>JBBPBQ010000004.1:32811080-32829124 GCA_037974755.1 Cicer yamashitae
TAATAAATATATATATATATATAATCACAATGTCATACCAAGTATATAAAAAAAAAGAAAATCAAACACAATATTACTACTGTCCCAAGATAATTATTTATTAAATAAATAATTAAAAAAAATATATTTAGAATTAAAATATAATTAAGTGCATATTTAATATTAGTCAAACGAACAAGAAAATATCACATTAATTACCAACTCACATATACACGTAAAATCGCCTAAATATTATTCTCTAAAATATTTACATTAAAATACTATTATTTTTAGAAAAATATATAAAATAATAAAATATAATATTTATTATTTACATCACTCATTTAGTCAAATATGTACAAGATTAACACATCATTGAAAATACACATAAAGAAAATTAATCATAAAAATATTTAACATATATTCTAAAATGATTTTAGCGCCAAGTTAACTATCTAAAATCCTATTTAATTAATAAAATAATTTTTTATAAAATTTAGAGTGTTATAATGAGTCGCTGGAGTGACTCAATGGGTTTGATTTGCAAGGGAATGATAAATTATTTAAAACAAATGCCACGTAAAGAAAGGAGATTTGAATTGGTCTAAATTGCGAAATATTGGTTGTTAAAAAAATAACGGAAGAAGTTTTAGAAAGGGAGGGGAGATAGGAGTGCAACAACTCAACAACAATAAACCGAATAGAGGAGAAAAAGAGGGGAAGGAGGCCGCACATCACGGAGTAAAAGGAACAAAAAAAGATTTTGAAGGCTTGAAATTGAAGAAAAGTATCTCAAATTTTGGAGTAAAAAATAAAAATATCTCAAATTTTGGAGTAAAAATTATTCTATTCACGTTTAATTTGATGAACATAATTATTCTTGATTCTTGGAGTAACTAAACTCTCACCTAGGATCGTTGATGAATTGGAGATAACTTTTACTATGTCTTAGTTATATATACTAGTTTATTTTAATTACTTCTTATTGTTCAATTAAATTTTCTTATTGCTTTAATCACATGTTAGGATCGATTACCCTTTATATGTTCTTAATCAATTAGTTGTTAGCGATCGTACTGCAATTAATTGGTGGATCTATAGGATAATTGAGACTTTAAAATTTATTATACGACCAAATTTAATTTTAATCTTTCAATCATTCAACCTTTTTATGCATTATGCTTTTCTTGAATTTAAACTCTTTGCATGACCAAACAAGGGGTTAATTTAGGAAAAAAATATTAATCACGAATGACTAAACATGTTAATAGTCTTAGTAAATGAATTAGTAATTGAATTAAAAGAAACGAATTCAAATAGAACAAGAATCGGGAATGATCAAATTTACAGGTGAATGATCAAATTTACAGGTGAAACCGTGACACTAAGTTTTTCTTTGTTGATTTCTAATTTTATATTTTTATTCCTAATTTCTTATTATTTGCTATTTGTAACAACTCAATCATCATTATTAATCTAAATAATAAATAATTTTGAATAGTTTAATACTTATCAATATTTGTGGTTACGATAATGTTTAATATTACTGCGGCGATATAATACACTTGCTCTGAGTGTGTATTTAATGCAACGTAGTGTTTTAGGGGTAGGTGTTTGGGCGAGCCTCTTTGGGAAAATGTGGTTTGGTATCATTGATTTTGACTTCTATTAATTTGGCAAGGTCAGTGGCTTGGGAGAGTGAGGAATGTTTTAAAATTAAAGTTCTCTATAAATTTCAGGTCGTAAAATTGACAAAAAACAGTTAAGCAAGGATTAGGTAGAGAGGCCAAGCACCCGATTTGATAATAGCTCCAAGTTTTGTGGGAATTCCAAAAATTGAATCGGTTTGTTTTAGCTTGTATAGGGTGAATTCATGGTTATCATACGAAGAAGGTTCGAATCGAATTTCTAAAGATATAAGATACTCCACCGAGTAGTGAGAAGCTTGTTAGAATCCATCCATTTAAACCGGATGAGAACATGTCCTTGTAAGAAAACGGTATCAGAATCAAACGTTGCGTCAGAAGGGTCTCTTTGAGGGTGAAGTACCTCTCAACTGGGTAAGTCCATTCAAGTGGGTTAGTGTTGTCGAAGAAGGCCAGGCAGAGTTTTGGTATTGTGATGGATTGTGAGGTAGTGGATGAAGAAGGTGAAGACTAGCAATCTGTTCTTTTATGAGGAGGGGAAGTTGGGTGGTGAGAAAGTTTTGAAATTGTGCTTGTTGGTTTGTGACTGAGTCAATACTCAGTTGCATATCAATTAATTGTGAAGAAAGTTCATCAGGTTGTGGGTCAAGGCAGGGATTCATGGTGTCAAAGCACCGAAAGCGCCAATGATATAATAGGTGTGTTTGTTTGAACTTAAATAAAAATGATTTTTAGTTTAAAAAATTTAGAGATTATTTTGTAGAGATTTGTTTAAAAATGATTTTTTTAATTCCGTTTGTTTACTATCATAAAAATGATTTTTTTTAAAAATGATTTTTAATATGTTTGTATACAATTTTATAAAAGTGATTTTTTAAACTATAAAATTACCATAAAGGACATGATTTTTATAATACCCTACAAAATTTATAAGTTTAATCCATTTCTTATACACATTTTAAAATTGATTAATTACCTTAAGTACTCATCAAAAAGCAATAAATAAATATCAACGTATGAATGATGTAAAAATAAAATGATTCAAATAAAAGGCATAGAAACAATAAAAAAACGATGTGAAAAAATTGAAAAGGAAAAGGAAATTTACTTTATGAAAAACTTATATCAGAGCCTCATAGAAGGAGAAAAACTGTCAGTGCGTGAAACTGATGAAGCACGTAAATAAAATTGATAGGTAAGGGTAATTAGATCATTTTCTCTTATTAATGGGTTAAGTTCCGTGTTTTTATAATTTTTGGCATCTTTCTCTCTAGGGCATTAGCGAATTTGAGAAGCTACTATTTTTAGCTTTTCATTTTTAGCCAAAAAATGATTTTTTTAACAAAATGATTTTTAAAAAATCTGAAACAAATACCTTTTAAACCCTACAAAATGATTTTTGGTTTAAAAAAATAGATTTTTTCATGAAAAAATCTGAAACAAACGCACTCAATACTAGGTTAATAAGATTTTAGCTATTTTCAATATAGTTACACTCCAGGGGAAATTAGAGAAATATTATAGGGAAATTTTGAGATTATAATTTTCTTGCCTTTTATTTCATTAAAAATTGGCTATTTATAAAGCTTTGATTTCGCTACAGCTTCAAATCCTAATACAAGTGTGCAATGATCCTTACATTTAGCTAAAAAAAATATTTTTATCTAAAAGGCTACGGTCATATGATTAAAGACAATTGACATTCTTTCTACAATAATTATGAGTTGTCATTTTCTAGAATATCCATCCAACCATATTGGCACTTTCCTATCCTTTTCTAGTTGGATTGGGCTCCTAGTTACTGGACCCATTAACTTGTTGGGCCTTGCATACTTGTATCAGAGAGAGGAAGTTATAATATATTGACAGAGTGGCAATTAACAAAAGAGAGACAAGCTGAAAAAATTGAGAGGAAATAATGAAATACAATTAACTCATATGAATTGCCTAGAAAGGAAAGACTCTGGTGAGGTACTATAACAAAGGAACCAATGTTAATCATTTGCTATTATTATTAATACCCATTTAAGTCATTGAAGCAAATTCAAATTGAAATTGGCATGTGATTTCAACCCATCAAGGACTCGTGCACTATTCCTACCAACTCTTATACTTATTTATTTGCCACTCTTATTTTTTAGCAAAAACAACTAGCTTTCAAGATATCTAAATCAATTTAATAAATTAATTAAACAATTGATCATCTTGAAAATAATCATCTGAAGAAAACAATTACCATCTAATTGTCACGTCCAAAAACAATTAATTAAATAGCATCAATAGTTCTAATTATTTAAATAATAAAAATAGAGGATATCACAATTGAATTTAATACAAGTTTATTTATTTATATAATAAATTATTCATTAAATAATAAATCAAGACAATTACTAAGATGAACACATATAATATACAAAAATGTTGAAGTGTTAAAGCTATCACATATCATTTACAAAAAATTATTAATATCTAGATATGTTCATTGTTAATTTTTGTAGGGATGCAATTTTAGACGAGAAGATTAATGACCATCAAATTTCTTTCAATTTAAAAGTCAACTCAAATATTATTGTTATTGCTAATAATTTACATCTCAAAAATATTCATTACTTATAAGTATTGTACATATTTTTTAAAAGTAGAGATGAAAAGAAGGTAACCGCTATTTGCGATTTGAAGAATCGTATATAATAAGCGATTTGAAGAATCGTATATAATAAAGATATATTATAGAATTTCCTCTCAAAGTCAAAAAAACCAATATAGTTTTATAAAAAAGTTGTTTCACACTTTTTCCTTATTTTTTCTTTTCTTGGGTTAGATATGTCCCTAATTTTTATTTTCTTTTTTTTTTTAATGAATTTTAATTTAAATAATATATTCATGAATGAAAACAGAGATAACGAGAGAAAACATTGGTGAGAGAAACTTCTCAATTTTTTATGATGAATCGATAACGATCAAGGGATCAAATAATTACAAGTAAGGGACCCATTCAAATTCAACAAACTACACTTTTCAGATTACTGAATAACTGAATTTGTATCAAACTATACTTAACTAACTATTAACAAATTTGAAAACAAAAACTGGTAGATTACGATACTACCACATTTTTTGAACTAAAGCACTACGAATAACCGAATCTATATATTGGAGATGAAAAATTGAAAGAATGAAGTAAAGTTTGTATGAGAAAATGAATGTCCCGCGACATAAATCAGGAATTGGCAATAACTTGATGTTCTATATCATTGCAATCTAATATCCGAGAAGTTTTCTTGTTCTGTGGCTTAGAAACCCAAGAGAAACACCCACTTGATGTTTTCTCCATAGAACCCCTTATGCTTAAATCAATCTCCTTCACCTTTTTTTTGTCTTCGTGTGCCATCTTCTTCAATTTTTCCTTGTATAGCTTCTGCATCACATATGTTTCAGCGAGTCCAGACCCTGCCCATGCCATGCCTAGTTTGAAATCAATGGTAATTCAAAAGTGTTTTGAAAGTGAGAAGAAAGATGGAATTAATTTGTTTATATAGAGACTTGATAAAGGCTTGGGAAGAAAAGAAACTTGTCTCACACGTCTATTTTGACCCATCGATTGCTTTTCATATAAACGACCGTTTTAATCTCTAAAAATATATGATATTATTTTGGTCTCTAACTCAAGAAAAAATTTAAATAAATCATCTGTATCAGAATTTTAATCAATTTAATCTTTAACCTTATAATAGTTATCAATTATTTTGATAATAAATTGTATCTTTCAAATACTTTTAAAATAATAAATTATATTTTTTAATAATTTAAATATTAATTATTTTTCTGAATCAAATACTAAAGTCACGTCCTCTTATATTTTCAATTCAATAATTAAAATAGTACTTTACTTATGTTTTATGTGCTTTCATTGTGTTTGGATGCTTCCTCGTTATAGATGCGGCGGCTAACAAGTCCACATAAAACACTTTTTTTTAGTAAACGGTCCACATAATACACTATTCACACATTTACCATGTTTCAAATCCTATATTATCAAAGAAAGTGAAACAATACTATTGAAATTATCTATCTGTGATGATAGCACGTTTTCGCTTTTTGCTTTTTTTTTTTATAACTTTTATTATAAAAATCATTTACAGCATAATTAATGTTCGTTATCAAAGAGTTAATTGAAATTCGTATTTTATGAATATCATCGATATAAAAAATATCAACATTCATAATATATTTATTATAATTTTTTCACATTTCATCTATTTTAAGGTATTTTAAATAAAAACATGAGTCATTAAATAAATTGTTGAAACGTATATTTTGGAATATGTATTTGTTTTTTATCAAATTATTAAATTTAGTAGTTGTTTATATCTTCTACGTAAATATGAGAATAATTATGATGTTTCAAAAAATAATTATAATTTATTATAATAATCATATACATGACAAATGTTTGTCAATAAAGAATTCTTTAAAATTAATATTTTTTTAATCGTCAATATATAAATAAGAATAATTATAATACACTAACTATAATTTTTTATAAATTTAAATATGTCATTGGTCCTTGTAAATATACCACTTTTTGATTTTAGTCTCCGTAACTTTTTTTGTTTGGATTTAGTCTCTGTAAAATTAGAGACGGCTTTGGTCCCTAATGTCAACTTTACAAAAAAAAGGAAACAGTCATGGCATGTAGCCCTATAAATGCACACCAACACATCATATTTTATGATATATTAAAAATTAAAATGTTTTATATTATCAACTAATGAATTTATTTATTTAATATTTAATAATTAGTGTTATTTTATATAAAAAAAATATGAATAGAAATTAAAAGAGGGGTTTTTGAAAAACATGTCTTCTTCTCTACCATAAATCATAGAACTCTTCTCTTCTGTACCATATTCAGTAATGCCTCTCTACTTTTATTTCATTACCACAAACACACAATTGGTTTCAAAAATATGCCTTCTAGTTGAAGTGTTACAAGAATGTTGATAGATGAGGGATGATGTTAGTACCAACACTCAACACATGTGGCTCTAAAACTCAGTTTTTCCCCTCACTTCAGCAGTATAATCAGCTTTCTCCTCCTACCACATTTATGTGGTATAAAATTGAGAGTAGTGAGAGACGTTAATGGATAGAGTCAAGAAGAGAAGAGTTCCATGATTTATGGCAAGGAAGAAGACGAGTTTTCCAAAAAACCCCAAACACCAATTTTAATTTCTATTCATACTATTTTTTACAAAATAACACTAATTAATAAATGATAAAAAAAATAAATTTATTAATTAATAATATAAAATATTTTAATTTTTAATATCATAAAAGATGATGTGTTGGTGTGCATTTATAGGGTCACGTGCCACGGTTATTTGACAACTCTTTTTACAAAGTTCATTTGACGTTAGGGACCAAAGTCGATCGTCTATGATTTTAGAGGGATTAAATCCAAACAAAAAAAATTTACGGGGACTAAAATCAAAAAGTGATATATTTACAAGGACTAAAGATATATTTAAAACTTTTTTATACTTCAATTTTTTCACATTTTATTTTATTTTATTGAAAATGAGTCACTAAAGAAGTTGTTGGAATCGATCTATAATTCATACACGAGATAAATATTTGTCTTTAATCAATTAGTTTAAATCAATATTCTTTTTATATCTTTTAAATAAAAATGTGTATAATTATAATACACTAATTATAATTTATTATAAAAATATCACACAAAACAAATGTTTATGACTATAGAATTAGTTTTTTTTTTACAAGCTAAAGATAAAGTTAAATTTAGTATTTCTTAATATCATCAACGTAAAAATAAGTACAATTATAATACACTAACTACACCTCAATTTTTTCATGTTGTTTTTTGAAAATGAGTCAATAAGAAATTATAATATACTACCTATAATTTTTACACACATCAATTTTTCGACTTTGTTTATAAATGAATCGCTATAGAAGCCATAAGAACATACAATTGATACACAAAATAAATGTTTGTTGCTAAGAAAGGTCACTCAAAATTATCTTGTCCCATGTTAAATACCAGGAAAGACAAGAAACTTTTCAATACTAACAAACCAGAACCCAACCAAATTTGGGAACCTAAGAACAAAATTGTCTATGTTGCAGATGTCTTCAACAATCAAGTTAAAACACCAATCATGGTACTTGGAAAGTGGATGCTTGCTACATATGATGGGAGAAAAGTCTATGTTCCAAGAACTAACACTAAGCAAATGAGGCACAGTGACTTTTGGAGGAAAGCAAAAAGGCCAGATCATTGGTCAAGGTACAATTGGTAATGGTACTTCCTGTTCTATTAAAGATGTCTTATTTGTTAAAGGTCTTAAGCATAATTTATTAAGTATTAGTCAGTTAAGTGATAATAAATATGATATTATATTCAATCAAAAAATAGGCAAGGCAATTAGTCAGAAAGATGGATCTGTACTCTTTACAAGTTAGAGACAAAATAATATTTATAAGATAAATCTGTTTAGTCTATAGAAACAAGAGGTTAAGTGTCTTATGTCAGTAAATGAAGAGAAACTAATTTGGCACAAAATATTAGGTCATGCAAACCTTAGATTAATTTCAAAATTGAATAAACTTCAACTAGTTAGAGGTCTACCTAAGCTTAGTTACAAAACTGAAATTATGTGCGAAGCTTGTCAAAAAGGAAAACAAACAAAGAACTCCTTTACTCCTAAGAACTCAGTCTCTACCTCAAAGCCCCTTGAGCTCTTACATATAGATCTTTTTGGGCCAATGAAAACAACCTCTCTAAGTGGAAAGAAATATGGCTTTGTTATAGTAGATGATTACACTAGGTGGACATGGGTAAGTAAGGATGAATCCCATAAAGTGTTTATCACATTTTGCAAACAAATAATGAATGAAAAGAGTCTTACGGTTGTAACGATTAGAAGTGATCATGGAGGAGAATTAGAAAACAAGTTCTTTGAAAGTTTTTGTGATGAGAATGGAATCTCTCATAACTTCTCCTCTCCTAGAACATCCCAACAAAATGGAGTTGTAGAAAGAAAGAATAGATCACTCCAAGAAATGGCCATAATCATGTTAAATAATATGAATGTTGCAAAACACTTTTGGGCTGAAGCAATTAATACTGCATGTTATATTCAAAATAGAGTCTAAATTAGATCTATATTGAATAAAACAATATGTGAAAAGGTAAAAAGCCTAACATCTATTATTTTAAACAATTTGGTTATACTTGTTATATGTTGAACACTAAAGATAACCTTGGTAAATTTGATTCTAGATCTCAAAAGTGTACCTTCATTGCATACTCTGAAAGATCTAAGGCTTATAGAGTGTTTAATAGGAAAACTCATATTGTGGAAGAATCCATACATGTTAAATTTGATGACAAACAGCTTGACCTTGAAAAGTCAAAGCAAGATGATGATAGTGCAGGTTTGCTGGAACCAAAGGAAGCAGATGCAGACAAACCAAAAGAACTTGAAAAATTAGAGGATACAAGCAAATCAGAAGAATATGATAAATCTTCAAAGGATGAATCTGATCAAGTCAGAAACAGTCAAGATAAGTCAGAAGGAAGATCTGGATGGAAGTACAAGTCATCTCATCCTGAAACTCATAGGAGATGACATTCTTATTATTCAAATTTATGTTGATGACATTATTTTTGGATCTACTAATGACACTCTTTGCCAAGAACTTTCTAAATTGATGCAACTTGAATTTCAAATGAGTATGATGGGAGAACTTAAGTTCTTCTTAGGGATACAAATTCAGCAAAGTCAAAAAGGTATATATGTTCAAACTAAATATACAAAAGAGCTTCTTAGGAAGTTGAAGATGAGTGATTGCAAACTTATGGCTACACCAATGCACCCTACTTGTTCACTTGAAAAAGATGATTCAGGGGAAAAAGTTGACCAAAGATGCTTGCACACTCTTATTTTCCGTATATGGCATTTCAAAAATTGTCCTACCAGAATCAGCACTAACTATCTATCCTAGGAATGCCTTACCAAGAGTTTCCAGGACTTTAAGTGAAGAAACCTTCTTCTACCCCTGGCCCTATTTCTTAGCAATCATTTGCAGAGTCTGCTTCATCTTTTGGATTGACCTATTCCCATACTGCCTTATTTTCTGAGTCTTGGTGAGTACCCACTGCTCCTTGGGGATATTTGTTAGGTATTTCCTCATCCACCATGCCAACAATTCACCATTGTCCTTGAAAACTACCTCAAGGGAAGTCGTCCTCTTTTCCATAATTTCTTTGACCACTTGTTTCATTCCCTTTAAGATGGTATTTCCATCAACCTCTAGCTAGGTCAACTGACCATCGTTACACATGTTGACCTAAACTTGGCACCCAACATTCGCAGAAGAATTCGTCAATTAATCAGAACTTTTTTGCAAGAGGTAGTGATTAACCAATTCTCCAATGAGGCGGCCAACATTATGAGGTTTTCAGGATTTAGGGTTACCATGCAATGGTGTTACTTGAGTACCCAATTTTTTGTAGGTTGACATCCTTCCAGGCTGTATGGTGCCTAACCTAGACTCAAATGCAATTTTCATAGGTCTCCGCACTTGTCACACTGATCTCTTTTCCCTTTCCAACTGACATGAACCTGTTTGTTCATAAAATGATACCATGGCTATATTCATTGTTGGGAAATGATCTGTATCAATGGCCATCTCATCCATCCCTTTGTCGGATAACTTGAACCTGTACTCTTTAATAGCCTTTTGAATAGTTTTTCGTAAGACGATACAACTAGTTGTTGAATGGTTGTATGAGTTATGCCATTTGCAATACTTTTTAACTTTGATCTCCCCAAGTTGACATATTTCATGGCCATCTAATAGTCGTATCTACTTATCCTTGAGCAGATAATCAAATATCTGGTCAACTTTAGTGATGTCAAAGTTATAGTCAACCTTGATATCTGATGAAGTATTATCCTTCCCTTCGGTAAGCCTCAATGCAGGACAATATAACTTTTCCCTTTCAAGATTTCAACTGGCAATATAAATGTCGTGGAATCGATTAGCATATCATCATCAGACTCTTCTATCTCAATTATAGAAACCATGTGTGGGCCTCTCCCTTTGCTAGAATTGTTCTTTTCCTTTTCCTGAATGAATTTCTCAATGTATACTACCTCAAAAGTAGTACATTTAGATCATGGCAAGATTGTCCAACCAATTTCTCCTTTAAATAAGGATGCATGCGAAGGTCATTGAAGCATACTCTATATCTGGATATTGAACTTAACATTTACCTTCCTTTTTCCTAAACTTTCTATGAAGTCAATAGCTGATTCATCCGCTTGTTTTAAATTCATGAGATCGACTGCGGCAACTTCAAGATAAGGCCTATAAAATATGTAATGGAAACACCTTTCCATGTTTGCCCAATTCTAAATGTTGTTTGGTGGGAAAGAGTGGAATACCAAGTAAAAGCGGTTCCTGTCAACAATAAAGGGAACAACTGTAACTTGTGGAATTCATTTAGGTTCCATTCACCACAATGCATAGTAAACCTTCCATTCCGCTCCATTGTAAATTTGACACCTTTCTTGAAAAAGAATGAAAAATTAGGAGTTTTATATCCTCTAGAGAGTTCTAAGGAATCGCAAATGCACAAAGTGTTTTTTTCCATATAAGGGTGTAACACCCCGATTTTTAAAAACGCGAGTGTATTTTTTTTTTTTCAAAACAAATTGATACAAATACCAAGTTAAATCCATAATTAGAGAAAATACTCTTGGATAAAATATTTTAAGTCGTAACACAAACGACATTCATAATTAATTACAAATAGCGGAAATAGTTTTTGGTACGAAAATCCAAAGTATCCAAATATAAAATACATCGACTAAAATAATCTGTTTCAAATACATAAGTTCCTTTTTCAACAACAACCTTGAAATAAGAAAGATGACATAAATAAAATTCTTAAATAGAACCCTAAGTTGATCATTAATCTAACTAAGGGTGACTGGGTACTGAGAATCCACGAGCGGCAACAAGCCCCACTACTTTCGGTTACACAACCAACCCGTCGCTGTGCCACGCCTTAGATCGACCCTGTTGCTCATCTGAGGGCAAAGCCCAGATTTCCAAAAAATTGTAAAGGGTCACCAACCGAAATTAACAATTACCACGTAGCATTTAAATTTTAAATGCACAAAATCACCTTTCCACTTAGCATACATATAGAAAGGGTTTGCATATGCTAAACATGCATAAACAAGGTTGAAAAATAAAGTTTCGGACAAAACTGCACTGTTGTATTCGAATACAACATATCTGTAGTCCAATACAGATGCGAAAATAGTAGAAAAACAGCAAAAACAACACAAACAACACAATTGTATTCGACTACAGCCTCCATGTAGTCGAATACACTTGCGAAAACAGTGAAAATCCTGCAAATTTTGTATTCGATTACAACCCCCTTGTATTCGAGTACAATTGCGAAATCAGTAACAAAATTCATTCAACTGTATTCGACTACAACCTCTGTGTAGTCGACTACACTTTCGAAAATGCAAGTCAGAGGCAAAAACCATTCAACTGTATTCGACTACAACCTTGTTGTATTCGAATACAACTGTAAAAATGACAAATTTTCAGTTTTGAAATATTTCAAAATCATTCTAACACTTTCAATACTCAATCAATTAATCACCATCATCAAATACAACCCAATCACACACCACAATCAAGTACGCATAACAACCATCACAATATATCAAGCATGACTCGCGTGCCAAGCACCCTAATGCAATGCGTATATGCCAATGCACATGATTCCGACGCGATAATCCCCGTAAGGATAAGGTGAACCAACAATTCACATGGAATCACCCTGTGGCCCATCCGATCACCACTATCACCAACGCGATAATCCCTTTAAGGGTAATATGAACCAACAATTCACATGGAATCATCCCATGTAAGGATGAGATGAACCAACAATTCACATGGAATCATCCCGTGGCCCATCCGGTCACCACTATCACCATGGCACCATCGCGGTCACCATGTACTATGAAATGCATGAGCATACTCTGACTCTCGACACCACAATCATTAAGTAAATGGAGCTATTAAAAGATTCCTCATTTTTAATGCTCATTTAACACTAATGATTTTCAAATTTAACACATAGTATAATCAACTCATACAATCCTCAAATCACATGAAATTGAATTCACAATTCACATCGAATTCAAATCACCACATACACAATCTCATCAATTCATTTCACACCAACTCAAAATCCACACATAAATTGCATTTATTCAAATTCCCACATCTTCAAACATAAAGCAATTATCCACATTCATAAAGTTACCCATAACCACATCAACCATACCGAGTAAAAATCACCATTTCACCCATAAAATGCATTAAATTCATTTCCCACAACATTACACCTTAAACCCATCAAATTCATTTTCCAAATTCTTCAACCATAACACACCAAATCAAAACTCCAAATTGTTAAACATAAACCACCAAATTCCTTTTCCAAAACTCACATAAAACCCATTAAATTCCTTTTCCCCAAATTCACACATAAACCCCATCAAAATCAAACCCCACAACTACACATATAGAGTCCTATATGCAAGTTAAAAATTTAGAAGGAGCCCTTACCTTTGTTGTAGCTTTAACGGCCGATTACGGCACCACGATTAAATTCCGGTAAAACTTCGTTTCGCACGACGCTTTCAAAGTTGGCTCACTAGCACCGTACCATGAAGACGAGCAACTTTCTCTTCTGTCACTTTGCGAGATAGAGCTCAGAAGTCAAAGAAAAGTGGAGGTTTATGTTTGGTGGTTTAGAAAACCACCCACACTACCTTCGCGAAAGAGAGAAAGAAAGGAAAAGAGAGGACGTGAGGCAAGAAGAAATGTTTTAGATATTTTCCTTCTTGTTTTCTTGCTTTCTCATATATATATATAAACCAAATCAACAAAAATCAACATACACATACACGAATCACATTACTCACATCCCGACTATTTTGATAAAAATATCTCCCCTCGTCGCAACTCAATTGACAGGTAAAATTTTCAGCAACCAGAGATATTTTTAACAATACTGTCCGGTATTAAATTCTGCATAACGTAAATAAATTATTTCTCGCCAAATAATTCTCACCGGATCTAAATATATATATATATATATATATATATATATATAATAAACATAAAACAAACTCGAATAAATATGCTTTTGGTATTTAATTCACAAAATGAATTAAAATTGGGCTAAATGCCTCAGCAATTTAACACCAAATATACTAAAATTGCATAAATTAGAGTTTAAAAAATTAAGGGTCTTACAGATGGAGTGATACATGAAAGGAAAGAAAAGGATCAAATTAGTTGTATGTTTACAATGAATTAACTGCATTAAGCTTGTATTACTCCTTGTCTCCAAAGTGTAACCTCTCCATTAATGTCATTCTCTCCACATAAAGCCTTGTCTCCTTCGTCAATGCTTTTGCCTCCTCATAAATTCTTGTCTCCTCATAAAGGCTTGTAGGTTGTAGAACATGAGAATCCTGATCATCCCATAAAAGGTCCAAGAGATATTGCTAATACATCACAAAAGCACTTTTGCATCCCCTTTTTAGCTCATTTGGGCTCCCACCTTTCATGCAAGTTTCAACTCATTTTATTACAGCCAAAACACACAAAAGCGTTAATGACAGATTGCTAATACACCACTAGATAGTATGGATGGCAACACAACCTGCACACGCGGGTACCCACCTGAACCCATCGATTTGATTGTGTGCGAGTACGGGTATGGGTTTTTTTTCAAAATTGAAACTCGGGGGGGAGGGTTGATTTGGGGGTGTGATACCCACCCCGCAACCCATTCGAATACGCATGCTAGTAAAATTATTGTATAATAATAATAATTAATTTATTATATTAATTATAATAAATATGATTTTTATATTTATTATTTATATATATGAATGAGTGCGGGTGCAGGGCGAGGAAATCCGGACCTTGTCAAAGGCGGGGATGAAGACTTAAATTTATCGCCCGAAAAAAATGGGTGCGGATTTTCCCCGTCTAGTCGAGTGTGAGGGTGTGGGAGGCAAAAAGTGTTAAAATTAGTGTTGGTGTTTAAGGTACTAAACTACATATGCATAAAGTAAATTGATTAAAAGATAGATAACGTGTAAAATGCTTGTTTGATTGATTGTGTCGATACATTACAAGTACTGGTCTTTATAGGCAATCTAAACCTACTGGCCATAAATCGTGGCGTACTGACATGTAGCCTTGCTCAGCTAATTACGCAGGTAATGCGTGTTAACTCCCGTTTGAGGGATTTCGTCCCCCACAATAGACTCGTCTTTCCTATTCTTTGGCATGCCCTATATATTGGCAATATCTATGGGTGCCTCCATGTTGATCGGTAGTGGCGCTAAAAACGTGGTAGATGAGTGCAACTGTTAAATTATCTCATTAAGTCTCTGCGAGCTTTGTGGACTCTTGTAAACATGAGAAAGATTCGACTAATTCATATTCGGCTGTTTCTTGCACACATGATCCTTCCCCGGCTAAAGGAAATTCGCCTACCTCAAAATTTTGTTGTATATCGTCCCATCTAACAAATTATTGTTTTTAGGTGTAAACACTGATGAAAATAAATTACTATAGAGCGTCATTATAAGTGATTGTAGTCCACTACAATTGATTGGGAGCTATAAGCAGAATAACTCGACTAACATTCAAGTTCAACAATACAGTGTAAGCATAAAACAATTGATTGTGTAGTCCATAAGCATTATTAGAAAAAATTCTAGAAAATTTAGTATACAGTTGAATATTTGGTTTCGCAAAATGCCAATTTTTGCTTTAAGTGGAGCTCAAATCTGACACTCAAGGTTGATATTAATTAAAGATAAGTACAACACCCTTCATGAAAATTAAACATACAAAACTTGCACATATTTGTTCATCATTTCATCATTGTGGTGAAGATGAATACAAATAACATCAAAACATAAAACATTACATTACATTCTTAATTAATCATTATATACTACAATCACGCTATCAATCAATAACACTTCGAAGATTTTTAAAGATTGGATCCAAAAATCCCTTTTGTCACATATTTCTCATTGATGTTGTGTCTTAGAAAACCAAAAGAAACATCCACTTGAACTAGATCCAATTATCGTGCTTGTCTTGAATCTCTTAGTATCTTCCTTTTTCTTCAATTTTTCTCTATGCATCTTTCGCAACACATATACTTCAGCAATATCAACTCCATGCCATCTAATGTGCCTTCACTCTACAACTATACAATATTTAGAATATGTGATTTATTTGGTTGATTTGTTTCTTTTGTATATATAGGCATGTATGCATTCGATATTCTTGGCTAACAAGGAAATTAAATTAATAATATATGTGTGTTGAGTTTGACTACAATTCCACTTAGGTGATATTTACACATGGAAACAATATATGGGACCACTATCTTTTTCATATAGTTGATGTGAATCTTGGCGACCAAGCATAATTGTGAGCTTCCGAGAAAACGTATTCTTCTATTCTACAGACCATTTATCAAACAGGAAGGATCCAAAACGTCAAAAAGATTGCACTTTTTACAAACTTAAAAAGCAAAAAACAAAATATAAAAGGTTCTGAGCTTATAAAAGTGAAGAACTAATAGATCCCATGGTTGGTACGAGGGTAAACCACTGTGAAAAACAAACGTTTTACTTAATTAAAATGCTTCAAAAAAAATTTAGTTAATAAAAAATTCCTAGATTTTAATATTTTTAAAATTAAAGCTTATAAATCTTTTATAAATTTAATATTGTTTCAATAATATTAAATTAATTAAAAAATAAATATTACATGACATCAGTTATATTAATTTAGTGAGGTCAAATTAAAATTTAGAAAATTCGCTTTAAACCTTATATTAAAATTTACTTTAGATCTCCACATGTATTACGTCGGCCCTGCCAGATCCAAGAAATAAATCCATTACAATCAAAGAAAAATAGAATTAGAGTTGACCAAAATTGAGAATAAGTTAAGAAGAAACAGTTGAAAAGAGAAAGAGTGTATACAACAGAAAAGTGTTGTCTATGAGGGAGCAGAATGCAGTTGAAACAAACAAGAGATAAAACTCAAATCGAAAGGAACACGAAGCAATCGGGGTGTTTTCTGGGTTAGGATTCTTCATCTTTCTTTTTTTACCTGAATGGATTCTTCATGTCTGACTTTTATCTTCTTTTTGACTTTAAATTTCAATTTATTTTTTGTTTATTATTATTTCTTTTAGTTTTAAAAACTAAATTAAACATTTTATTTAGTTTTTATTATAAATAATAAATGTTTTAAGTAATTGTTACATAATATTGAGAATCCAATTGAGGATTGAGCATAATGTCTTAAATTTTATAAATAAGGACGCGGAGAAAAAATAAGAGACAAAAATTATGAATCGGAGTATCAAAATTGCATTTTGATTTCAATAATTTATTACACCTTTAACTAGGAATAATTAGTGTTTACGCCTTCAACTAAGAATAGTTTGTGTTACTTTAATTTGTTAATAAGAAGATGCAAGATTTTTGAAGTGGATAATTATCTACATTTCTATAAATAATAAAAATATCACAAAACCTATTTTCAATATTTTCGAAAAATATATCTTCATTAACTAGTATTCCATCTTAATTATTACAATGACAATAGTTTATTTCAAAAGAATCTCACCTAAATAAAATAAACACACATTTTAAAAACTAAACACATAAAATATTTTCACGAGATAACGGTATTTAAGATTGACAGTAAATTTTATGTGCTGTTTAATTAAAGTAAAATTTCCTTTAAATTTGTCACTAAATTTCTAGTAAAATTTGGGCTTCGGCCCTCTTTGTTTTTAGAAAGAAAAAAAAAAGTTAATTTTTTGTTTTGTTGAATATGAACAAGAACATATTTCAAACTTTTTTGTGATTGTATATACTAGTTTATGTTATTCAAGTGTAACATATTCTCATTTAAGCTATTGTGTTATATATACACATTAAATTATTTATAAAAGGAGGAAAAAGTTACGGTAAAAAAAATTATACTTATTTAAAATTAAATAAATATTTT
This sequence comes from Cicer yamashitae, assembly GCA_037974755.1. NCBI lineage: Eukaryota > Viridiplantae > Streptophyta > Magnoliopsida > Fabales > Fabaceae > Cicer > Cicer yamashitae. The sequence goes on from JBBPBQ010000004.1 coordinate 32,828,903, forward strand.
CAAAGTCAACAATTAAATAGAAAGTTACAATCAAATTTTTCATATAAATTTTGACATCAATCATTAATTATTTTTTATATTATCAAGATTAACATTAATGGTGTATTTTTATATAATGTTAATTTTGATGCAACTTGATAACATAAAAAATTATTAAAAATTAATGTTAAATTTTATATATGATCTATATGCTAGTAAATTTCATGTTTGGCATAGGCTATG
>JBBPBQ010000004.1:32829245-32867342 GCA_037974755.1 Cicer yamashitae
AAAAGTTAAATAAGTTTTTTATTCTTATAAAAAAATCAACATTTAACTTTTAGTCCCTATAAAAAAGTTATTCAAGTGTAACATATTCTCATTTAAGTTATTGTGTTATATATATACATTAAATTATTTATAAAAGGAGGAAAAAATTACATTAAAAAAATTATACTTATTTAAAATTAAATAAATATTTTTAAAGTCAACAATTAAATGGAAAGTTACAATCAAATTTTTCATATAACTTTTGACATCAATCTTTAATTATTTTTTATATTATCAAGATTAACATTAATGGTGTATTTTTATATAATGTTAATTTTGATGCAACTTAATAACATAGAAAATTATTAAAAATTAATGTTAAATTTTTATATATGATCTATATGCTAGTAAATTTCATGTTTGGCATAGGCTATGGCCTAGTTATATTAGAAGGTGTTAGGAGAAAAATTTAATTAAATAAAATTTAAATAAAAGTTAAATAAGTTTTTTATTCTTATAAAAAATCAACATTTAACTTTTAGTGCTTATAAAAAAAATTTATTAGATTTTAGTTTTAAAAAAATTTCCATCTCCAATTATAGTCCTGTCGTGAAATCATTTATGTTTGACTAATCCAAAATGATGTGGCACTACCATGTGGATTGTTTTATGTGCTCTCTAATTAATAAAATAATATTTATTTATTTAAAAAATAGGATTTAAGTTTAGGAAAAATCTCCAAATAAAACCACGTTCATCGCTTCCAAGGGGTTCTCCCCAAGAATGAAAGCAAATTTTTTAAAGTTTTATAGAAAATCGCTTTTGCTTTTCCGGAGAATGATCTGCAACTAGCATTTTTTTTATTTTTTTATTTATTTTAATATTTTTATTAATTATTTAATAAATTAAAATTAATTAAATTATTTAAAAAATAAAAATACTAATAATAAATAAAAATAAAAATAAAAATACTAATAATAAAATAAAATAAAATAAATTAATCAATTATAAATTAAGTTTATATTTTAATAATTGTTATTATAATAAATAATTATTATAATTATAATTATAGTTAAAAATGATTAAATTATATTATAAATTTTAATAATATTATTAATTTTAATAATAATAATAATAAAAAGAAAATTATATTAATAAAATAAAAATAAGAATACATTAAATTAAATTGAAGAAACAAGATGCAGTCCACTAAATGTGCATAAACAACTAACGTGTTATATTATTTTAACAACTCCCTCATATTTTGTAGATAAATTTAAAATATTTTAACCTCCTACTTTGCAGATAAATTAGCAACTTAATTATATTTTATTCACAACTTCCTCCTATTTTTTCTCCTGATCTAATAAATAAAAATTAATAAAAATTAATAATTATAATATTAATAAAATCAAATAAAATACATCAAACTTAATAGGGTTGAGTAGATGTGCCAAAATAAATAAGGTATTCCTAATATTTTGTAGATAAAATAGCAACACTATTTTATTTCGTTAACAACTCCCTTTTATTGTTATTTCGATCTAATAAATAAAAAAATAATATAAATAATAATAATAATAATAATAATAAAATATTGTTAATTTAATTAACAAAATAATAAAAAAATCAAAATACATTTACTCAACCACATTAACTTTGATGTATTTTTTTCTCTATTAAATAGATACTCAAGGCTGAAGAAGAAGATCATCCAAAAATAAAAAAGAGTAGAAGAACTCAAGCACAATATTCCAAATTCATCTTTGAGTTCAAAGGGAGAAACACTTGTTTGAATGAGAAATATTTTCTAAGTGTTTTTCTTAGAGTACGATAGTCATTGTTATAATCAGTTTGTTAGAAGCAACTACTCAAGTTCCAAACCTTTGTATTCAAATCTGATAGTGGTGTTAGTGTGCCTTCAACAATCTGGAGTTGTCAGGTTATGTGGAGAAGACTTGGCTTGTAGGGTCAAAGTGTTAGTGTGCCTTCAACAATCAAGGGTTGTCAAGTTGTGTGGAGAAAACTTGGCTTGTAGGGTCAAGGTCTTAGTGTGCCTTCAATTATCTGGGGTTGTCATGTTGTTTGGAGAAGACTTGACTGGTAGAGTCAAGGTGTTTGTGTTCCTTAAAAGTCTGGGGTTGTCAGGCTATTTGAGAAGACTAGCTTTGAGGGTTAGGTGCTTTGTAATTCAAGGTATTTGAATTAGTGGATTAAAGTCTTCTGAATGAGGAGACTGGAAGTAGCCAAGTTAGTGGTGAACCATGATAAATATATGTGTCCAATTATTTATGCTTTCATTGTTTGCTGTCTCTGAACTCGATTGTTTCTTATCTAAGTAATTCATAAAAACCAACAAGCCTTCATCAAATTAGAAATAAGTTATCAACTTTGTTAAACACAATTCAACCTCCCTTCTCGTGTTTGCACCTACAATTGGTATCAGAGTTCGGTCTCAAGGCTGAGCACTTTATAGTGTTTGAGGAAAGATCCACGGGCTCAACATGTTTGGATTTAGTGAATCAGCATATGAAGAAATTAAGGTATTTTATGACTTAACTCGATCTGATTTAATTACTGTTATAAATGAGTTTTTATATAAGAATCACAAATTATTTTTAAAACTGAAAACACTTAGAAAAGAAAATGTTAACCTAACTGAAAAAATATAATGTTATAAAGAATGAAATATTAAAAAAAAAAAAAATGAAAGTCAAGAAACTAGATGTATCTGATCTTAAATGTCCAACTACTATTTTTGTTTATAGTGTAAATTTGGGATAGAGTATAATTTTCATACCCATCCAGAATAGACATCCTATTTATTATTAAATGTCAATTAATTTGTCATTCTCATCTATATTAGGCATGCTATTTAATCTTTTAAATAAACGTATCGGAATTTGTAATTAATGACCAATTATTATGCAACAAAACATTACTTTGCTAATTATATATATTGAAATTGAAAATATAGTTTTTAATATTTAAAAAAGTTTGTTTGATTGTATAGTGAATAATAATAATAATAATAATAATAATAATAATAATAATATGATTCAATTTATTTGAGTGTATTGTAAAAGTTTTTTTGTGATTAAAAGGTAACGTGTAAAAAATCCTTTTTGGACTGAAAGGTAACTGTAAAAATTCTTTCAAGGTTGAAAGGTGAATGATGTAACTAATCAAAAAAGATTGTGTGAAAGCAAGAACGTTCTTGTGTGAAGCTCATTAGTGGAAAAACTCACAAATTGTGAGGATTGGATGTAGTCTACTTTGAGTGAACCATGATACATCACTGTGTGATTCTCTTATCTCTATCCTTTATTATTTGTCACTCACTATCACTAATCACGTAGAAATAATCTGTTTCATTTATTTTTAACTAACCAAGAACATTCTGGATTTTTTTATGAGTAACCAAGATTGATCTCAATTAAAAGAGGATCACAATTCAACCCTCCTTCCTTGTGCTTGATATTGCTACTTCGGTCCTCCCTAATTAAGAGCATGTGACAAAATTCTTGTGATCGACTGCCCTATTTAGTTGGTTGGGGTAAAGTCACTAATACTATAAATGGAAGTTTACTATTACTATGTAATTTCTAATGAAAGTTTAACCGATCAGTTTATTATTAGAATACCAATATTATTTGGAAGTGACAAAGTTAATCGGTGGATACCAAAATTGCATGTAATGCTAGCATATCAATTTCCAATTATTATAACTCATATCACTTAAAGTCAACTGCAACTAATTTCAAATATGTGAGAATGGTGGTTAGAATTGGAATATTAAGTAGTTGGAATTGAAATTAATTGAAAAATGTAGTTGCCACCTTCCAACCATTAATTAACGTCACTTGGAGTTACCATATTTTTTCCAATAAAACCCCCCTCGTTTATTCATTCTCTTTAACCCAAAAACGATAATTTTCCTTCTTTGTCGTACTATATTCTTATTGTTTTTGTGCCAATTTGACCAATATAATGTCAAATTCCAATGAAAACAACAAACACATTGCAGTGTTTCCTTTCCCCTTTAGCAGCCACGTTTTACCTCTCTTAACCTCACAATCAAACTAGCTCATGAATCTCCAAACTCTCACTTCTCATTCATTGCCACACAAAAAACCAACCAAACCCTCTTCTCAAAAACGAGTATACCAAACAACATCAAACACTACAATGTAAGTGATGGAATCCCAAAGGATCATGTACTACATCCCGGTAGTGAAGTGAACTTCTATCTCCAAACAGGTCCAGAGAATTTCCAAAATGGTATAGAGTTAGCAGTTGCAGAGTCAAAAAAACCAATCACTTGCATTATAGCAGATGCTTTCGTGACACCAACGTTTGATGTTGCTAAAACCTTAAATGTTCCATGGGTTCCTGTTTGGATTCCAATGTCATGCTCACTCTCTATCCATTTTCATGGTGACATAATCCGCGCACATTGTTCTGTAAACGATGGAAACAAAACATTGGATTTTCTACCTGGTTTATCGGTGCTACGTGTCGAAGATTTGCCGCATGATACTCTCATGAAAGGAACTGAGAAAGAAAATGATCTTACAAGAGCACTTGCTTCACTTTCAAAGATTTTACCTGAAGCTAAAGCAGTAGTTGTGAGTTTCTTTGAGGAATTAGACTTACCACTTTTTGTTGAAGACATTAGAACTAAGTTACAATCAATGCTTTATGTTCCACTTTTTAATTTGAAACCAAAAACAACACCACAAAATGAAATAGATGAAAGTGGGTGCATTTCATTTTTGGAGGTGCAGAAAGCAAAATCATTGCAAGTTGTGTATGTTAGTTTTGGAACCACTGTTGTGGAACCACCTCAACATGAGATTGTGGCATTAGCTGAGGCATTAGAAGAATATGGATTTCCATTTATTTGGTCTTTGAAAGAGAATCTAAGGAATCTGTTGCCAAATGGGTTTGTTGAGAGGACAAGTACACGTGGCAAAGTTTTGGGTTGGGTGCCACAAGGTAGAATTTTAGGACATGGTTCAATAGGTGCTTTTGTGAGTCAAGGGGGGTGTAACTCTATGCTTGAGGGAATGTCAAATGGGGTGCCTATGATATTTAGGCCTTATTTTGCTGATCAAGGGATTAATGCAAGATTGGCAGTGGATGTGTGGGAGGTTGGTGTGATGATTGAAGGTAGGGTGTTTAGTAAAAATGGTTTGCTTAAGAGCTTGGATTTGATTCTTGTGCAAGAAGAAGGGAAAGGGATTAGGGAAAATGCTTTGAAGATGAAGAAGATTCTTGAAGAAGCTGATGGACCTAAAGGGCGTGCAACACAAGATTTTATGAAACTTGTGGAATTGGTTTCAAGCTCTTGAGCTAGCTACCATAAGGCATGGAACTATGATAGCATCTACCTATATATTATACATGAAATAAGAAAAATAATGTATTCTTTTTTGAATTTTATTTTTTTATCCAAACTATTGTATTTCTTTTACTTATTGTACGGTTGTGCTATGTGTGTTGTTTCTTTTTCTTAAAAATACAAAATAGTCAAAATTATAGTTGATTTTATTTTTTATTATAGGTTATTAAAATATACATTTACCTGATAGCTACAAGGATTTTCATATGTTTGAGGTTTAAGTTTAAATATGAGATTATGCACTTTTTCACGTTTAAAGGTTGTGACTAAGATACTTAAAGAAAAAAAATGAATATTTAGAGTATAAATATTTAATTAATGCTATCAATTTTAGAAATTTGTACATTTAATGTATAGATGTTTGACAATATAGTTCTCTCTTGACCTAGTTGGATTCTTGTTATTTTGCTCTTCTTTTCTTCATCCAATAAGGGTGATTTAGGTTTTAGGACCAATTTTGTTTAGAATCACACCTTTAAATCATTTTTTTTACACTTATTTAATTTTTTGGTAGCATTTTATTAAAGACTCAATTTATTTTGATTTTGTAAGAACAAAAATTGCTGACAAAAACACTTTAGATACTAAAATTTTATAAAGAAAAATAATTGGTGGCCACTCATATGGATAAGTACACCTCCGAGTCAATTCGGAATTGATATATAAAACTTGTGAATTCAGATGATTCCACAAGTTATCTTGTGATTTTAACAACTTGAGAAATTTGAAGTGTAATACTTCTTTTTTCTTACAATGAGTATCGTTTAAAGTTTTTGCACACGTATTAAGAAATCTAATAATTAGAAAAGAAAAAAAAAAGAACTTGTTTTACAAAACTATTCATCTTAAGTATTTGTGAGTTTTTCATTATTATCAATGTAAAATACAATAATATTTTGTAAGTTGTGCACAAAAATAATTAAAGTTACATCGAAATTTAATAATGACATTCATTTTAGGACAATTTTTTTGCTAAAGTGATACTTACTACTACTACTACTACTACTACTACTACTTAATGGCTGCATAATATTTTTTTTTAGGGTATGTTAACTCATAACTCCAGATATAAAATACATCGGCTAAAATAATTTGTTTCAAATACATAAGTTCCCTTTGTCGACAACAAGCTTGAAATAAGAAAGGGAAAATAAATAAAATTCTTAAATAAAACCCTAAGCTGATCATTAATCTAACGGAGGGGTGACTAGGTACTGAGAATCCACGAGTGGCATCTAGCCCCCCTGTTTTCGATCACAAATCCAAACTCATTGCTATGCCACTCCTTCGACGTCGTTGCATTTCCAGCACGACTCAAAACTCTTAAACCTGGGGCGTAAGCCCGGTCCACAATAATGTAAAGGGTCACCAACTGAAATTAACAAATATCACATAGCATTTAAATTTTAAATGCACAAAATAACCTTTCAACTAAGCATACACCTTGAAAGGGTTTTCATATGCCAAACATGCATAACCAAAGTTATAAAATGAAGTTTTGGATAAAACTGCACTGTCCTATTCGAATACAGTTTTATTTCACAAGTCAGAAGCAAAAACAGCACAACTGTATTCGAATACAATCTTGTTGTATTCGAATACAACTGTCAAAGTTGCAGATTTTCAGTTTTGAAAACGTTTCGAAATCATTCAACACTTACCACATAAAGTCAATCAATAACACTCATCAAATACGGCACAATAACAAACATCAATCGAGTATGTATATACAACAATCACAATATATCAAACATGACTCGCGTGCCAAGCACCCTAATGCAATGTGTATATGCCAATGCACATGATTCTGGAATTCCACACCAAAACCCTCCTCAAAGGGGCGTAAATAATAATTATACGGTCTCTCACAGACCAGTACTAATTATCAAGGTGTAGTCGCTCACAAACTAGCACGATTTACTAAAGTGTAGCCTATCACAGGCCTTACACTGTTTTCTAGAGTGCAATCGCTCACTCATCAGCACATTCTAGAGTGCAATCTCTCACAGATCAGCAGGACGCGATAATCCTCGTAAGGATAAGATGAACCAACAATATCACATGGCATCATCCCGTGGCCCATCCGGTTACCACTATCACCATGGCTCATCGCGGTCACCATGTACTATGAAAATGTATGAGCATACTCTGACTCTTTTCACCACAACCATTAAGTAAATGCAACTATTAAAAGATTCCCCATTTTCTATACTCATTTAACACTAATGATTTTTCAAATTCAACACATAGCATACTCAAACATATATAACTCATAATCCCACAATTCACACCAATTCATATCAATTCATTTTTCCACAAAATCCACACATAAAACACATCTCAAAAATTCATAATATTAATTATGAACACATCAATGACACCAAACATGAATGACCACAACCATTACATAATTGCAGTTATTAAATCTCCAAAATTTTCAACCATAAATCACCAAATTCAAAACTCCAAATTTCCAAACATAAACCACCTTTATTAAATCTCCAAAATTTTCGCGAAAGGAAGCTTAGATCTAGGTGAGAAGTGAGGTTTTGTGTTCGTGGGTTTTTGAAAAGAAAAGCTTTGTTTTTGGAAAAGAATGAAGAAGAAGGAGTATGAAGGAAAAGTGTTTACTTTTTCTTTGTTAAGTATATATATATATATATTAAAACCAAACAAATATCTAAATATCTAGATATTTTTTAAAATAATCATTACCCCCATCGCGTAACATCACCTTTCAAACCACTTTTTCAGAAAAATATCTTCTATCGCCGCAATTCAATTGACAGGTAGAATTTTCAGCGACCAGTAATATTTTTAACAAAATTGCCCGGTATTAAATTCTTCGCAACATAAATAAATTATTCTTCGACGAGTAATTTTAACCGGATCTAATATATATATATATATATATATAATAAACACATTACAAACTCTAACAAAATATGCTTTTGGTACTTAATTCACAAAATGAATTAAAATTGGGCTAAATGTCTCAGCAATTCAACACCAAATATACTAAAATTTCATACCCTCCAAAAAGAAGTTTCGTCCTCGAACTTAAAGTAAGAGTAATACCCACACTAGGTTTGCACTCCAACTCAACATACATGCTAGAACTTGTTTCTCACGCCTATGCGAAGAAAGTGTCGTCTATCCCTTCTCAAAGGGTGCTTAATAACTTTACGCACTATCATAGCTGGTAAGACTTGCTCGTTCCACTCAACATGATTTTGTCTACTATCAACAAGAGATTTGGGATGATCAGTTCTTCAATTTGTCAATAAGTAGCCAACGACCATGATGATGGCTTAGACCATCTTAACCTAACTATAATAATGCTTCCTTCGACTTGGACTTAAAGCTATCCCGAGGCACAAGCGGTCTAACAATCTTCTCAAGGTCCACTGAGTTTCCCTTATTTTCCTATCGATGAAGTACAATCGCCCAAAACTATGCCACATAGCCTCGTATATGTCCACTTGGTACGAAACATCCATTAGGTACCAAACTGAAACACTAAGTATGACACCAACACCCTGAGCATAAAACAATCATTACCGCCGAGAACATCCCTAATTTCTCCATTGCCCACAAATCCTCAATTTTCTTTAGTCGCACCACTATACCAAACCACAGTGTTCTTGTCAGAATGTTGGTCTAATTATAACTTTAATAATCACATTCCGACATCCGATTGGTGATCAAAGTTTCCTCCAATATTTTCGACAACATGCCAGAACTACACCACCTACAACACACAAACTCCCTTCAGGTTTAGCGCTTTATTTCAAGAGTCACGTCTCCAACAAAAAATCCAATTTGAATTTCATTCACTTGTTAAGACTTTCATTTGTCTCATCCCTAACACCTCAAATTCACATTTCACTAGTCAATTTCCGACATACTTCGCAATTCTGGACAACCCGAAAATAATTTTCCTCCATCTGCTACCAACATTCATTCTGATACTTCTCAATTTTGCCGCGTCCCTTATTTGCAGCTTGATGATTATCTTTTCATTATGACAGGTCAAACACATTGTATTCACTCTATTACTTTTCCATTTATACAAACCATAAATTTCTACCTCGAACCTTGATACATTTTCATTATTTCGAAATCATTACTTAGCTTACTCTTGTAGATCTTTTCCCAAAAATTGCCCTCTTCTTTGACAGCCACAGTTAGTACACCCCATAATGCGTCATATCCCAAAATATCATCTAACTTAACTTGATTTTTTTTTTGTCTTTCCTCTTACTATTAAACTTTTCTTCCTTCAAATAAGTTTGTCATCCTGGTCATTAAGAACTCCTTCAACAAATCAACAAAATCTTAATTCCTCCAATATTTTCACACTTCCTATGTAATATTCTACATCTGAAATATATGTCAAAACACCTTTCACCTCTACCGTCATTCAACCGTCCATGTGGTCAACATCTAGAGTTCTTTATTTTCTTAGCTCATCAGCCATCATACTTTGTCTTGCTTCATTATAGTGATTTCAATAATTCAAACCTTATTAGTTCCTACCAAACTTTTCCATTCCATACTCAATTCTTCCCGACCAACAAACATTTAACTCTTTTGATTGACGAACACAATAACGCTTTCATTGGCATACCCTTCTAATAACAATGTTTGATTTACGAGTGGGATAATTCATTTCATGAATCCTTAATTGAGATAAGCTACATACCCATGTGCTGCTCTAACAAGTTTTCATGGCACGTTTTCCAAAATTTGGTTCACTCGGTGGATTTTCTTATTAACTCTCAATCTTCACCAAGGTACTAACTAAAAGAATCTCAACAATTGAACATCCTAAAGAACTACTTCTCAAACATTCCCAATAAGCATCTCCTAAAGAATAATTATTTTTAAACCTCATCCTCATAACTTAGTGGTAAATGTCTCTAAGACCCACATATCTTCCTCGTCCATCTAGTAACTGAAACACTCCTTTCAAATCTTAACACTGGGCTTCCCAAGAGCAACAACTAAATCATAAATCAGTTGTTACATTTCTTCCTATTCACTCTATGTCATTGAATAAAATTAGAAAATTTGATTATTGAAATCTTCAAATACTCAATACACCGTCTAAATCCATCCATTTCATCTTAAGGTACAATACAAGGTCTTATCCATCATTGACTCTAATCGCCTTAGTAATCTCACTAATGAAAACTGTTCTAATCATAACACAACATCATTAGTAAATCTTCAAACACTTCCGTCCATAACATGAATTATTTATCACTTGCCTACCTCAACTCCCTCGATCATACAAGTTTAAGGTGTCACTTGGTCATCCACCAAACCTTGAGGATTTTAAATCGTCGGCTTAAAGATCAACCATCTTAGGGTCTCAAATCAAATCTTGATTAATCCCTCTAACTTATCAAAATATTCACACTCTCCTAGTGTTTACCATCCTTTAATAGACACTCCAAGCTTACATTTCAACAATCTCTATGTAATCTTGTACTCTGTACTTCCAATTCCACTTAATAGTAACATGTGGTTCAATACATCAAGGCTTATTATCTCCTAAACCACACAGAGATTTGTCACTTACCAACAAAATATTTAGTCTCATTCCTATAATCGTCATGAGATTCATAGTTAACAATCTAAGTCACGAATCTAGTTTAATTCGAATGCTCGACCTTACCCCTCAAGGTATCGACTATTCCTCAAAGCGTCCTTTATCTAACCAAGGTAGTATTCACCCCTAATGTGTAGCACACCTTAACTTCAATACAAGCTTCCTTAGTTGGCACCTGAGCACCAGATGTTATTCCAAATGGAAGCCTCGTCTTCTCAACAATTCCATGGTGTTCACATCTCTTTGACAGTTATCAAATTTCATCCAGTCTCGTCTTGAAATCTACTAGGAAAACATCCAACACTTTTCTAAAAAAAAAGTCTCCACTTAGATCTTTACTTGAAATCCCCTATCAGTCTCACGCTAATAACATCTTGGAGTTATCACCAATAACATAGCCTCTGTATCCTTGGAACCACTTCATAAATCCCATGCCATCATGATTCGCTTCAACCCTGTCTTTCCTAGACCGATACGTTTAAGGAATTCAGAGACACTCGTCGTCCAAAGTCGACTAATGTTCTATGTTTTAACTACTCTTCCAACTAAAGTGCCACAAGGCACGCTGTTTCGTATAAGAAACAATAAACTACTTAAGCATATCATGCTTGACCCAAGACAAGAAAACACAAAGTACATGTGGACTCCAATTACTTGATACCCTAACCACGACTCTTGATCAGCTTAGAACACCCAAATCACGGCCCCAAAGAAATTGAAACGAAGGCTCTGATACCAAAATGTAACACCTTGATTTTTAACAGCGCGAGTGTATTTTTTTTTTCAAAAATTAAATTGATAAAATACCATGTCGTACCACAAACGACAAAAGTCATAAATAATTACATCATAATTATAACCAATTAAAAAGGTTTTTGAGACGATAATCCAAAATATCCAGATATAAAATACATCGGCTAAAATAATTTGTTTCAAATACATCAGTTCCCTTTTTCGACAACAATCTTGAAATAAGAAAGGGAAAATAAATAAATTTTTTAAATAAATCAATAAGCTAATCATTAATCTAACGGAAGGTGACTAGGTACTGAGAATCCATGAGTGGCATCAAGCCCCTGCTTTCAATCACAAATCCAAACTCATCACTATGCCACGCCTTCGACGTCGTTGCAATTCCAGCACCTGGGGCGTAAGCCCAGTCCACAATAATGTAAAGGGTCACCAACTGAAATTAACAAATATCACATAGCATTTAAATTTTAAATGCACAAAATAACCTTTCAACTTAGCATACACCTTGAAAGGGTTTTCATACGCCAAACATGCATAATCAAAGTTGCAAAATGAAGTTTTGGACAAAACTGCACTGTCGTATTCGAATACAGCATCCTTGTATTCGAATACAGTGTTATTTCACAAGTTAGAAGCAAAAACACCACAACTGTATTCGAATACAATCCTGTTGTATTTGAATACAACTGTGAAAGTTGCAGATTTTCAGTGTTGAAAATGTTTCGAAATCATTCAACACTTACCACATAAAGTCAATCAATAACACTCATCAAATATTGCATAATCACAAACATCGATCGAGTATGTATATAGAACCATCACAATATATCAAACATGACTCGCGTGCCAAGCATCCTAATGCAATGCGTATATGCCAATGCACATGATTCCAGAATTCCACACCAAAACCCTCCTCGAAGGGGCGTAAATCATTATTATACGGTCTCTCACAGGCCAATACTAATTATCAAGGTGCAGTTGCTCAAAGCTTAGCACGATTTACTAGAGTGTAGCCTATCACAGGCCTTACACTGTTTTCTAGAGTGCAATCGCTCACAGATCAACACATTCTAGAGTGCAATCTCTCACAGATCAGCAAGACACGATAATCCTCGTAAGGATAGGATGAACCAACAATTCACATGGCATCGTCCTGTGGCCCATCCGGTCACCACTATCACCATGGCTCGTCGCGTTCACCATGTACTATGAAAATGTATGAGCATACTCTGACTCTTTTCACCATAACCATTAAGTAAATGCAGCTATTAAAAGATTCCTCATTTTTAACACTCATTTAACACTAATGATTTTTCAAATTCAACACAGAGCATACTCAAACATATATAACTCATAATCCCACAATTCACACCAATTCATATCAATTCATTTTTCCACAAAATCCACACATAAAACACATCTCAAAAATTCATAATATTAATTATGAACACATCAATCACACCAAACATGAATCACAACAACCATTACGTAAATGCAGCTATTAAAAGATTCCCCATTTTTAATACTCATTTAACAATAATGGTTTTTCAAACATTTCACAGAGTACACTCAAAACAAATTTTTCTCAAACCCACATCAAATTTAATCCACAATCCACATTAAATTTAATTCACCATACATACCAAATTTCATCCATTCATTTTCCACAAAACCACACATAAATCATATTAATTCAAAACTCCACATTTCCAAACATAAACAACCTATATTAAATCTCCAAATATTAAATCTCCAAAATTTTCAACCACAAATCACCAAATTCAAAACTCCAAATTTCCAAACATAAACCACCTATATTAAATCTCCAAAATTTTCAACCATAAATCACCAAATTCAAAACTCTAAATTACCAAACATAAACCACCTATATTAAATCTCCAAATATGAAATCTCCAAAATTTTCAACCATAAATCACCAAATTCAAAACTCCAAGTTTCCAAACATAAACCACCTATATTAAATCTCCAAAATTTTCAATCATAAATCACCAAATTCATCAATTCATTTTCCACAAAATTCACACATAAATCTCATCTAAAAAATTCATAATATTAATTATGAACATATAAACTACACCAAACTTGAATCACCACAACCAACACCTCAAATTTAAATTCTGCTAAATCACCCATAATCGCATTAAATTCATTTTCCACAAATCTACACCTCAAACAGATCAAATTTATTTTCCACAAGTTCACATATAAGGTCCTAAATGCAAACTAAAAGTTTGGAAGGAGCCCTTACCTTAACGATAGCTTAAACAACCGATTACGGCACCGCGATTAATTCCGGTAAAAACTTTGCTCGCGTCGTCGCTTCCAAAGTTGGGCTCACTAGCACCGTACTGTGGAGATGAGCAACTTTCCCTTTTGTCATTTCGCGATAGGAAGCTTAGATCTAGGTGAGAAGTGAGATTTTGTGTTCATAGGTTTTTGAAAACAAAAGCTTTGTTTTTGGAAAAGAATGAAGAAGAAGGAGAATGAAGGGTGGCGGACGTGAAACAGAGAAAAGTGTTTACTTTTTGTTTCTTAAGTATATATATATATATTAATTAAAACCAAACAAATATCTAAATATCTAGATATTTTTTAAAATCATCATTACCCTCGTCGCGTCACATCACCTCTCAAACCACTTTTTTAGAAAAACATCTTCTCTCGCCGCAATTCAATTGACAGGTAAAATTTTCAGCGACCAGTAATATTTTTTTAAAAATTTCCCGGTTTTAAATTCTTCGCAACATAAATAAATTATTCTTCGACGAATAATTTTAATCGGATCTAAAATATATATATATATATATATATATATATATATATATATATATATATATATATATATATATAATAAACACATTACAAACTCTAACAAAATATGTTTTTGGTACTTAATTCACAAAATGAATTAAAATTGGGCTAAATGTCTCAGCAATTCAACACAAAATATACTAAAATTGCATAGTTTAGAGTTTAAAATTAAGGGTCTTACACATACAGTCTTCAAGTCCTAGCTCAACTGACGAATGTCGATATTGTTAGATTGGATGTCTTGTCTCGAACTCAGACGTTGTGTGAGTTAATTATAGTGGAATTTACCATCTCTTATAAAACAAAAAAAAGTGAAAGACATAACTGGTAAACATAACTGTTTAAAATTATTTGTTCCCTATATTTATAAATTGTTTGCTCATGATATTGGTAAACATAACTTGTTAAAATAATAAATGTAAAAAAAATAATGAAATGGTTACAATTTTGCAATAAATAAATGTTCAAATAAAATTTTACGATCAAATTAATACATAATGAATGTGATTGTAGAAGAAATTAAGTAATAACATAAACGAAAAAGTAAAAATAAGATGAAAGAAGAAAAGAAGTAGAGATATCCAAAAAGAAATTAAAAAAATGAAAAAACAAAAAAATGGAAAGAAAAAAGCTCTAACCTATGAACCATGGATACTTATCCGATACGGTTACTCATTTCGTATTCGTGGTACTCTGTTTTTTATTTTTTATTACGGGTGAAATTCATGATTTTTTTTTATGAGACAGTAGATTTTGATGGATTATTACCGCAAATTAAAATCACATTTTCAGGTTGGCTTATGCTGAAAGAAGGAAATGCACCGTCTTTTCAGTTCTCAGATTGGTTTGTCAATTTCATGAGGTGTTTTTCTATTATGTAATATTGATATTTTATAAATGGTTAGGATAACTCTTATTCTCTCTAAATTCATTTTGTTTATAAAAAAATTAAAGTTGATAAATTAAAATGTACTTTTTTTTTTTAGAAAATTAAAATGTAATCTTTGGTCTATAATAAAAATTATTAGATTGTATATATTTCTTTAAAAAACTGCTAGTACAAAATTATTGGAACAAATTGATAGAAATTGGGTAACTGATAAATTAAAAACGTATTCTTATTATGGAATTCAATAATTGCAATCAATGTAGTAAATGGGCCTGTAAAAAATGATGAATATAAAATAATTTTTTTTTTCATGTGATAAAAGTGTGTATCTTATCTTTTTGCTTATATTTATGTTTTCTTTCTTTTCTTTTAATTTTACCCTTATGTGTATCAAAAAATATAAAATAATTTAATAAGTTTGAAATTCATAGAAATTATATTATCATATTTAAGGGGAGTCCCAAAATATTTATTTAAAATATTTTTTTTCAAAAGAAGTTCAAAGGATTATAAAATTAAACAATTTTTGGGTACTACATTGAAGGGCAGCATACTTTTAAACTTTATTTTGTGAAGGAAAATTATTCATTAATCATATAGTTATTTGTCATAATCAAAAAAGGGAAGATTGTTAGTGCAAAAGTGGTTCTAAGCTACAATCCTGTTTCTGATGTTTTGATGATAAGAATTATCCCCTAACTATTTGCTAAGTGTGCGGTTTAAGTTAAAAAATAAATATTTATATTCATGACTATCTATTTTAAGGAAACATAAATTATGAGTACGTTAAAGATAATAGTCTAAGCGTTTTTAACAAAAAGAATATCATCACCTAATAAACAAGTAATTATGTTTACTAATTGAGTAAATCATGATATAAGTTGTAAGAAGCTTTGTAACAAACATTTAGTTATCTACAAGTCAAGTCAAAGTATTAAATACAAAGGAAATATGAGTTATTGATTGACCCTCGGATCAACAAAAAAAAAAACGCTACAATGATCATCTGCCTCGAGCTTAAGTTAACTAAAAGCCAAGCTTAAGTTAACTAAAAGCCAAGACTTTCATCGATCCTCTGAATCAAGATAAAAAAAAAGCTTTGAATGAAGCCTTTTTTCAAGTCAATGCTTTTAAAGTCAAATCCTCTGATAAACAAAGACAGATAGTTAATTACTCAAGGAAAATGCATTGATGCTTTGAAGAATTTGTTAAAGATGTATTTGCCTCTGATCAACGCATTCTCAGCGCACCTCTATTGAACTTGATATTACAAGCTCACTATGATGATTCTACGTCTAATAGTTTTGGTAAACCAGTTGACCATCTGGTCAACGCTTCAAGCCAATACTCTAATAAAGTCAACTTTATTATAAAAAGACAACTTTCTTAAGTCAATCATCTGAACCTAGAACCATGGACAAGACAACTTCCTCTTCTCATCAAAGATGGACTTATCCTATGAATGAAGAAGCGCATGATATCCTCTAAAAGTGTCACCCTATGAGATTTGCCTTCTTAAATCAAGGTACGTTGAATTAATTATTAAGATATATATGGACATGTCTTAAAGGTTGATTTGCTTTAAATGTTGATTCAAGATCACCAATAGTAATATCCTCAACGAATACATTCCTCAATATTTAAGTAGAAACCGATCAATATGAAAATATTGACAGAAAATGAAAAAGGAAATGTTCTAAGAAAATTTATGTAAAAAGTCAAGCACACATCAAAAGAAAAGAATAAAAAAAACTCTCAATAGAGAGTTATTAGAATTGATGTAAATCAATCAAGTTGTGTGATACACTTGAATTAATATAGGGTTTGAAATGTAATATTCTCTTAATGATAGTTAGAATCCCATAAACAAATTTTGTGCCAATTCAGAAAGAAATTAGAACTTATATAAAATAGCTCGATAGTGGCAACAAATCTTTTATCCATAAGAGGTATCTGAAGAGGTGTAAGCATTCTTATGAATCTCGACGACAACTTCCTAGAAAGATGATAAGGGTTCTAACGGTTACAACCTAGAGAGGCTAAAGAAAAATACTCAAAGTCTAAGGAGGTGAAGTAGATAATACTTATAAGCTATTACTTAAATAGTGGATTTTGTCCTTGATTGTATTGAGGGAAAATGTCTCTCTTAGGGGAGGAACATATATAGCAATAATTTGTTGAGAACTTGTATATTATGTTTACCATTTCTTATGTTGAGTTTTATATGTTATAACTTTGGAACCCCATAAAATAGAGAAAACATGTTAAGGCAGTGAATCCGTTTTATGGCTACAGTAAGACAATGGATCTGCTATATTAGTGAAATGGCCATGAATGATAAAATACATAGGAATTTATTAAATATTATTTAAAATAACAGCACCTATTTGAATATATGTATTTTGGTGTGGTTTTTTTTATTCTTCTCATTATACTATTCAAGACATGTAGTAATCTCCAAAACAAATTAACTAATTGGATTTCTTTTTCTTGAACATCAATATAGCAATAAAATAATACTGCATATTACATTGTTTACCAAAAAAATTGTAACTACATAAGAAGGTTAATCGCATTAACGTGTTTATTTAACTTTTATAATTATATTTAACCAATTTTATTTAAAATCAAAATTACATAAAATTATTGTTTATGATTAACATATATTATTGTAATAGAATTGAAGAACTCAAAATTTAAAACTAAAATATCCTTGAAAAATTGCTCAAAGAATGATTTTTTCTTAATAATTATCGCTGACGATCAATGTGATATAACTCTTGAAAAACTAATAGTCAAGCATCCTTGTAAGATTGTTCAAAATGTGTCTTTTCTTGGCCATCGTCATGAATTTTGGTATAGTTCATGAAGAACGAATAATTTAATATTAGGCATAAAATTGCAAAATGTGCAATTTTCCATGGTCATTGTTTATGAATATTTGTGGTTGAGTTCATGAAGAACTACACGTACATTTAGACCATGATTAAAATATATAAGATTTACTTGATCTTATCATTAATTTAAAAGAAATGAAATAAAAGAAAATGCATATATTTTTATGCCACTCAAATATGCTCTTGAAGTAGCAAAATTGAGAAAGACTTTCAAGAATATTTTGAAAGAATGATCACGAATTGTTATTGAACAAAAGAGAAACTATTGATTAAAAGTGAAGGATCACACGCTAAATTGAAATTTCTTCCTAGAAGTAAATGGTTCACATGAATAAACTATTAATGTGTAACCATTGTTGTGATTTTGGTAATTCATGTAGTAGAAATTATAATTTATGAGATATTATTTATGAATTACATGTGAAAGTGATAAGAAATTCTATGAGAACCGTCTGTGGTGAATTTTAAATTCTTATGAGTATAACTTTTATGAGTATAATTGTATGATAAGTCATATACAATTCTATGAGAATCGTTCAAAATATCTATTACATGAATTTATTTGGCTGGATTTTGTTTACAAATTATGATCGTTAATTATTGATTCAAATGGATCAGAACAACTGTAACACATATTATTGTAAATAAGAAGTTTACATATCTTATTAAATTTGTTGTTGAGAAGACTAGTTGGGTCATCCCAGATCTATTACACTTTGAAAAATATTTAATTTTTATGCCAACATGTATTGAAGTGTCGAAGATTCTTCAATCAAATATTTCCAAAGGAAGCTGCCAATATGAGGGAATAAGTCTATTACATTTCTAGAATGTATATGAGATTGTATTTGTCAATCAATACACTGATCATGTGGATCAATACACTATTCAAAAACTAAATGGTGACACGTATGTTTATTGTCAACTGACAACCAAAAGTTTGTGAGATTCTTATGTCAGCTAATTTGACTAAGAGATCTCTTTCATAATTATCTAGAAATTTTTTGAAAAGTATTGAATGTTTATTGGATTTGATGTTGAATATCATATAACACATGTTCATACCTAAAAATGGACTTGTTGATCCATTCTTTAGACGTCTAAAGTTAATTGTATGACCAATACTTATGAAATTATAACCTCTAAATTCTACTTTGGAAACATGCACTCATGAATGTTGATTTACTGATTTGCATCAAACTAATAAGTTAATATTATGTAAGTCTTCCCTTAATTCACAATCGATTTCTGAGGTGATAATCTAATATTCATCATCTAAGAGATTTTATAGATGTGTTGTGTATATTTCAATTGCTCCAATATAATACACTAAGATGAGTCATAAAGGAATATTGAAAATACATATTGGATATAAATTCTCCATTTATAATAGAGTATATTGAGTCAAGAAATTGGAGACTTCTTTACAAGTGAGTCTATTGATTATCATTTGATGACTTAATATTTTCATTATTAGGGGAAGAGAATAAGCAACTGAAAATGACTATTCGAATATATTATTATCTCATCTTGATCCTCATACAAACTAGTTTGAACCAGAAGTTCAAAAGATAACTCATTTGTAAAGTTTATGAAACCAATTATGAGCTGCTAATTGACACACATCTTATCATGATATGATATAATATATATTATATTTAAATAACAAAATTACCCTTGTGAACAATTACATATTAGTTTTTTTTAAATTCACTTATTATATTTTAAATATTATAAATTAACAAAAGAAATACTAAAAAATCAAATAAGTAATAAAATAATTTTATATTTAAAACTATCCATTGACACTACTAAATAAACAATTTAAATTATTTAAAAAAATAACGAGTAACCAAATAATTCTATTTTATTTGTTAGAATATAAATAAAGATATGATATATATATATATATATGTAAATGACAAAAATACCCTTGTAAAAAAATTATATTTATTTTAAAATTTCAATTAATTTTTATATTTTAATAATTTTGAATACTAATTTATTAAATTATATAAAAAAAACAAAACTACCCTTGTGATAAAATCATAATTATTTTTTAAATTAATTATTAATATTTCTTTTTAAGTTTAATATAAATTTTATTAACTATTTTTATATTTATATTTGATTAGATTTACATTTTTTATATTTTAGATTATGTTTTATAAATTGTTTTTATATTTATATTTTATTATATTTCAATTTTATATTTTAAATGATATTTTAATTAAAAAAATATGATATAATAGAATTTTAGATTAATTTATCATATCTTATTAATATCCTGACTATTATCATCAAATAGACTCTTAAGTTCTCCGTTAACGTTTTCATTCATAAACCTATTTTAAGCTTTGGAGTGTTTTTCCTCTTTTATTAATTTCCTTAATTTATCATTTCCGAATTATGCAAAAGTGATTAAATATTCTTTAATTGATTGATGCAATTTTTGACCCTTAATTGCATCGGATTGATGAATATTTGGTTCTTCATTGAGTTTGTAAATTTTGGATCAGTTCTAGTGTTCATTGGCTAAATAAGGTTTTATTCTAGTGTAATAATTAATGCATTAATTTGGATTTTTTTTGGGTCCAAAAGAAAATGTGAGCATTATGAGTTCATTAATAAAATTAACATGAAATTGTGAATTATATTGCTTTGGATTATTATATCGATACATAACAATTTAATTTTGGAAATCAAGAGTTGCACCAGATATTTTGCATATGAATATTAGTTCTTTTTTTCAATATATTGGGAAGCGTTGTTGAAAATTTGTTCAAATATGTGATTTCTTGAATTCAGAAATATTTTGTGATTTTAGTTATTTGGTATTGATTAAAATCAAATACAAGAAGTTATAAACAATGGAATTTGAAAATGGATTTGATTTGATTTTGGTGATTTGATATTTTTATTGAAATTAAAAATGTAAATAAAAAAAATCAAATCTCTTTGAATTTAGATTATTTTTCAAATATTATTATTATTTTTTTATCAAATCCTTCGGTATTTATTTTGGAGATTCTGTACATTAAATTTCAATTTTCTTATGGAGAAATAAGACATTTAAAGATTTGTAATATATATGACTATTAATGGCATCATAAAGCGATTTGGTCTTTATATTTGAGCAGCGTCTTGTAAATTTAAGACTTTTTTCAATTAATTTAATAAATTGGTTTAGTAATTTTGTTAGAGTTGGTCGAAATAACAAGTTGCACAAAGCAACTTGTGCTGCATAGATTTGATTCAATGAGAATTACAAACGATGTAATATAGAATTATTCATCCAAGCTGATATGGTTGGCCAAAAGACAAACACAATTTGACTGAATAATTTCATACTTGCAATAATAAATATGTGGTGATATGAAGTTTTTTCACGTGGGCAATGAGGATGTCAAAAGACACCCATCATTTGACTGGACTTATTACTGATATTTGATAATTGTGTTGAGATTACCGCTTGCAGAAAATTAATGCAGTCAAAAGACTATTGATTAATGATGTGCATGATATCTTATTTTGACCTTTTAATTTACGAATAAAGATAAATAGTGTATATCTTTGTAACTAATATTTTGATTTGTCTACTAATGTTGTTTGTGTAATGAAATTCTTCAATTATTTGATTGATTTTAATTTACACTTATGATGGTACATATGTGACAATTATAAGAATTTATTGTTGAACAATAGTACTTGTTACTGTTTGATCATTGCAACAAAATATCACTAGCAATTAATGTTATTGTCTAAAGACTTTATATTATTGTTGAGATAGGTATTTTGATGAGCACATTTTGTTTTTTTTTCTCTTAAACTATTTTAACTTATATATCTATTAAATTGAGTTTTTATAATTTTATATTCTTAAAAGTTCTAACTTGTAGAATTGATAAAATATAATATCATTCTTAGATCTAGTCATCTAGACCTTGTACGAGGATGAAGAAACTCTAATCCTCTCACTATTTAGTATTTATAAAGTAAGATTTAACTATGAAAAGTGAGTTTTCTTGAAAATATATTGGTTATTTGATCATAAAACATGATATTTCAGAGATATTAGAGGTGTTCACTAAGATGACATTTTTTGGGGTCATAATTCATTGCTTAAATTAAAGTGTTTTTATTATAGTAGTAAATGGAAAACTAAGCACTCATTGGAGAAATAGTATTTCATTAAGCACTCATTGGTGGATCATCTACTACGAGTCATCCTCCTTCGCATCCTCATTACGATGATGATTTGGACGATGTGTCGTTGGACGAACCTTGATCTCATAGTTTTGCTTACTTTTTGTAGTCATTGGTTGACAATTATGTATTAAGTAACTTTGTTAAGTTGTTATTTGATACTGTGTTATTATTTTGTAGTTTCAGAACAAATGATACTTTGTTAAGTTGTTATTTAATACTATGGTGCGTTTGTTATGTTGTCAATGCAATGACTTTTATTGTTTTTTAAGCATCAATTATTTTATAAGACGTTAAAATATAATGGAGCAGGTGCTAAAAAAATCCAAAAAAAAAAAAATTATATAAATTTACAATTAGCGTCGGCTCTAACGGACGCTAATTATTGGTTGGCTTTCAATGTTGACTACTAGCGCCGGCATAACCGACGCTATAGTATAAATAAAGTTGACTTTGTATTTGACCGTAGCGTCAGCCCTTCCGACGCAAACTATTTTGTTGACTACAATTAGTTGACTTTAGCGTCGGCCATCCGACGCCAATAATTTTTTTATTGATGACGTGGCAACGGGTATAACTAGCGCTGGGTGTTCTATTTTGTTGATATCGTCCGCTTAGAGTCGGCCTTGCCGACGCTAATATAGCATTGGATGACATTAGGCCGACGCTACGTATTAGCTTCGACCATTTTAGCCTGGGCCCGACACCGACGCTAATTCGACGCTAAATCAACGTTAGCGTCGGGTTTTAGCCTGTTAGTGTCGGCTTTTGGCCGACGCTAAAATCAGTTTTTCTATTAGTGGTTATTAGGCAAAGAAAAATATAAGGAGCACATTATGTAAATATTTAATCTTGCAAATACGCTATAATTTCGACTATCATGTAACTTTGTCGAAACTTTAGCATTTGGTATTCTTCTGGTACAATTAAGTTGTAACTCTTAAAGTTAGAAATAGTCATTAAAATTCGATTGTTTTCATAAGATGTGCAAGAAAGAAAATTGTGAAACAAGAGAAAATAAAATAGTGTTCATTTGGAAAATACATTTAAAGATAAGGGCAAATAAAGAAAATTAAGAATGAACCGATAAATACCCAATGGTTTGTTGGATTATTTTATTTTGGACTAGCATAGTCAGATTGATTTTGTGTAATATTATACTCAGATTAATTGGATGTCAAAATATAGGAATGTGTTGTTATTGTTAGTCTCAATTATGTGATCACTATTATTGTTGGATTTAATTGGATGTCAAAAAATTTTAAACTTCAAAGAATATGACAATCATGAATAGTTTTTAATCACATACAAAGCAAACAAGATGACAAATTAACTAAAGAGTGCATTATAAGTGATAGAATCCTCATAGGATATAAATTATCTCAACCACTTAAAAGTTTGAGCTACTGTTTACACTCAAAACACATCATGAAAGCTAGCACTATCATAGGCTCGACAAACCTATAACATCTATACTTGAAACACATGCACATAATGATCAAAAGGTCTTTATTAAGGTTGTAACGTGGCCAAGGTAAGGTTGAGATAATCCTAAGGAGACTAGGGCTAAAAACCAAAGAGGATAAATGAGTAATGATTAGGAGAGAAAAGTAACATTGAGAGGCAACTCAACAAAATATCATTGACTTTTATTCTTAGACTCTCTTTGTTCACAACGAAACCATTTTCCTCATTTATTCATCAAAATTTTATTTTATTTATTTATTTGTTTTTATTTTATTTTTTTATATATTTTTTTTTAATGAACTTTTTTAATTTTTATTTTTTTTAATAAACCTCAAAAGGGCTTCGCTTTTTATTTCCATTGCATCATAAGAAAAAATGTTAGTAACAACAAAAGGGCCAATCCACTTGGATCGAAGTTTCCTAGCCATAATTTTAAGGCGGGAGTTGAACAATAAAAATTTCTGGCCAATGGAGAATTCCTTCTTAGAAATCAAATTATCATGAAAGTGCTTAATTTTCTCTTTATAGATTTGGGAGTTCTCATAGGCTTCTAGCCTAAGCTCTTCAAGTTGCTGCAATTAGAGCTTTTCTCCAAACCTGTTTTCTCCATCTCAAGGTTATAGTTCTTGACCGCCCAATAAGCACGATAGTCTATTTCAACTAGGAGGTGGCATGCCTTACCAAACACAAGTGGATAAGGGGACATTCCTATTGGTGTTTTGTAAGATGTTCTATGAGCCCAAGGAGCTTCTTCTAGCCGGCAGCTCCAGTTCTTCTTGTTTGGCTGCACCATATTTCTAAAATATATTTAATTTCCCTGTTTGAGATTTCAGCTTGCCCATTAGTGTGAGGATGATAAGGTGTAGAGACTATGCACAACCCCATACTTCCGAAGCAAAGAAAAGCTTCGGGGTATTCCAAATCTGCAGAAAATATTTGACGTGACAAAACCTGCAACAAATTTAGAATCGTTAGTCCTAGTGGGTATTGCCTCCATCAACTTCGAAACATAATCAACATTAAGTAGAATGTAGACAAAACCAAAAGATACAGGGAAATGGCCCATAAAGGCAATGCTCCACACATCAAATACTTCACATAAAAACATAGGTTGTTGAGGCTTCTCACTCTTACGAGTGATCGTTGTTCCTACTATTTGGAACTGTTCACAAGTTCGGTAAGTGTCAAAAGCATCCTTGAACAAAGTGAGACAAAAGAAACCTAAGTCTAAGACTTTTCTTGCTGTCCGTTGAGGACCAAAATATCCCCTTACTTGAGAGGCATGACAAAAGTGAAGAATGGATTAAGTCTCATGGGAGTGGACACAACGCCTAATCACATGGTCACTACAAAATTTCCATATATATGGATAATCCCACACATAGTATTTGGCATCACTTTTGAGTTTGTGAAGTTGTGCTCTAGATGCATCTACAGTATGAACTCCAGCAACTAGATGATTAACTAAATTAGCAAACCAAGAAGTTACCTCACACAACAGTAACAGTTGCTCATCAGGGAAGTCATCCTGAATGGCGGGGGGGGTTCTCATCCATTTCTATTCTGGTCATGTGATCTGCCACCAAATTCTCAGCTCCACATTTATCTTCAATCTATAAATCAAATTCTTCGAGCAAAAACATCCACCAGATCAATCTCGATTTTGCTTATGGTTTCTTCAACAAGAACCTCAAAGTTGTAGTGTAGTAAAAATAACTAGCTTGGAACTTAGCAAATATGATCTAAATTTATCAAGAGCAAAAACAATAGCTAAAATTTACTTTTCAGTGGTAGTATATATAGCCTATGAAGATTGCCCCCACTGCATAATTGGATGCATAACACATAATTTCAAAGGGGAGGGTTCTAGTTTGGTGGCTGAATGATGGGAGTAGATGTCAACGCTTTCTTTAAGCATTCTAACGCCTTCTTGCATTTGTCACCAAAGGTGAAAGTGACATCTTTTAGCAATAAATTTGACAGCGGAAGAGCTATCTTGCTAAAATCCTTGATAAAGCGCTTGTAAGAACCTACATAGCCAAGGAAATAACGAATCTCGCGGATGCAAGCTGGGTAAGGCAAGTTTGAAATCGCATCAATCTTTGCAGGATCCACTTCCATCCCCTTTTAAAAGATCACAAGTCCCAAAACTATGCAAAACTCTATCTAAAATATTCAAGCATGCATCAAATGAGGAACTGTATACAGTAAAATCATCCATGAGAACTTCTATACAATTTTCTATGAAGCCAGTGAAGATATTGATCATGCACCGTTGGAAAGTTCCAGGAGCATTGCATAGGCCAAATGGCATCCTTTTATAGGCAATCATGTCGAAGAGGCGAATGAATGTGGTCTTTTCTTGGTCCTCTGGTTCAAGCATTTGATCAATGAACGATAAAGTAAAATGATCCTTCTTGGTTGCCTAGTTTAGTCTCTTTTAGTTGATGCATACCTTCTAGGTGTTCTGCACTTTTATGGGGATAAGTTCATTGTTCTCATTTTTAACCACCGTGAGCCCAATGATCAACCTGAAAAGCAGCTTCGATCTCAACACAGACAGAGCACAACAGAGTATCTGTGCAAAAATAACAAGTATAAGTGTCTTCAAAACAAGACAGTGAAGGAAAATCAGTAGTAAACATACTAGGGTAAGTGTCATCAACTAAATTAGCAAGCAATTCAATTTAAAAAAATAGAATGCTCTTCCATGGGGTGTTTCATATCATCAAAGATGTTAAATTTTACAATGCTGTCACCAAATTCCATAGATAGAGTTCCATCATGAACATCAATTTTTGTTTTAGCAATTTTCTAGAACGGTCTGCCTAACATGATAGGCGCCTTGTTGGACTAGGTCTACCCCTCCATGTCAAGAATGTAAAAGTTTATAGGAAATATCAAGTCATTAACTCGAACAAGTATATCCTCTACCAGTGTAGCAGGGCGAGCATTGGTTATGTTCGCCAATTGAATGGTAACACATGTACTCTATAAAGGTTCAATAGCAAAAGAGTAAAAACCAAATGTAGGAATAACATTAATGGAAGCTCCTAAATCTAACATGGCATTTTCAAATTGACTATTTCTTATGGTACATGGAATGGAAAAAGTAACTGGATCTTTGCATTTTTGGGGCATATGCTGAATAAGGGCGGAAACATTGCGCCCCATGTTAACTCTTTCATTACCTTTTAACCTTCTCTTGTGTGTGCACAACTCTTTTAGAAATTTGGCATATCTTGGAATCTACTTAATTGCTTCAAGGAGGGGAATGTTCACTTCCACCTTCCTGAATGTATCCAAGATCTCCTTGTCCCTATCTGCCTCGTCCAATTTTTACTCTTTAGTGCCCTCTGAGGGAAAGGAATTGGTATATCTTGCTCAGGTACCAAAGTGCCTTCAACAACCTTGTTATTTTTCACAACAGCAGTTTCAGGTACCATTGATATTTCAATAGCTGTCAGACGTCAAGGTAATTGCACTAACATTAGGAACATTTGGATTTACTACTGACTGGGCGGGTAGTTGGTTTGATCCATGAGTCTGGATCTGATTAATTGAAGTGGTCATCTTGCCAATCTTTGTCTCCAAATTCCTAATTGTGGAATCTATTCTTTGTTGAAATTGGAGATTTTTGACAGCCATTTCTTTGACAAGGTCCTCCAATGAAGGTGTGTTGTTCTGCTGTTACTATTGTTGCGACCTAGGTTGTTGTTGCGCAGATGAATTCCCCCATCTCAGGTTGGGATGGTTTCTCCAACCAAGATTGTACCTGTTAGATGACATACCATAGTTGGCTTGAGGATTGTATATGTTTGCTGCATATGTTTGAAGAGCATCAACAATCTGATCTTCCTACAATGTAGGACATGAATTTGTAGGATGTTCTACAAAAGTGCAAATACCACAGTACTTTGCTACTTGGGCTTTACCTACTGCCAATTTTTTACCAATGAAGTAAGGTCATAAAGTCTGCTCTCTAGATTTTGGTGGGAAGAAGCTTGAATGTCGTTCACTCCATTTGTCAACACCATTGAATTGTTTCAATTTGTAAACTGCTGAGAATTAATGGACATGTTCTCAAACAAGGCTTATGCTGCTTCTGAAGGTCTTATCGGCAAGTGCTCCCCCACTAGCAACATCCAAGATGCTTCTATCCATAGGTAGCAAGCCTTCATAAAAATACTGGATTAGCAATTGTTTAGAAATCTGATGATGAGAGCAACTAGCCATTAATTTCTTGAATCTCTCCCAATAATCATGTAAGGATTCTCTGTCAATCTTCCTAATGCCACATATTTCTTTTATGATTGAAACAACTTTGGAGGCATGGAAGAATTTTTCTAGGAACAACTTCTTCAGATCATTCCAACTTGTAACAGAACCTGGCTGGAGGTATTACAACCAGTCCTTGGGAGCATCTTGAAGTGAGAATGGGAAGGCTTTCAGCTTGATATGGTCCTTTGTGACTCCATGAAGCTTCATGGTAGAACACACAATATAGAACTCCTTCATGTATTTGTGAGCATTCTCACCTGCAAGACCATTAAACTTTGGAAGCAAGTGTATTAAACCAGATTTAAGTTCAAATGGTACAGTAACTTCAGGATATTCGATACACAATGCATTATAAGTGACATCAGGTGCAACAAGTTGTCTTAAGATTCTATTATCCATATTTTGATTAGTGAACTCACACTCTAAATTAGATTCAGATAAGGTATGACTGAAAACAAAATCTCTTTCACCACCTAATTCATTAGCACTAGTAGCTTTGTTAAGTCTATGAAGTAAATGAAAAGTCCTATCTATTTCAAGATCAAGGGAATGCAGATTGACAAAACTGACCCAAGTCATGCATCATGAGAATGTAACAATGCAATGCAACAACACAATTCTCAAAATTCCAACAATGTCCCTATTGCTAAAATTAAAAATAAAAAACCCTATCAAATAATATCTAAAAAATATAAGAATACTACCAAAAAATTCTAAAAATTAAATAAAGAGAAAGCAATTTTTTTTTGGATTTTTTGAGAATATCAAAAATTAAAAAAGTGGTTTACACGAAGGAATTTGGGATGTTATCGCAAAAATTGGGGGCAATTTGAGAAAGTTGCCTGAAAACTGATATTTTTTACTATCAAAGTGCTTACACGAGCTAGCAACAATCCTACACAACATGTAGGGCAATAAAACACAAAAACAATTGTTAGGATGGTTAGTAGTACTCTAAAATCGGCTAATATCATTTTTTCTAAGTTTAAAGACATACTCAGGTAACTCATCATTTTCAAATCCTGGGGGCTGTTTTACATATACTTCCTCAATAATATATCTATTTAAAAAACACTTTTTCAGTCCATTTGATACAAGATAATATTGTTAAATATAGCAAAAGATATTAAGATTCGAACAACCTTTAACCTTGCCACTGGAGAAAATGTCTCAATGTAATCAATACCTTCTTGTTGACTATAGCCTTGTGCTACAAGTCTGGCTTTGTTTCTCATAACTTATCCCTTTTCGTTCAATTTATTTCTGAACACCGATTTAGTTCCAATTGGTTTCTTATCTTTTGGTCTTGGCACCAGATCCCAAACATCATTTCATTTGAATTCATTTAATTCTTCTTGCATTGCTAAAATTCACCCTTCATCTAAAAGAGTTTCATCCACAAATGTTGGTTCTAAATGAGAGAGTAAGCCAAAAAGAGATGTATCCTTAAAAGCATATCTTGTTTTTAGGGAATCATTTGAAATTCCAATAATTAGAGTTGGAGGATGTGATGATTTATATTTCAATCCATTACTTAATTCTAAAGGTTCTTGACTTGCATTGTCATTGCCATTCTTATCCTCTGATGCATCAGATGATGTTTTTCCCTCTGATGCATCACATGATGCTTTTCCCTCTGATTTATTCTTATCCTCTAGTTTGTTGATTTCATTATTTGACCATTTCTTCTATTTTTCTTGGTTCTAGTGATGTTTGAGTTCCTTCTACAGTGCTTGAATCCCCTGGTTCTAGTGTATCTGCAAAGTCATATTCTTGCTCTAACTCTTTTTAATTAGGTTGTTTATCATTAAATCTAACATGAATTGATTCTTCCATAATTTGAGTTTCTTGATTAAATACTCTGTAGTATATACTTTATGACAATCATCCTTATTTCTCAGGAACTTTACCCTAGTCCATGTAGTGCAACCATCAACTATGACAAAACCATATTTCTTTATATTTACAGAGGCTGTTTTCACTGGCCTAAAGAGATCTATATGCAAGAGCTCAAGGGGTTTGGTTGTAGAAACAAAATTCTTAGAGGGAAAAGAGTTTTCAGTTTGTTTTCCCTTTTGACAAGCTTTACACATAACTTATGTTTTGTATCTAAAATTAGGCAGCCCTCTGACAAGTTGAAGCTTATTCAATTTTGATATTAATTTTAAGTTTGCTTGACCCAACCTTTGGTGCCAAATTAATTTTTCTTCATTAACTAACATGAGGCCCTTAACATCTTATTTCTCTAAGTTTGAAAGGTTTATTTTGTATAAATTATTTTGCCTCTTGCTTGTAAATAGTACAGATCCATCTTTTTGACTAATTGCTTTGCATAATTTTTTATTAAACATAATGTCATAACCATTATAACTTAATTGACTATTACTTAACAAATTATGTTTAAGACGTTGAACAAATAAAACATTATTAATGGAGGGTAAATAACCATTACCAATTTTACCATGTTATATGAATTTTCCTTTATGGTTGCCTCCAAAGCCCATTGTTCCTCCTTCCTTAATGATCAGGTTTTGGAACAAAGACTTTTCGCCTGTCATATGACACGGACATCCACTGTCCAGGAACCAAGGTTGGAGTTTCAACTTTGTTGCTGAAAACATCACTACTTCTTCATCACTGTCTGAATCCGAGTCTGATTGAAGGTTTGTCATAAGTGCCATGTTTGGATATTCCTCATCATCAGATTCTTCTAAGTCTTCCCATGTGATGAGACATTTCTTCTTAGACTTTCCTCCTTTATTCTGATTTTTACTTTCAAGTCTAGGACATTCAGACTTAAAATGTCCAGATTATTTACATTTAAAGCATATGATTTTCATTTTATCAATTCCTCTTTCTTTGTTCTGAAATTTGGTGAAGTCCCTTAGAGGAAAAGGTTTTCTTTTATGCCACATACGCTGAATTCTTTTGGAGATGAAAGATAATTCTTCAGCCTTTGGATCCTCTTTGTGTTCATCTAAATCAACATCATTATCATCCTCTGATTCATCAATTGATTGTAAGACTTTCTTTTCTTTTGATCTAAGAGCCAAGAATTTTCCTTTTTCTTTAGCTCATGCTCTGTCAATTCTATCTCATATATGATCGAAGTGAATTTATGAGTTATTCCAGATGCAAACTATTTAGGTTCATTTCCTCTAGTATGGCTGTGATTTTTGGTCTCCATTTACTTGGTATACTTCTAAGGATTTTCTTTAAAAGGTTTATTGTAGTATAACTTTTCTACAAAAATTTTAGGCCTGAAACCAATGTTTGGAATCTTGAAAACATTGTTTCAATATTTTGCTCTTCTTCCATTTGGAATAATTCATATTTTCTTACAAGAAGATTTGCCTTTGCTTCTTGTACTTGTTTGTTTCCTTCATATGTTAAAACTAGAGCATCAAATATGCTCTTGGCAGTTTCTTTTTTTGGTGAGTTTGTTAAATTCTTACAATGTTGTTGCATTCTACATAAAGGTCATTTCCTTATGATGCATTTTGTATAATTTTATTTATGTTCAGCATTCATACTTTTTCTAGACATTTTAGTGCCGTCAGCATTTGTTTGGGGTAGAGTATCCTTTTTCAACTAAATCTCATAATTCTGAGTCTTGGTAGATAAAAAAGCTTTGTATTCTTTCTTTCCAATATTTGAAGCGTTCTCTATAAAAGAGTGGGGATTTGTTGATATTTCCTCCAATTGCTTATTCACCAGGACTAGTCATGATAGAAAAAATTTGTTGGATCTTTTCTCAACACTGTTAAGTGCTTAGTCCTTGAGACCAAACTCTAATGCCAATTGAAGTTTTAATAACATAAGAAAGATGGGATTTGAATTGTGTTATAGTTTGTTAAAATAGTTTTTAAAAGCAAAGAGAAAAGGAAGATCACACAAGGAATTTTATACTGGTTCACCACCAACCTGGCTGGCTACGTCTAGTACCTTCACCTGTAGGACTTTTTCCCAGTAATTCAACCTAAATTACAAAAACCACTAAGAGGGCCAAATTACAAGTGTTTGTTTGGTTTGTGTTTGACTCTCAATGAGAGGATATGTATGTGTCTAACACTATCTAGCACTTAAATAAATATGTGTTTGTACAAGTGCTCAATAATCAAATAAAATATTCTTCAAAGTATTTAATGTTGTTTTTCAATTCTGTACAAACTTAACTTTTCATATTTTCTCAATTTTTGCATAGTTTGATGAGAATTGTTGTAAGTTTTTTCTATTGCAGTTATGTTGTTCCATTTGTTGAAATAGAAATAATTCCTTTTATAGATGCAATTCTGAACATTTTTCTTGCTTCAATGTTGAATTGAAACATTGTCTTGGTTCAATTTTTTTCTTTTATGAATCGATAATTTGAACCGATGTGTTGCTATGTTGTTTCACTTTTGACCGTTACTGCAAATTTCAAATTTTTTGTTGCTTTTGTCAATGGTAGTTAATCAACCGGAACATTCTTTGTATTTTCCCAATATTTTTTTTGAGTTTTCACATCTTCCATGATCAGTGATAAAGGAAAATTTCCAAGTATCAAGATCAAAAGAAAACTGTCTGTTTCATAATCTAATTTGGAATGTTCTAGATTTTATGAAAATCATATCTTCCAAGTCATACACAATTCTCCAGAATTGTTGACCTTTAACAGAGGCAATGACTTTTTTTGAGGGATTGACTTTTTGTAAATTAAAATCTGATGCGTTGACTTTTTAGGTGTGTTGAATTTTATCAAAGGTGTTGATTTTTATCAGAGATAGAAGTATGAAAGTCAGATTCATTGTGTAAATACCAGAAGCAGAGCCAGAAGTATCAGAGTTAGAATGGAGTGTGTTCATATCAGAAGTAGAGTTAGATGTTAATGTATGAGTATCAGATGCAGAGTCCATAATCTACTAGTGTTGAATTACTTTCAGAGGCAGAGATAACTTATACAAACATTTTGTATATAGGAGTGAAAGCGAGTTTTTAGACTAAGCATTTTATAGCCAACAAATGACGCATTTCCTTTGATTATGTTGTTTCCTCTATTTATTGCTTTACTTCTAATCTGTGCGTTCCTCTGATCAGTGTGTTTCCTCTAATCATTACGTATCATCTAATCAGTGTGTTTCCTCTGATTCTGTTGATTCCTCTGATTCTGTTGTATCCTCTGATTTTGTTATGTTCCTCTATTTTATCCATTTCCTCTAATAAAATTGTTTCCTCTAATTTATGCCATTTCCTCTTATTTGTTCCTGGGTCTAGAATATACCTGTTTGTTCTATTTTTCTGCACAGTTGATTTAGCACATTAGTACGTTAAATTATTCTCTCAAAACCATCTTGGTTCTAACAAAAGTTAGTAATGCAACCTTTCACTCAACAACACAAATTATGAAGATTGAATGGTAACACATTTTAGTTCTACATCAAAACAAATGTTGGAAGATACACTCAAGTATCCTTGGCTAAAATCAAGATAAACTCCAAAAGTGCGTCAAATGGATAGATCAATAAGAATCAATCATTTGATCATCATTTTCTTGGAAGAAGTAGCACGAGTATAATGTTGTAGTAAGTTGGAAGCTCATCCTTCCGATGGGTCAAATATATCCATCTGATATGATCCATAGATCACACATGTGCAATGACTTTGAAACATGATTATCTGTGAAGAACCTTGAACTGTAAGTGAAAGACCAAAACTATCTTATGGAAGATCATCATTTGATTCCTCCACTTGAGAAGTCTATAAAACAAATGGTTTAAATATATCATCATATGGTCCAACTCTCAGATATACTAGAACTTAAATTATTTGTTTTGGCAATCATTTGATTGTAAGATCTGAAGTTATTCCTTTGTCTATTCAAGAAGAAGATTTTTGCCTCTGGTGTATAACTTGCTTGATTCATCATTTGAGACTCATATCTACGAAATCAAAGCATTAGAAAAAAGGATTGCATCTGTTGATTCAGAAGAAAGAATGATCAGAACCAAGCTAACTCTGCATTTGGTTAGAAGATTATTTGAAAGAATAGTTCTGGCAAACTCTAGTAAGACAAAAATAAGAACATACTTGCTATGGCATTCCTATTTGTCATCGGGTCAAGTACTTTGCAATTTATTTCATTATTTTTTTACTATACTTGTTTGTCTTACATGATATGTATTTCCTGGTTTATCATATCCCTTGTCTCTGTGTCTAGAAAATAGTTTTACTTCGTTTTGCGTTATTGTATTTTCTTTTTCGACTTATCTATGGGTCACCATAATCTTTTCTTGTTCATATGATACTTATCCTCTATCTTGGACCATGTTGTATTGTATTTGATCGTATCGCTTGTGTTCTTTTTGAAAATTGTTCTTAACTTACTTGTTTTAAAACCGAAGGTTTGATTTATTTCTTTTCCTAGCTTATTTAAACGTCTCTTCTCTCTAGTTTTGTTCAAAAAAATCATCTTTTTCGTTAAAACATTTCTCTCTCACCGCAAATCATTTTTCATCCATAAAGTTTTAAACTTGAAACCCTGTAGGAAAAACCAATTAAATATCTCGTCCTTGATTGAGTCTTTATTTTCCTTAATGATCCTCTTCTTATAGTATACTCTCATAAAGACTTTAAGATCTTCTCAAAATATGAACTACTCAACTTTTATGCTAAAAAATTTAGAAATCTTAAATTTGTTACATTTGTGAACTATGGACAACAAAATGTATTATACAAGGAGATTCACTAACTGCGTTCAAAGGCTCACTCTATACAAACCTTGGATGTCAATGTCTCATTCTTTCACTAAAAAACTTAGGAAAAATGAGGTAGTGAGAAAATAAGCATTGAAAGGCTTGTGCCTCATTTTTTCTAAATCTTTTGTAATGGATGTAAGTTTGAAAGTAATAATGAAGAAGAGTTAAAGCAGCTACAACCCTATCAAAGATTTATATCTTTGGAAGATTATATCTCCAATTTGATATTTAGAGAAAAGAGAAACTAAATCAGCTCATTTTCCTTAGTTATGTTTAACAAAACAGAAGGTAGACTCCTAAATATGAAAACATCTTCATGACTCTATCAGATGAAATATCAAAGAAGGAAAGCACTTATTGAAGAGAGTGTCAATAAAGAGATCTAGTTTATTTATGTATTAGGAATTGGTGATTCAAAAATAATATATAAAGACATCTTCATGACTCTTCTTTGTGTCTCCTTTTTTTTTTTTTGCATACCTTTTTGGCACATCATTTGTGTTATATAGCATCATGTGCATCAACTCCATCATTTGCATATGAGTGTCATTTGCATATCATCTGCATATGTCATTATTATGAAAATTATTTGCAATTCATCCGTGTTTTGAAAGGCTTAACATCCTCTAAAAAATAAGGTTTGTTCTATTAGGTTTAACATCTTAAGAAGAACAATAATCCAAAGGCTTTACACCTGGAGGAATTGTGAATTGTTAATCAATAGACTTCATAAGAATCCAAAGGCTTAACTTTCCAGGAATCTTTGGATTCAATTGAAAAGAATTGTACAAAATATGATAATGTGTGTATATCTTATTTGTGTGCATATCTTTGTGTCTTTCTTCTTTGTTAATTCCTTTTAAAATATTACCCTCATGAGTATCAAAAATATAAAATAACTTAAATAGGTGTATGCCTTATTTGTCTACTTATCTTTATGTCTTTCGTCATTGTTAATTCATTTTCTAATTTTAACCTCGTGTGCATCAAATATATAAAATACTTTATTAAATTTGAAGTTCTTAATCCTGTTTATTATATTTAGGGGGAGCCCCATAAAATTGATTTAAAAGTTGTTTTTAATAAGTTCAAATGATTATTAAGTTAAACAATTTTTGAGTACTACATACAGCGAGAGCATTCTTTTAAATTTACTTTGTGAAGGACAACTGTTCATGAATTGTATAGTTGTTGTCATCACCAAAACGGGAGAGTTTGTTAGTGAAAAAGTGGTTTTAGCTACATTCCTTTAGTTGATATTTTGATGATAACAAAAAAAAAAAGGACAATTTACCTTTTAACTGTATTTGCTAAGTGTGTAGATTAAGTTAGAAGACAAAGATTTATATTAGTGACTATTTATTTTAAGGTAGTATAAATTATGAGTAAATTAGAGGTAATAATCTAAGTGTTTTTAATACAAAATATTATTGAAAGTGCAAAAATGAGAAGGGGGCGTTGAATTGTGTTGACTAAGTTGATAACTTTTCTCATTATTTGATTAAACTGGTTCAGACTTGATGATTTACTTGGAGAAGAAGCAATAACAAAACTAAGGAGTGCAGGAATAAAGTGACACAAGTAATTTATCTGGGTTCACCACTAACTTGACTACATCCAGTCCCTTCACTCAGAAGGATTTAACTTACTAATTCAACAACTTGAATTACAAAGCACGTGACTCTCCAAGCCAGTCTTCTCAAACAGTCTGACTTCCCAGAATTTTTAGGAACACACACACCTTGACTCTACCAGCCAAGTCTTCGGCACATAATGTGACAACCCCTGATTGTTGAATGCACACTAACACCACTATCGTGTTTGAACACATAGGTTTGAAATTTGAGTAGTTGCTTCTAACAAGCTGGTTATAACAATGACTATAACACTCTAAGAAAAGCACTAAGAAAATATTTTTGATTCGAACAAGTGTTTCTCTCTTTGAACTCCAAGATGAATTTGGAATTTTGAGCTTGAGTTCTTCTACTCTTTTCTGATTTTTCAATGATCTTTTTCTTCAGCCTTGAGTATCCATTTATGGATAAAATTAGGGTTTCAATTTAGTCATTGGTTTAATTCTGAATTGTATCTTCATTAATAACTTGGTCAACTATGATCTTATTCAAAAACAATTCTGAACAACATGCTTTTTGATGGTATGTTCTTTAGCCAATTCTTTATTTCTGAATCCAATGTGAGCAGTTCTTCTAGATTGATTCTATTCGTACTTTTGTTTAGTTTGAATTTATAAATTCTTCAAATTGATATTGTTCATCTTTTTTTCAGATTGAATTTGTAAATTTTTCAGATCAATTATGTTTGTTTTTTGTTTTTTTTGTCAAAATATGAATCCAATTGAGGTAATGAGATTAAATCGGAGGACCCGGAAAAAAACATAAAAATATTAACCAACCTTTGTGAACTCGTTAAGAGGTAGTGGGCTTCTAGCCTATGAGAAAGTGTTGACATCATTGCATGGATTGTTTCTAATATGTCGACATAGACCCCAGAGTTGCTTGCCACCAATAGCTTGAGTATCCTTAACAAATCCAATATGTAAAACTATATTTTGTGACTAGTTTAATAAGTCTTTCTAGGACAACCTTTAGATTTTTACACCAATTTTTTCTTATGTTTCAAACCCCTTTTACAATTAATGGTACAAATGTAATATTAGTTAAAAATCGAAAATGTTTGTTATTTATCTTGTGTACATATGTTTTATTCTACTCAAGTTTCTTATTTTATTGTATGGTTTTAACTTTATCTCTTAAAAAATTTATTGAATATGTTCTTCTTACTTGTATTTAGTCTGTATTTATTATTATCTTCCGTTGTGCTTTATTTTTCCTTTCCGATTTTTCTAGTTTTAGTTTATTAATTAGTTAACTTTATCTTATATTCTGCTTATTTTTAGATTTAATTATTTCCTTCATACTGTTTGTTCTTTTCTTTTTTCATCTCCTACCTGTATTTTTAGATTTAGTTTCTTCATTTTGTTTTCTTTATTTTATTGTTCCTTCAATTGGTATCTTATA
>JBBPBQ010000004.1:32867555-32903982 GCA_037974755.1 Cicer yamashitae
AGTAAATCTTATAGTTGTGTTCTATAAATAGTTTATTTAAGTTTTGTGTATTTCATTCTTTTTGGAGTCTATATTCCTTTAGTATCTTCATTTTAATTTTCTTTATTTTATTTCCTTCAATTGGAAAAATACATAGTTTAAGTTTTTGTATCATCTTTCTTTTTATGTTGCACTTAATTCCTCTTGCATTCTGCATTCATTTTAGCATCTTTATTTATACTTACTCTTACTATTATCTTTAATTTCATATCACCTTTTTTTTTTAATAACAGAGGGGAGAAGAATAATAAAAAGATAAGAATTATATGTATTGATGAACGAGATCCGCATAATATAATACACTATTATATTGTGCATTTCATGTCTTCATCTACATGCCACTTCTTTAAGTATAGTATCTGCACCTGCATTTGCCTTATATATTATCTACTAAGTGCCTGCTACAATGTTATATTATGTATTCCATTTGCATCATCTTACTACACTACTATGATGCATCCTTAATTATATCTCCTTAATTATATCTTTTTTATTTGTTCTTTGCATGCTTCTACGTATAATGTCATTAAGTGTCTTATCATTTTGATGTATACTTGCAATTCACCCTTGTTTTGAAGGGATTAACAACCTTGAAAAACATGGATTATTACATTAAACTTAACATCCCCACAAGGAGTGAATTGTAAATCAACCTTTCTCTGAATGGAATAACAGTATGAAAGACATGGATCCAATGGTGCTAATTGTCCTATGAATTTGTGAATCTAATGAAAAGTATAATGAATCCTTATAATACAAGTTATAATATTACATGTTTATTGTAACAACCCAGAATCTATTATATATATTTGAAACAGACCCCGCTGCCACTTCATACTATTTCCTCCTCCACATATGC
Organism: Cicer yamashitae; assembly: GCA_037974755.1. Classification (NCBI taxonomy): domain Eukaryota; kingdom Viridiplantae; phylum Streptophyta; class Magnoliopsida; order Fabales; family Fabaceae; genus Cicer; species Cicer yamashitae. The sequence continues at coordinate 32,868,454 of JBBPBQ010000004.1, forward strand.
AAACATTTCTCACCTCAGCCAAAAAGCTGACGTGTACGTCTTCATAGAGAGTTTCATTTTCTAAATAGCTTTTCCACAAATTCTATACATCATCCACTATCTTATACTATATCTCCTATTTCAATATTATTTCATAACGTTTACTCAAATTTTTCTAAATTAATCTTACATTATTATTTCATAACGTTTGTCCAACATCTTTCACATTAATTCCACACTACTACTCAATACATTTTTTTTTGTCTACATTAATCTACTTCACATTTTCGCCTCTACCTGCTATCTACTTATACTTTTTTTTTGTCTGGATTAATCAACTTCACATTTTCGCCTGTCATCTACTTATTTGCTAACAATTGTATACATCTTTTCAGAATATGTAATATTGAACGTAATAATATGAGAAATTTCTTCAACTTCTTCTGAATTGAGAGTAAATATGTCTCTCTTGCTTACCCCTAAAATATATTTCGACTATTTATATGTGTCTTTTATTGTTGGGTACTTCTCTTCTATAAATTACATTGATAAAATTGAATATATATTATTGATATAACTACTATATCAATAATCATTTGACAATTGGGACATAAAACTTCATATTGATTTTTTTTAAACCAACTTAAATTAAATAAAACTTCACATTAATTCTACGTTACTACTCAATACGTTTTTTTGTTTTTTTGTTTTGTCTGGATTAATCAACTTCACATTTTCGCCCCTAACTGCCATCTACTTATTTGCTAGCAATTGTATACATCTTTTTAGAATATATAATATTGAACTTAATAACATGAGAAGTTTCTTCAACTTCTTCTGAATTGAGAGTACATATGTCTCTCTTGCTTACCCCTAAAATATATTTCGACTATTTATATGTGCCTTTTATTGTTGAGTACTTCTCTTCTATAAATTACATGGATAAAATTGAATATATATTATTCATATAACTACTATATCAATAATTATTTGACAATTGAGACATAAAACTTCATATTAATTTTTTTTAAAATCCACTTAAGTTAAATAAATTAAAATATACCCGCGCAACGCACTGGTTAGCATCTAGTTATGTATTATTCCTAATTTGATGCAAAAATTTCATAACCAAACCAAATATTTTAATTTGTATATTTATCACTCTTTAATTACTAAATTAGAATAAGATATCAAAAACTTATTACGCGAAATCCTATTTTTCCCTTAATTGATGTTGTAGCCCATCATCTTATCTTTATATTGACCTAATTTGACCTCAATCCGATATCTTTAACTCTAGACTTTTAGTATCTCTAGACTTTGAATTAGATTAAAGATATTTCAATCACTTTTGTAGTATTTTGTTCTTAGCTTTTGAAAGCTACCAAGAACTAGGACTCTTGTAGCTCATATTATCGTCCAAACAATGAACGAGTGTAGTTGTTGCCACATTAATAAAAACAAGATTTTTGTAGTTTTTGGTTTTAAATCTATTCCAAAGTTATCCGAACGACTTAAATCTTTATTTAGCTCAACAAATTTAACCTAAATGAACTCAAACCATTATTTAGATCTAATAAGAGGTCAAATTCATGTACCTTGTTTTGGTGATCAAAATTGGTGATATTTGAGAGATACACTAAAACACTCATAACTTTATTATCTATTATCCAAATTTGAATCCAATTGTTGTTAAATCATTGTAGGAATTAGAGTTGTAATTCAATGTCTTACTCCCTGTTCAACACTCGTTCAGTAAGTAATAAAAATGCAATTTATAATTTCTTTCTTAGAAACCTTGCACTAACCATTGTTCTTGTCCCTAACTTATTGTTTGAGGTCCAAACTTGAAGTAATCTTTCTCTTTATTCCTACATCATGAGTAATCATTATTGACTTAAAAACTCATGATCAATGTAGGATTCGTTCTTTTGTAAATTAGCTTTCATGATCAAAATTCATTAACCTGGTACGAGGTTTATTCTGTACGGGAGATCTCAATTCTTGTATATATGATGTATAGCGTGTGGATAATAGTGCTAAATATAAGTGTGTGATTGCATGATACCGCAGGGATGTTCCACTCGGAGTAGTTGGATTCATGTGTTGGAGTTAGTTGGTGATTAGGTAGTAGCATTGCATCTTATTTGTACTTGCATTAGTGGAGTCACTAGGATATGTGTTAAATGTGAATTGTTGTTATATGATTGCTTATATGTGGATGTTGTGAGATATATGTGCTTGATGATAAGTTAATCGAATTAGATGCTAACAATGGATGGTAACAGATAAAATAATATTGTATGTTGTTTGGGCGTCTGTTATGCTTATTTTATATGTTTTATATGTTGGGGTTGTGACATCAAGGGTTAAGGACAAGTCCATATATTCTAGTTACATTAGGCTTTAACCAAATGACAAGTAGTTTTAGGGTATTTTTTTTTATAAATGTTTTAGAAAAGTTTAATTAATATTTTTTACAGTTGTATAATATATTTGAAATACATTAAAGTATTTAATTTTCACCAATTTTTTTTATTATTTACATTTCTTCGGCAAATATGAGTAAAGGGTGTCACATTTATCAAATTCAGTGGTTGCCTTTTGAATTTTTCTAAACTATGTTACCTTGCTAGAGTATTTTGTGTGTATCTGTTTTTATTTATTTAACTTAGGGGGAGTTCCCATAATATTTTTCTTTTGCTCTTGTTTCGATGTAATTAAAAATAAAATAATTCATCAATTGAATGATTATTCTAATACATAAGTATTGTTAGTGTTTATTGATAACAAAAATAATAGATAACAAGAAAACACTCTATTCTCTGACATTTGCTTTGAAAGGAATAAATTCAAAAAATCAAAGAAAAAGTTGACCTTATTTGATAATCAGCCTTCTAGTTATTATCATATGATGGCTTCATACTCTAAAGTACGTTGTAAAACAAGGACTCAACATCATTTGGTTATTGAAGAGATCAAAAGATAGTAAATTCAACAAAAGAAGCCGTGCATAGACTTTAACGTTTGCATCTTGTGATGACATCATTTGATATCAGTAAAGTATCATATAATTGAAATATCATAAGCGCTCTTAAAAAGTACGTGTCCAAGCACAAAGGCAAATTTCTGATAGGGATTTGACTCTAATGATCGTAAAACGACAATTAGAAAAGTAGTGTCAATATGTAATATCTTGTTGAAAGTCCAATATGTAACATGGACATTGAAATTCTAGACCAACTAACAAGGTTAAAAGAACTTCAAGAAAATTAAAATATCTTGTTGCTGAGACTACGATTTCAAAACTAATATTGTGTTAATGTAATTCGAAGAGTCTTTTCTAACAATGCAAAATAAGACATCGTTAGTAAGACATCGCAAAGTACCATGACAATGGTATGTGCTACTCTAGAGACTTGAAAGTGCCCAACAATCTCTACGAAGCTCTGTTTGAAAAATAGATACTTTGTGTGAAGGAATCCTATCTAAAAAACATATACAAAGTTTTATCAAAATTCTTATTAGTTATTTTGTCAAAGGCATGTTTTTTCATCTCAAACATTTAGGAATGTTTTTTCATCATAAGAACACCATGGGAAATTGGACCAAAGGACTACTTAGAATTACTTAAACCCTTGTATGGTATTCTATTTTGAAGGATCAAGAAAATACCACAAAGGAGGATTTAATTATGTTAACCATTTAAAAAAAATTTAATGCAGTTACTACGCGAAAAAACCTATTTTACAGCGCTTCTTTTAAGCTATTTACATTGCTTTTTCAAAAAAATAAGCGTTGTAGTATCTAGCGCTGTAAAACGATACAACAACGCTTTTTAAAATAAAAAAAGCGCTGTAAAATAGGTGGATATATTGCGCACTTGTTATACTCGTTTTACAGCGCTTTTTTGAAAAAGCGCTGTAAATCCCTGCTACAAACACGCTGCTTGTTCTTATGCACGTTTTACAGCGCTTTTTTGAAAAGCGCTGTAAATCCCTTCTAAAAACGCGCTGGTTGTTGTACTAGTTTTACAGCGCTTTTTCAAAAAAGCGCTGTAATAGGTTCATTCTTATGCACGTTTTACAGCGCTTTTTCAAAAAAAACGTTGTAATAAGTGCATTCAATAGATGCATTATTATGCACATTTTACGGCTTTTTAAAAAAAGCGCTATAATAGGTGCATTCTTATTCTAGTTTTATTAAAAAACGTTGTAAATGGAATTTTTAAAATAACGATTGTTTGAGGTTTTTTATGGCATTTTTTTAAGAAAGCGTTGTCTTTTAATTTTTTTTTCCAAAATCATTTTCATCCAAAATCAGTTCACAATCATTTCACAATTTGTACACAATCAGTACACAACAACAGAACTATATAACTTTATAACTTTACATATTTACACAATCAGTTCACAACAAACTTGTAACTTTACATATTGACAACAAGACAAAACTATATACATATTCATATAACTACATATTCACAACAAATCAAATGTGCCCTATTCATATAACTACATATTCACAGCAAATAAAATGTGCCATATTCATATTCACAACCTTCATAACTATATACATATACATATTCACAACAAATCAGAAGTATATACATTTACATATTCACAACCTTGCAGCATGCCATTTCCCAACAAATCAAATAATCTTCATTTCGATCACATACTAACACCAGTCTTCCTTTATTTCAGTTAGATCTCTTTCAGAGTATGTTGGACTGGAAATTGTCAAAGTACTGTGCGATATAAAAATTGAACATAAATAAGTTAGAATCAAATATATACATAGTTTATATATGAAAATCAAATAATGAAAATACCGTACCGTTTCTGGGATTATAGTTTGATTCATATCAACAATCTCCTTCATGAATCGCAATATATAGTACCCACAATCTATGTTGTTAGTTTGACGAGGGCACTATAAAATAAAACAAATAAGTCAATAAATATTTGTGTATTGATTGTAAATGAAATTTTAAAGGCATATATTTCAAACCTTTATTGGAATCCATGTGATGTTATTTGACTTTTGCTTCGACACTGTTACACCCATTTGAGCTCAGAAAACTTGTAAAGCACTATCAAATAAATAAATGTGATTATTATAGTATTAACAAACACATTATATATATATATATATATATATATATATATATTGAAGAAATAAATGAATATTACTTACGTGTCGAAGATAGTCTTTATATCCAAGTGATTGTTGTAATGGTCGTGCAAGGGATCTAAATAGTATATAACTTCAGAGGTCGAATTGATTGCAAATAGCACCAAATGTGCCCTACAACAACAAAAATTTGGTTGGCAATTTTGTTTACACAACTAATAAATTAAGATCTCATAAATTAAAAAAGATATAAATAAAGATATATAATTACCCTGAATTATATGGCGCAATGAACAACTTATCCTTCTCTTTATTTCCTAATAGGTTATCTACAACATATTACTCTACATTAACTGGATCGAGTTTAAACATTGAAAGCTTATGCGGAGACAAAAATGAAAATCTATCTGACAATTTGCGCGTGCACACCAACTTCTCATACAAAAACCTTCAATGAAAATTTCAAATTAGATTAACTACCAATAAATTAAATTAATTACCAATAAATGCAATTAAAAGTAATTTTTACCTAATGTATAAGCTGACGACAGTAGCACTCAGCTCCTTATGGTTGAGAAATTCGTATATGTGCTCTTTTTCAAGTAGTTCGTCATACTCATCTCCGAAAATAGCTTTATCCTTGCTTATGATGCGTGAATCGTTGCTGTCCATATTCGTTTTTGCTTGTATGTCAAGACACAACCCATATCGAGCAAGGCGTGGATGACTTATTTTATGAGCAGCAACTGATTTTCCCCGATCCAGTTTTTGAACTTTGGCAGCTTTATTACCCTCCAGCTTTTGAAGTTTGTCAGCTTTATTACCCTATAATTTTTGATGTTTGCCAGCTTTTTTTTTACCACGAACATCCAACTGTGGTGCGGCTTTATTCTGGCAGCTGGTTTGTTGTGCGAGTGGTTTTACTTGAATCTAAAAAAATGAGGTTAATCAGTTTGTTATTTAATTGAATCTGAAAAAATGACAAACCTGCCAGAATAAATGTGATAAACCTATTCCGGTGACGTGACTGACTCGTTTCAGGGAATCTTCTTGTCATTCCCTTTAGACTTTGTCTGAATCTAAATAAATGTGAAATTAAAGTTAACAGCGGAAAAAAATCAGTGATTAAATATAATCAATCATAATCATATATTGTGCAATTAAATATACATATCAATTAAACATACATTTCAATTAAACATACCTTATCAAGGGCAACAAGATGTTTGGGCCATGCCATGTAACTACCTATTGCTTCGCCCAAATACTTCATATCTCCATCGCTGTCCGGTATAGGCAACAGCGCTTTTACCGAGTATGTCCCTGCAACGGCGCTTTTACTTCATATCTCCACGCGGTCGGAATATTTAGGAACATTAAACACTTTACCGAGTATGTCCCTGCAACTAGCTTTGTTGTCCTCTTGATTTTCCGAACTTTGTTCGAGATTCTCCTAAAATACACGTAGGATTAAAAAGATGAGTTGAATATCATTTTTAAAATACAATATTAAAAAAAATTAAAGTGACAATATACTTACACAAAGTTCTATCACTTTTTGAACATTTTCATTATCAACAACTCCATCTTTATTTACACAAGCCTCCTTCAACAAAATATGACGACCCAATGGTTGACCGGATTGGGTCTCTTGTAGCTATTCGTTAAGATCATAAACAAAATATTAGTTAGAAACTATAATTTATAATGTACCACATTATATAAAAGTGATGTTTACATATCCCATACGAGATTTTTTGTATGGATGCGTCGATTTTTTTGCCCTCTCACAATTTGCCGTACTTATACTGTATATAAAAAAAATAACAATCGTGTAAAAATTTAAAATACGCTATGAATATGAATAATATAACACAAATGCTAATAAATTAATCACTTACAATAAATGCGGGGTCTGAATGTTTTGCTACAAATGCGCTCCATTCGTCATTTGATATATAGTGTTTATATAATTTTGGAGCTTCGACATTTGTATTTCCATCACGATCTCTTAGATAGCTGTTTGAGATATGAGATCTAAAACCCCGGTGTATTTTTCCAGCAATTCTAAGCACGTAAGTCTTTCTCACCTCGTCAACATCAAAAGCAGTCTGCAAACCAAATAAAGATATAGTTTAAGTAAAGTATTTCAATGGAAAAAATTATAAGTAACAAAAAAGTGGAGTAAAAAAGTTACTTGTATATCAGTCCACAGTATATCTTTTGCATCCTTCAACGCATTATCTCTCCAATCGTCAATTGTAATGGGGATATTCTGACGAACAACACCACCAATATAACTTACAAACATGGAACTGTTGGGGTCAATTGGCTGACCACTTTCATTCCATCGCACCTAATAAACTCATATAGTAAGTACATGCTTTCAAAAAAGATAAAAAGTAAGCAGCAAACAAAGTATAGTATGCCTCAAATTTTATGCCATTACTTCTTGCTTTTATGACATTTTGCGTGATAATTGCACCACGTTTAACTTCATTTTCATAAGTCTTGGTGTTGACAACTTCTTCATTTTGACAATCTAACTCCTTGTTGGAATCCATTTATCTACAACAAGTTCAACATGCACTTTAGTATAACTTCAACAAGTTCAACATGCAGTAGTCTAAATACGTAGCAGTATAAGTTCAACATGCATTTTAGCGAAACAAAAAATTAATAAATACAATACTTGAAAAGTGCAAAGAAATACGTAGGGTGCGTAGGGTTACAACTTCGTTTAAGAGGGTTAGTAACAAAGAAGAACATCGCAGAAATACGAACAGTTCGTAGGTTCGTAGGGTTCGCAGAAATACGTAATGAGGGTTAGTAACAAAGATGGTTCGTAATGAGAAGGAGAATGAAGAGGAGGAGGAAACAAGCGTATGAAATTTACGTAATGAGAGTTAGTAACAAAGATGGTTGGCAATATGGTTCGTAGGGTTCGCAATGAGAAGGAGAATGAAGAGGAGGAGGAAACAAGCGTATAAAGTTTACGTAATGAAGAGGAAACTGAAGCGGTTTACTGTTATATATAAAACCCTATAACAGCGCTTTTTTGAAAAAGCGCTGTAAAAGACCTCCTTATTTTATTTTTTTAAAAGCCTTTTACAGCGCTTTTCCATAAAGCGCTTTAAAAGGCTTCTTTGTTTTATTATGTGCAAGCGCTATGTGACTCTTTTACAGCATTTTGTCACAAAGCGCTTTAAAAGGCTTCTTTGTTTTATTATGCGCAAGCGCTATGTGACCCTTTTACAGCGCTTATGCAACAAGCGCTTTAAAAGACCTCCTTATTTTATTTTATTAAAAGCCTTTTACAGCGCTTTTTCAAAAAGCACTTTAAAAGACCTCTTTGTTTTATTATGTGCAAGCGTTATGTGACCTCCTTATTTTTTTTTAAAGGCTTTTTATAGTGCTTATTGACAAAAGCGCTGTAAAATTACAAAGTTTATGTTCAGTTCAGTTCAAGTTAAATATGTTAAATTACAATATAAGTTCAGTTCAAGTTAAATATGTTAAATTACAATATAAGTTCAGTTTCTGTAAAATGCTAAATAATTAGTAAAAACCTATATTTGGATTTTTTTTTCTTCCAAATAATTAGTTAAATACCTATATATATATCAATGCTAAATTACATGATCAGCTCATATTGGGATGATCAGTTCAAGTTCAAGAAAAATTCCCAGTACTCAAACAAAGCTTTTTCAAGTTCAATATAAGCAGAAAATCAGTTCTGGTAGGTCAAACACTTATATTGTATGAACTTAGTATAAAACACTAAGATCAAGCTAAATGTAAGCAGAAAATAAGTATAAGTAGAAAACCAAATATAGTTCAATGAAAAGATGATTACCAACATCTTCATCATTATTGTTATCATCACTTATTTTATTGGTCGATAGGACAACATACCATTTATCATCAGCAGGATCAGTGACATAAAACACTTGTTGAGCTTGCGATGCCAAAATAAAAGGCTCATCTTTGTATCCCACCCTATTAAAATCGACAAGCAAGAACCCTGACTCATCAATCCGAATGCCACTATTATTATCGACCCACTTGCAACCAAATATGGGAACACGAAACATTGTGTAGTCTAACTCCTATATGTGCTCGATAACTCCAAAATATGATAGATTTGCATATATTGGGTTTTTGTCTTTTGCACTTGAGATATGCATCGCTTCAGCTATGAAAGTGACTCCGCTATTTTGCATAGTGGTTTGATCATCTTGTTCTTTGGTATAGAACGTGTAGCCGTTAATTACATAACCGGTGTAAGAAAAGACATGTAAACTCGGACCATTTGCTAGCCACCTCAATCTCTGTGAAATTGATTTGGGGTCTACATCCAACTTTGACTTTATGTGATTTTTTAACCATGTTATAAAACTTCGATTGTGCTCTCGAGTTATCCAATTTTGATTCCTATTCATGTTCAAACTAGATAACTGATCCATGTGTATTGTAACATACAGTTGAACCTCATCATCATTGTGTAGAACATACAATTGTGTCTGCTCCCATTCTGTCCTTGATATAGTCATTAGTCTTTTTCCAATTATCCATTCTCCTGATATTCTTCCCGAATGACGAGACATGGGAAGCCCTATGGATTGAACATTGGACAGATATTCAGTACAAAATTCAGCAGCTTCTTCGACAATGTACCGTTCAGCAATACAACCTTTTGCTCCATTAGAATATGACAATCATGGGTCTTCAAACCTTGTAACTTGAGGTCTTTCATACAAACTAAATTTTTAATGTTTGAAGAGTATCCTACTGGAACTTTAACTTCGTGTAGAAATTTACACAAAACAATTTTTTCCTTTCTAAATAGAGTATGAGCGGCTGGAGTTAGATATGTGCGATTTCCTTTCTTTACGTGACCCAATTCATTTCTTATTCCCATATCGACCAAGTCCAATCTTGCATTGATGTCATCCTTAGACTTTCCTAGAACATTGAGTAACGTACCAATAACACTATCAAATACATTTTTCTCAGTATGCATCACATCGAGGAAATGTCTTACATACAATGACTTCCAATATGGCAATTCAAAGAAAATTGACTTTTTCTTCCACCCAGTTTTGACCAGCTCTCTCGCAAAAGGTTTGCAAAATTTATTGGTCAAACCTTGTACTTTTCAAGTATTTGATATCCAGTCGGTGCTAAAGGAGCTCTATCTTCCTCTGATTTTCCATTGAATGCATTTCTCCACCCACGATACTGATGACTATAAGGTAAAAATCTAAGATGTCCAGAAATACATTCTTCTTACAATGTTTCAACCGCATCAAATTTGTACTCTCTTCATATATAGGACATGCACACTGACCTTTAACGCTATATCCTGATAAATTACCATATGCTTGAAAATCATTAATTGTGCCGAACAACATAGCCCTCAAATTGAAACATTCTTTCTTATACCAATCATAAACTTCCACACCTGTCTCCCACATAATTTTTAAATCTTCAATTAAAGGAGCCAAGTATACGTCGATATCACCCGGTTGTTTGGGTCCAGAAATTAACAGAGACAACATCATAAACTTACGCTTCATACATAACCATGGAGGAAGGTTATAAATCAACAAAATCACAGCCCACATGTTGTGTAGATGCTTTGAAGACCATGTGGATTCATTCCATTAGTAGAAAATGCAAGTCGTAGATTTCTTGACTCTATCCCGAATTCAGGATACTCGTGATCAATTTTTGCCCATTGTGGAGAATTTGCAGGGTGTCGAAACTTTCCATCTCTAATTCTTTCATCTGCATGCCATGTCAAGTGTTTTGAATCTTCTTCACTGCGATACATGCGCCTAAATCTTGGTATTATAGGAAAATACCACACGACTTTTGCTGGAGTAGATTCTTTTTTCTTATATCGAGAGACATTGCATTTTGGACACGCCTTTAGTAATTCATATTCGTTTTGAAATAAAATGCAATCGTTAGGACACGCATGAATCCTTTCGTAACTCATACCAATAAAGCACAAAATTCGTTTAGCCTTGTAGGTTTGACTGGGAAGTTCATTATTACAACATATCTTTTAAGAGTGTTAATAATTCTATAAAGCTTTTATCAGACCATCCATTACTCGCTTTTAAGTTGTACAACTTTACTATCGCCGAAAATCTTGTAAATTTAGTACAACCATTATATAATGGTTTCTCTGCATCACTCAACAAGCTCTCAAACATTTTAGGACAATCCCGAAGATCTTCTTCAACTGGTTTTGCAATCTCCTCAACTCGGTCCGACTCATATGTATCTGTGTCGAAATTAGTTGAAGCATGTGTCGAGCCATTCTCAAAATTAATGTTTCCATTTTTTTTTCACCATGTCTTATCCAACATGCATAGCTTTGTTCAATTCCATGCCATACTAAATGTCCTTCCAATTCATCTGCTCTAACGCGTTTTCCAAAACAACATTTTAAACAAGGACAAACGACTCTATTTGGATCTTTTGGATTCTTCACTGCAAACTCAACAAACTCCTTCACTCCATTTTCATACTCTTTTGACAATCGATTGGCAGACATCCATTTCCGGTCGATTTTATATGACCTATATAAAGGCAGTTACACAAATAATAAGCTACTGATAACATTATACCAATCTATAGTACACATATCTAATATTGGAAAATGGAAACCAAGGTCCAAGTCTGATTTCAAAACAGAACAGATCAACAAAATTCAAAAAAGAATAGATTTTATATGATTTATTATGTAACAATTTATCAGTTTTAGTGACAACAAAAAATTAATAAATACAGTACCTGAGACAACGCATCCAATTTGTTTTAAAGGAGAAGCAGTAGATGGGCGCACAATAGAGGAAGGGAGGGTTCAAAGAGTAGAGCATATGATGGTTTGTAGGGTTAGGACAACGTATTAAATTTGTTTTTATTTATTTAAAGTGAATGATTTTACAGCGCTTGTATAAAAAGCACTCTAATAGGTCCTTTAATTATGTGAAAGCGCAAGCCTTTTACAGCGCTTGTATAAAAAGCGCTATAATATGAAAGCGAATGTAATTTACAGCGCTTTCACAAAAAGCGCTTTAAAAGCTATGTAGCATAAGGTGGGAGCGCTATATTTTAAAGCGCTCAAAAAGCACTGTAAAAGCTATGTGAGAGCGCTTCAATTTACAGCGCTTTTTTAAAAAACGCTGTAAAAGAGTTGTAAACATTATGTCTAAGCGTTATGTGACCATATATGACCCTACAACAGCGCTTGTCAAAAAAACGTTGTTGTATCCTCCATTATTTTTAAAATGTTATACGACAGCGCTTGTATTTAACAAGCGCTGTAAAAGACGCGCTATCAAATGTCATTTTTGGCGTAGTGAGTTCTTTATCAAAAGCTTAACTTCATATTAGACAACATTTGTTTAGAAAATGTTGGAGATAAGACATAAAGAAAATTAAAAAGGAAAGCATAGAGAAAAACATACAAGGATTTTTATATTAATTCAAAAAAAATATTTTTACATATAGTCATCTTCTTATAAAGAGATTTTGTTGTAGTAAAGTCAAAGAATTAATCTACCATAAAAAACTGGTTCAATAGAAACAAGTATTATTTACTCTTTTTCTTCCATGTATATTTTCTTTAAGCCCCGTTAAGCTTCAGAACATGCATTCTTTCTTCTAGCCTCATCAAACTTTACAACAACTATATAGTTTGCTATGTATTCTTCGCAGCGACGATAACTCTCAATAAAGCAGATTTTCTATCTAAGCTTAAATATCAATCCAAGTAGCACTAATTAAGAGGATCTAAATGCAAGCTCTTTGATGATTTACAACATGATTTATAACTCTCACAGATAGAACTTACAATCTAACTCTCTATGGAAAAAGAGAGAACATGTAACACCTTAAACTGTGGTGGTGGTCTGCACGAAATGTCCGTAGCAAATTCCGCAGCAAACTTTACAAGTGTTATTTCCTTAGGAAATTCCGCAGGTAAATTTTTATTTAAATTTTTATGTTTTTATATAAAGTAGTTTTTATTTTTATATAAATAAAGTTGAATTTTTTTAAAACAAATTAAAAAAGTAAGACATGTTTGAGAAATTAAAATTCGAGGCAGAAACGGATTTGCGGTGTTGATATCCACTTTTGACCCGAACTCGCCCCGCTAATAATATTATTGTAATTTTTAAATTTTATAGTATATGGTGTCTATTAAATTCAATGAATTAAGAGTTTTGATAAATTTATGTATTTAATTTTGAACTCAACAATTAAATAAATTGTTTTCATAATTAAAATTTTATTTTTAATTTTAATTAAAATTATGATAAAAAATGTTATTTCAAAATAGAATCAAAAGATAAAACTTAAAAATTTAACAAAATTAAATTTAAAATATAGTCAACTAATTGACATATTATTTAACTATTGATGATTTAATTTGATGATATCGAAGCAAATTAATTTTTAAATTTATAAAAGTCCCAAAAATATAATTATTATATTTGTTTGTAAAAAAGTAAATGAAAATCATATATAAACATTAAAATTATTCAATTTTTTAGAAAAAAAAAATTGTATCAAAGACCTATTTTTTTTTAAAAATGTATCAAGACCTATTTTTGCATAACTCCTAACAATTTAGGCCTAACTTCTAAAACAAATTATAAATCGTAATAGTATTCTTCTCCCCTTCCCTTCCCATCTCAACTCACCATCGTCACCGCCGCATCTCAATTATAACCACCACCGTCGCACCTCGCCGCCATCGCCACCATGGATGTACAACAAGCTTCTTCCCGGTCGAAAAGCATATGCTTTTGAGTTTTTAAAGGGTGTGGAAGAGTTTATTCAATTTGCTTGTCTACAAGAAAAGTATTTGAATGAAGGAGTAATAAGATGTCCATGTAAGTTGTGTAAAAATGAAAATCATTTAACCCCAGATGTAGTTAATGTTCACATTCATCAAAAGGGTTTTACACCCAACTCTTGGGAATGGACATCCCATGGAGAGAAAGTCTGTCATGTTCATGATGACGACTACGACGAAACATACATGGATGCGCCTGATAGTAGTAGTAGTCACCATCAGTGTTATCATCATGATGATAGACACCAAGACATGGTGTATGATGCTGCTGGCCTTAATCGTGAGCAACATTGTCCTCAAAATCAAGAGGAACCTCCAAATATGGAAGCTGACCAGTTTTATAAAATGTTGAATTCTGCGCAACAACCACTATGGCCTGGATGTAAAACGTGACCAGTTTTAAACGTGATGAAGTTTATGAAGGAGTCAAGTCACCCTAAGAATATAATTCCCCCAAGCTTTAGGGAAACAAAGAAACTTGTGGCCAGACTCGGTTTATCCAAGATCAAGATAAATTGTTGCATTAATGGGTGTATGCTTTATTATAAAGATGACATAAATTTGAAGGAGTGCAAATTTTGTAAAGAGCCTCGATATAAAGCAAAAAATGTACATAGGAGAAACTGTAAGGACGTTCCTCGCAAGAGATTGCATTACTTGCCTCTCACCCTTCGCTTGCAAAGATTATATGCTTCTCCGAGATCTGCAGAGCATATGAGGTGGCACTTAAAAAATCTTAGGGAAGAAGGTGTGTCGTGTCATCCTTTAGACGGAGAAGCATGGAAACACTTTGACCAAGTATATCCTCGATTTGCCTCAGAACCTCAAAATGTTAGACTTGGTCTGTGTGCTGATGGCTTCACCCCTTTTTGCCAATCAGCCACACCATATTCTTGTTGGCCAGTAATTGTCACACCATATAACCTACCTCTTGAGCTATGTATGATGACGCCTTATATGTTCTTGTCCTTGATCATTCCAGGTCCACACAGTCCAAAAAGTAAAATTGATGTGTATTTGCAACCGCTTATAGATGAGTTGCAACAATTGTGGAATGATGGTGTAGTAACATATGATGCCTCAAAGAGGCAAAATTTTCAATTGAGAGCTGCACTGATGTGGACAATAAATGATTTTCCAGCCTATGGTATGTTGTCTGGGTGGAGTACTGCTGGAAGATCAGCATGTCCGACATGCAAGAAAAATTCAAAAGCTTTTACATTGAAACACAGAAGGAAAACGTCTTGGTTTGATTCCCACCAACAATTTTTACCTCATAATCATGCATTTAGAAGAAACAAGGTTGCCTTTTACAAGAATAGAATTGATAACAATGAGCCTCCTCCTATGTTAAGTGGTGAACAAGTGTGGGAAAAGGTTTATGGAATTCCCAAGATAACTGACACGAGGCAATGCATTATTCCTGGCTACGGAATTTTGCACAATTGGACCAAAAGAAGCATATTTTGGGATTTTCCTTATTGGAGACACAACCTATTGAGGCATAATCTTGATGTTATGCATATAGAGAAGAACGTCTTTGAAAATGTATTTCATACATTTATGGAAAACAAAGAGAAAACTAAGGACAATGAGAAGGCACAATTGGACTTAGCAGAGTATTGTCATAGAAAGGAGTTGTTGCTGAAAAAAAATCCTAATGGGAACTATACCAAACCTAAAGCCAAGTATTGTTTGACAAATGAACAGAAAAATGGTGTGTGCGAATGGGTGAAGGGATTAAAGATGCCTGATGGTTATGCTTCTAATTTAGGTAGATGTGTGGATATGCTTGATGGTTATGCTTCTTTGGGATGAAAAGCCACGACTGTCATATATTCATGGAATGTCTACTTCCAATAGCTTTTTGTGCTCTTCCTGAACCAATATGGAAACCCTTAACTGAACTCAGTCAATTCTTTAGAGACTTATGTTCAACAACGCTGCGAGAAGGTCACTTATTACAAATGGAACAAAACATTCCTATAATAATATGTAAGTTGGAGCGTATCTTTCCACCTGCATTTTTTGACTCTATGGAGCACTTACCGATTCATTTGCCTTTTGAAGCTAAGTTGGGTGGGCCAGTTCAATATCGTTGGATGTATCCATTTGAAAGGTTTATAAATAAAATTAAAAAAACCGTGAAAAAAAAATGTGGAAGGATGTATTTGTGAAGCATATTTGGTGCAAGATACAACCTATTTTAGTTCCCATTATTTTGTGCCTCTTGCCCAATATGCAAGTACAGTTGGCCTAAATAAGAGGACTCATCAAGACCATGTGATACAAACTTTGTCTATCTTTGAAAATTTACATGGCGAAACAAGTGGAAAATGCAGTGATAGGTGGCTCAATGATAAAGAATTGGCGGCTGCCCAATTGCATGAGTAAGTATTAATATATCAAAGATATCTCCATTATTCAACGAACAACAACATCTAATTTTTTTTAAAATATCTTGTATAGGATGTATGTACAAAGTTTGAAAAGTATGTACGGAGATCTCAATGACAATGTCATTGATACACAAATAGAAGTTGACTTTCCGCGATGGTTTCAAGAATATGTAAGCACTTATTTAGACTATTCAATCTTATTTGGGTTAAATTAAAGATGTACAAATCGCTTTAACCTAAGTTATATGAATTTCTCTATGTGACTAGGTGACAAAGAATCACAAACTTAGGATGCAAAACCCTGACTTGTATGACTTGGCAAGAGGACCCTTGAGACTAGCAAAGTCGTGACCTATTTATAATGTGAATGGATACCAATTCAACACAACTTCTTGGGGTGAAGACAAAATAACATATAATAGTGGAGTATGTGTTAGTGGAATTGGTCAAGGTGAAACCTCAAATGATTATTATGGTGTTGTTACAGAGATTCTAGAATTTGAATGGCGAAGTCAAGCAACACGAAAGCTTATTTTATTTTATTGTGATTGGTTCGACCTTTCAGGTCGTGGGATGAGGATACATAATCAGTACAAGATTGTAGAAGTACAAAAAGGGAGAAAATACGGTAAATTTGATCCTTTTATTTTTCCAAAAACTGCAACTCAAGTTTACTATTCACCTTATCTTGGGCGCCAAAGAGTTGATTGGTTGGTAGTTATGAAGACAAAGCCGATAGGGGTTGTTGATGATAGGCATACTTTAGAAGTTGCTTTTCAAGTGCAAGAGTCAGAAGTTAATGCAACAATTGAAGATGACCCAATTGATAACTTACAAGATGATTCGGTTTATGATGAAGAAGTTAATTTGCCTGTGATGCAAGATGATGAGGATGAAGAAGATGATTCCAGTGACGATGGTGAATAGGAAGATCAATAGGAAGATGGTTCTATTAAATAGTATTTGTTAGCTCTTTATTGATAATGTGTTTGATTTAACATTTGTAGTATTGAAAAAGGAATTGGTAGATTAAATAAAAAAGAATTGGTAAATCTTTACTGCCATGATTCTGCACCTTATATCGATCTCGTCCTCTATCCACTCAATCTTACCCTCCACCACCGCAACCTCAAGCTCAACCTCTATATACCTGTTGTTCTACTCACCAGTTTTATTAGCATGTCTAGATTGATTGATCAGTTCCATTACTCGATTATTGTCATATTTGAACTATATAATTTTATGTATATTGCCTCACTCTTAGAAAAATCAGAGTTCCAAGAAAAATTTCTTCCAGGTTTTCCTCGGACGCACTAGTGCTCATGATATTGAAGGAAATGAACTTCCTAGGCTGGTTTATGTTTCTAGAGAGAAAAGACCAGGATACCAACACCAAAAGAAAGCAGGTGCTGAAAATGCGCTGGTAAGTATAGATATTAGAGTTCTCAATAAAATTTCATATAAGGTCATTAAGATTTTATAATGCTTGATGTCTGTATGAATTTATGCAGGTCAGGGTATCTGCAGTTCTCACAAATGCTCCCTTCATTCTCAATCTTGATTGTGATCATTACGTTAACAACAACAAGGCTGTTCGAGAAGCAATGTGTTTTCTCATGGATCCAAAAGTTGGTAGAGATGTGTGTTATGTACAGTTCCCCCCAAAGATTTGATGGTATTGATCGTAGTGATCGGTATGCCAACTGTAACATCCTCTAAAATTATTAATTAAAATAATTTGGATCTATAAATATATTTTCCAATATTAAATTAGGTGTGGTAATTATTCGCCTTGTTTGCCTTATTGTAGTAAAGTTTTTAGTAAGAATTATTTAGTAGATGTATTTTTATTTCTAAGGCAAGAAGAATTTGGGCTAAGGGTTTTGGCTTGGTATCACACGGCCCATTTGAATGAGTAGGAAGTTGGGCTGGGAGTTTATGCCTTGTTTTTGATGAAGGTTAACTAATAATTGATGAAGGTTAACTAATAATAATAATAATAATAAGAATTATAATAATATTTTCTCCCTTCTATTCCTTATTCAGGCCCAACACTATCTACCCAATAATATTCACTTTAAATAGAAAAGAATACTGAAACCCTAGTCACAATCACAAACCCTTACAAACAAGATTCTGTAAAGAATACCAAAATCCTAGCCACCATCACCATCACCTCTTTTTCTTCGTGCATCAAAAGCTTGGAATTTCTTTTCCTTGTGAACAACTTCGTGGGGCTTAGAGAATTGTAATAGGAAGAAAAGCGGCCAAGGTAAGGGCTTTTCCCCACACAAATTATAGTTAGACCGTTGGTTGGATGGCATGAAATTAATAATTGTGATTGCTTGCTTTTTGAAAGGAATAATATGTAGACTAATGAATTAAAATAATGAAACCCCAATCCTTTGTGTTAAGTTTATTATATAATATATGATTTTTGGAAGTAAAGTATGAATTTTGATGTTATATGTGATGAAGTTTTGATTTTTATGGCGAATATGAAGTAAAGTATGAATTTTATGTTATATATAATAAAGTTTTAATTTTTATAATGAATATGAAGGAAGAGTTGAATTTGTATGTTATATGTGACAAAGTTTTATGATGATGTATGAGTTGGAGTTGAATCTTGTTGTTATATATGTTAACGTGTTAATTTTTATGGTGTGTATGATATCAAGTCTTGATTTTTGTGTGTATGTGGTGGAAGTTATGATTTTCATGATTATTTGTTCATGGATATGTGATCTTAGTGATATGTGAATAAGATGGTGATTTTGAAAAGTGATTTGAATGCTTATGACATGATTCTTAGTGGGCTGTGTGGAAATATATCTCTTTGATAATATATCATCATATCATGTCATGGCATATGCATCTTCGTGGAAGTTGCCTTAGTGGCAGGTTTTTCCCCATTGGTATGGTTGATCTGTGTGGAAGTTGCCTTAGTGGCAGGTTTCCCCATTGGTATGGGTGATTTTTCTGTGTGGAAGTTGCCTTAGTGGCAAGTATATCCGGATCATATAGTTTTAGGAGCATGCATCATGTATATATTTTTGTTATGCAATTTATTGGTTTGTGTATTTTTCTTTTAAATTGAAAGTTTTTACTCTTATATATTTTGTGTTATTCTTCTATATGTTTAACTTTGGTTTGATGTGGATGATGGATAAAATTGACCCTTACAACAACATTTTAGGTACTAATGAGTTCGAGGAGATTCAAGAGTAGTTGATGAGTATTAACGTGCGATGAACGGGGGATAAAAATGGATTTTCAATACAATTTTGTAATGATAGAATTGCCGCAATATTTCTAAGTTTGTTTTTAATCAACTTTTAAAATGCACTAGGATTCTAGAAATGCGGAAGTGGGTTCCCTTCCGTTAGGAATTATTGTTTTTCTTGTTATAGTCTTGAATAAACATTTTCTTAATAAAATTAAATAAACGTGGTTGTTACTAATTATTTGCATGAATAAATGTTAGGTAGTTAGATAAAAATAAATAAAATAAAATTGTCGTAAATCTTTCAAATCAATATATTTTTAAGTAACGCTTTGGATTAAAAATCCGGGGTGTTACACCAACCGCAATATAGTTTTCTTTGATGTAAGTTTATGGCAAAGAAGAGTTTACCACCAAGAGTTTATGTGATCATTACGTTGTAGCGATTTTGGAGAGTTCTTTCTTTAGAGAAAAGGTAATTGATGCTGCTTTATTCTATCCATTGGATTCCAAGGATCCAATTATCAGTCTTGAAAAATTCTTGTGTAGACTTCATTTACAATTGCTCTGTTGGCTAAATCATTTAACAATTGATACATCATCACTTTATTTCGTGTTCTTGTATGATTGGATATTGTTTTTTGTACTTGTTGGTTGTCAATTGGTTTGGGCGAATTTTTACACTGGAAGTATTCTCTTCCTCACATAGATTATGATTGCAGGTGAAAACAACTGCGTAGTTAGATGCAGCACTAGCTTTTCTTGCTACCACGGGTTCGGAGAACCTTGATTTGAAAAAAATTGAAGAAGCATGTGGTGTTGGTATGTTACATAGAACTCAGTTTTTTTTAATATAAAATTGACCTCAACACTTAAGCTTGTGGTGTTGTTTGGTGATGGTAGAAACAACTTCAGCAGTTCACGTGTGTATAAAATGACCTTAATTTTCAATACTTAGTTTGGTTGGTAATTTAGCTTGTGTATAAGTTCACTAAGTTAAACTTTAGCAACTTATATCCCCTTTTGATATTTCTGCTTTATTTCACTTAGATTGGGTATTGACCTCTAGTTATGGAGTTCTATTGTGTTCCAAATGTCTTCAATTTTATGTTTATATTTGTGCAGGTATTGAGGTTTCAACAGAAGATATTGAGCATGCTGTTAATGAAGTTTTCGAGGAGAACAAGGCTTACATTCTTGAACTACGCTATCCAACAAATGGTATTTGTTTGATTTTCCCTTCTAATGGATACAATAATTATCATGTTTGGTTTTATTTTGAATTACTGAGGTGCTCAAATTAATAAATTTTGATATCTTTATCTTTATCTTACTAGTTGGCGAGTTACTTGGGCATGTGAGAAAGACGCTCCCATGGGATGATGCGAAAGCTGTCAAGGTGATAGCTGTGAGACAAACATAATATGTTGAACTATTAATTTATTGTTGCATGTTTTGTTAATACTGTTTTCTTGTTTTCATTTTTTTATTGTTGCAACAACTTGCTGATGCAAAATTATATGAGCTACTCGGTGATAAAACTGCAGCAAACAATGGAAAGCCTTCTAAAAAGAAGAAAGAGAAACCTACTAAAGTAGAGTGAGTTTGTTAACGGTTGTTTTAGCTCATTGGTGCTACTTTTTGTCACATGGCTTACTGGTAGTTTGCAATTCAACTTGCTGTATTAGGATAAGGCAGCACCTGTTGCTACTCCTGAAAAGGCACCCGAAGAAGATCTTAATCCATTTTTGATATTCCCTAATCCAGAGGAAAATATGAAGGTATTTAGTTGCCTTTTTGTAAAAATTAAATGCAGCTTCATTTTCTTCTGTTTATGCTGTGAACCTAATATTCACTGTTAGTGTGCTTTTTATAAGTGCCACTTTGAATATAGTCTTCGGCTTGCTCTTGCTCATGATATTCTTCTCTCTCCAATCAGTGGTCTGTTTCGTAAACTTATTAAACCTTTCTAGTCAGGGATATTGTTCTTGCATGGTTTCCAAAAATATGAAATTACCTTGATTACAGTATTCGTGGTTCACCTTGAAATTTTTTGTTTTCATTAACTTGCTTCTGCACACATCATGAGTATCATTTTATTTCAGGTGCATACTGAAGTTCCTTTTAGTGATGGTACTATTCTGAGATGTTGCAATACGAAGGCGCTACTGGACAAGCACTTGAAAGCAACACCCGGTTTCCTCCTGAGCCAAATGGATATTTGCATATTGGTCATGCCAAGGTACGCTGTGAGATTGTTGAGGATAGAAAACTGGGAGGGACTCTCGTTTCCTCTGTTACTAAAGTCATTTATTGACCTTTGACTTGTTTTTTCCTCTTTAACTTGTTACATTTCAGGCACCAGGCTGACCTATCTTATGAAATTATTCTCAACCTGCAGTGAATTAATAGTATTTTGACCAATATTAATATAGAATGAGCAGGTGTAACATTTTGTGCATCTGTGAAAGGGAAATAGAATAAAGTATACACATATTAGTTCATGTTATGCTGATAAAGCCTTGACCTATATTACACATCCACATCCACTTTGATGTATCATAATTCAAAAGCCTAAAGATTTGAAGTTCCGATATATATACATACCATTCAGCAATGATGTATTCATACAGTACTTGTACTTCCCTCAGACTTGACGTTTTCTCACTTTTTCATGTTTAGCTATTACTAAAAGCTATAAAATGCCTTACAAAGCTTCATCAGATCCCTGTGATTTGTTATTTAATATACAGTTATTTGTTCTAAGTTTTATAGCTTTTGGCACTTCCAGGTATAATGACACAAATCCTGAAGCAGAAAAAAAGGAGTATATTGATCACATTGAAGAAATTGTCCAGTGGATGGGCTGGAAACCATTCAAGGTATGTTTGTTTGCACCTCTTTTGTTTATTATGTGGAAATTATCCATCCTAGCTTTTTAGATGTTTAACAGCTTTACACTTGTGCAGATTACTTACACAAGCGATTATTTCCAAGAACTATATGAATTAGCCGTGGAGCTCATTAGAAGAGGTTGTGCTTACGTTGATCATCAGGTTGGTATCCAACCAAACATGTAATGAATGCAAAATTGGTCATTTCTGTTATACCCGTTTCATTGGTTCTTCCTTTATGCTGGGTCTAATACATGTATTGACCTGAATTAAATCATTCAAAGTACAATCCTTTATGCTGGGTCTATTTAATAGTCTTTTATATTCATTTCAGGTAAACATGAGAGGATTAATGCTGTTGGATCTAGAAGAAAATAGTACTATGCTATTCAGAAGCTTGGTAAGGGATTCTCTTGAGTTATGAGCTTTAATTGTTTTTAATCTTTTTTAGTACTAGCAAGGAAAGAGAGAGGATTCTCAGCCATAGTGAAATACTGATGCTTGTCTGAAATGAGTTCTAATATGTTCTCCCATGACTTTTTGTTTTAGACTTGGAATTGTTAGGTTCTCATTTGAGAAACATCCTTTTTGAAATCCAGTGCCAGTACATATAACTGCAAGTTTTTTCGGAGAAATTCTTTGTTTTTCATTTCCTGAAGTAATTCTAGCTGTATTGTTGTCATTTGATAACTCAGAAAGATTAATATGTGGTTAAAATAAGCACGTTGTAGTGATCCTGAAGATTAATATTGTTGTCATTTCCTTTTTTCAGCATTTCCATCATCTTAAATTTGACTCATAAGCGCCACCCTCGCCTATTTTATTTATTTATTTTAAATGTGTTTGTTTAATATTGTTATTAGTATTATTTTGTTTAATTGCAACAGAAATATAGTTTCCAGGATACACAAACAAAAGTGAAAAAAAAAGGATAGGTTAGCTCGGTATTCAAATTTTGGACTTAAGAAGAATGTGTGTCCCAAAAGAACAATTCAAGTTCAAAGGACAAACTCATATTAAAGGAACGCGATGTGTAGTGTAGAGGAATGCATCGAAGTTAGAGGAACCCGTCGAGGTTAGGGAACGCGAAGATAAAACCAAGGTTAGAGTAAAATGGGTTATATTAATTTTTTTTTATATTTTTCCACAGTCTGCCTTAAGTCGGTTACCAATATAACTACATTAAACGTGTTTCACATATTTGCAAAATTGTCACCACCTCATCTTGTTAACTCGTTTACCTAGGCAACCGACTTAAACATATTAAGACTGAACATCTGCCTCATTTGTTAAGTCGGGCAACAATCAATTTTATTTTAATTATCTTTGTTAGTATCGTACTTAACTATAGTATTGTTATATACTAACTATTCTATTTGTTGTGTAATGTAGCAAGCATGGAATTAATGTTCCTAATAATGAATTTATTAAAATGAAATGTATTCAATATATGGGTGAGCGTTGGAGGGCATTTAAAGCTACACCAACAAAGAGATATTTAAATAATGGGGACCTAAGTCACAAATCTCCAATTGATGTATATCTTTTTATTGGCGAGAAAATATGGCAGGCATTCAGTAAGACCCGAAAGGATCCTTCCTTTTAGATTAGTTTTATATATGATTTGTTTGTCCGATCGACTTTTTTTAGTACTATCTTTAATTGGTTACTTATTTACATTATTAGAAAATAAAGAAGGCACAAATGATTCAGTCTTTCAATAAGTACCCCCACAAATTGTCTCATGGGAGATATGCATTTCTAGACAAGAAGATGATTCAAGAAAAATTAAAACAAAGGAAAAAATCTGCTGGAGATTCAGAAGTTTCACCTCCATCTCCACCATCACTCCATGAGAGGTAGAAGAGAGTCTGACAAAGACAATCAAGAGAGTACACATAAGAAGAAACATGTCTTATTGTTGAAAAAATTATAAGTAACTATGTAATTCTAATTTCTTAATTAGATATTTATGCATAACAAGTCTAATATATTTTTGTTTAAATTGTATGTTGTAGGATTCTCTTATGGAAAAAACATCTCAAGGAAACTTCTATCCAAAAGGATATTACGATATCTTGACGGAAGCCATTGGGCGACCTGAACACCTTGGTCGTGTTGGGGCAATTGGTAGAGGTGTGGGGATTCGACAATATGTGGGATCGCATTCTCGTCCATCCTCTATCCCACCTATTATGAGTAACGACCAAATAGAGACCATAAAAACAAAGCTTACTAAGGTGATTAGGGAGCATGTGATGCAAGATATATTAGTAATGGTTTTCTCTCAACAAAACAATAATTTCCCAATTTGCTCTCCTAATACCACTTTACATGCAAACACAAAAGGTAGTTGTACTGGTGTGCCACCTATGCTAGATGAAGAGGATGATATCCCTAAACATTGTGAATTGTATATTGATAGGCATACTCATATTGTGGCATATGTTGATGTGTACAAGTTGGGGCCCACTATACATAATCAACTTCTAAATAATGATATGGTGTCAGTTGTGGTTACCAATGTACTAGATGCAAATGTTCAAGTACCTATGCACACTGATGAGGTGACAACAGTTGGCCAAGCCCCCAACAATTTTATTCAATGGCCAAAAAGACTCTGGCAACTTGTTTCCAATAAGGTATTCATTACACATGTCTTTATGTACTTACGTACTTGAGTCCTTTTAAATATGTTGGTTAATATATTATTTTAATGATTAAGGCTATTGAGGTATCAAAGAAAGATGATGTTCCACTAAAAATAATAAACTTTCAACTAAATTCTATTGAATAATTGATGGTAATGACAATGAATATGTCAAAGCCTTTAGACTTTAAGTTGGAACGTGGGGGAACTAATTTTTTTTTTGCTTCCATTAAAAGATATTATGGAGTTGTGTATGGGTAAAGAAGAAATATGCATCACCATTTTACAAGTTTGGCTAACTTAAGCATGTTTTATTTGTAAATTTTTCCAATTTATGAATTTCATTTATAATGAAAATTAAGTTTCAAATTATGAGTGTGAAATGTATGGATTTATTGACCCAAGTTTCATCCAGAGTGAAAATGATCCAACTAATGCTCAAGCCCACATTCAAAACAAATTGTACGAGGATAAAATAACTTGTTACCTAGCACCTTATTTCATAAAGTACGTATTTGTCTATTATAGTTATCGCCTATAATAGAGAAAATTGAATATAACATATATTTAATTGTTTTTTGCCCTATATGTAGTCGTCATTGGAAATTGCTTATTATTAATCCTAAGGAGCCTAATGTAGTCTTTATATGTTCATTGCGAAGGAAGCTAGATAAAAAGATATGCCACATTATTGTTTTGTAAGTATTCAATTTATTTATTGTTCATAAGTATTGTAATATGTTTTATAACACAATTTTAATAACTATTTTTATATTGTAGAGCTTTCGAAGGTTATTACAAGTTGCTAGGTTTGAGAATTAAACCGAAGATAACATGGAGCTTTCCTATAGTAAGTTGTTTACAAATGAGTAACTTCATTTATAATATTATAACAATATTATGTATTTAACATTTTTTTGTGGTATTCAATTTTAGAGTCAGAGACAAGTTCCAAATTATGAGTGTGGCTACTATATCATGTTACATATGTTGAACATTTTAACCGCCAATATTGTTGATTCTTGGACGCAAGTACGTAAAAATATTTACAAGTTATTAGTGATTGTGTTTTTTAATATTCGTATGATAAAAAATTATGATTCGGCTGGTATTGATTCTGTTTTTCTTGTTCAAATATTTGATGACTCGAGATCATTTCATCCAAATCAAATTAAAGAAGTTCAAGAACGCTGTATGAATTTTATTTTGGAATTAATTGAAGAAAATGACCATGCTTGAATATGTATGTATTGAATATTGCTACACTGTGATTTTGTAATTTTATTAATGGACATCTAAATCATATGATTCTATAGCAAAACCCGACCTTGGAATTTCATGTGTTAAGCATAAAATTTTCGTCTTGTCAATAGTGGTCAGAAATGGGAGACATCCCTCTTTGTAATCTATATTTTGTTTAAACTTCTGGTACTATATATTTTGGTTATTAGATGGTTATATAAAATTGCGGTTGCAAGTACAAAACTTTGATTTGAAATTCAGTATGAAATAGTGTATGTATGCATGGAGCAGGAGCAGGAGAGTAAAACAAAATGAGAAATTTATTAAAAAATAATTATTTTAACTCTATCTATTAAGTCAGTTTTTCAAAAGAACCGACTTAAAATTTTATCTATTAAATCAATTATTCAAAAGAATCAACTTAAAAGATAATTTGTTAAACTAAATTTTAGATGTTTAAGTCGGGTAAACTGAACCAACTTAACAACGTGAAGTTCTGTTAAGTCAGTTCAAAAAACACGTTAGAAAACATGTTATTAAGTTGTTTGTTGTTAAATCGGAAATGGAATTGATTTAAAATATATATTTTAATGGACATAAAAAGGTAAAATTCCTCTAATGGATCGAAATGAAAAGCAGACGATTGACGAGGAAGTTTGGCCAACGCGGTGGTGAATCGATCCGTATGCTCCGATGACTGTATAAAGATTCCAAATAAATCTTCTCAAATTCCAACTTCAAAGGACGATTCAAATTTGATGTGAAGAAGGTGAAATATTCTGATAACTTTGATTCATAATATTCTTGGTGTTGGGAAATAGATCTTTGATGACTTTGCTAATGTCATTATGTGAATATTCAATTGTCTGTTGGAATGTATGATTTTTCAATACTAACTTCCTTCATTCTTCCACAAATCAGATTCAAGAATCGGAAGGCAACAAACAATTTCTCCAATTTTGATGGAACTCCCTTCAATTGATGGGTTGATCATTGTGATTGGAATCACATGTGTTAATTCAAGATCTAATTTGCGATTGAAATGGCCAAAAACAAATTAGGAATCACTTTTCTCCATGAGTTTAGAATTTGAGTTGGAATCCTCATTTTCATCTGTTGTTGAACTAGAATTAGAACCAGAATCCTCACCTCTAGGCTATAGCTCTAATACATATTAAGAATCATAAAATATGACAGATAGACATCATACTCAAACTTTTATCTATAAAATAACTAAGTTAATTTTAAAATAAAGATTAACGCAGAAGGCCTAACTCATGTTAGTCACAAAATTAGAGAGAGAAAGGTGTTAGTGCGAAGTGGTTTTGGCTACAATCATCTGGTTGATGTTTTGATGATAACTAAAACAAACAAACGAATAAAGAACAATTATCCCCTAAGTGTATGTTTTGAGTGTGCAAATTAAGTTAGAAGACAAAGAGTTATATTAATTGCTATCTAATTTAAGTTAGCATAAATTACAAGTAAATTAGAGATAATATTATCACCTAATAAACATGTAACTATGCCTTCTTATGGAGCAAGTCGTAATATAGCAAAAGCAGTATTACATTAAGCAGTTCAAAGACAAGCATAACAAAGTATGCGTTCTGATATAAGATATACTCTAATGATTGAAAAAAAGACAAAAGAAACCAAAACTTCGCTTTTGCTCTGCATTCTAATATGGTGACACGCACCTTTGACGTTGCAAGCTTATGTTGACTCTAAAAATCAAGAAAACTTCGGTTGACTTGGGTGATGAAAGCGACGTGTTTCAATTGCCTCTAATGAATGCAAATATGTTATGGTTCTTCTTCCTCCAATAACTACAATTTGCATATATTCGATTCCCTCCGATGACTACAATTTGCATCTGTTCCTCTACCTCTAATAAGTGTGACAAGCTAGCGATTGCTTCTGCCTCTAATAATCACATTAAGCGTCAGTTTGTCTGCCTCTTATAAGCCTGACAAGCAAATAATTCCTTCTGCCTCTGATAATCACATCAAGCGTCGGATCGTCTACTCTAAGTTATTATGTACCCTCTGTTGAAAGTCAACACTCTAAAGAAGTCAAAGCTCTGATGAAGGTCAATGATTTGATAAACTCATTGCTCCGAGAAGACAAAGCTTTGCACATGAAGGTGCAAACACGAGAAAGGGGGGTTGAATTGTGTTTGACTAAGTTGATAACTTTTTCATTATTTGATTGAACTGGTTCAAACATGATGATTTACTTGGAGTAGAAGCAATAACAAAACTAAAGAGTGTACGAATAGAGTGACACAAGTAATTTAATCCACTAATTTAATAACTTGAATTACAAAGCAACTAACCCTCTAAGTCAGCCTTCTCAAACATCTTGACAACCCCAAACTTTTGAGGAACACACACACCTTGACTCTACCAGCCAAGGCTTCTCCACACAATCTGACAACCCCAGTTTGTTGAAGGCACACTAACACCACTATCGAGTTTGAATACAAAGATCTGGAACTTGAGTAGTTATTTCTGACAAGCTAATTATAACAATGACTATCACACTCTAAGTTCCGACATTCGAACAAGTGTTTCTCTCTTTGAACTCTAAGATGAATTTGGAACTTTGAGCTTGAGTTCTTCTACTATTTTCTGGTTTTTCGATGATCTTCTTCTTTAGCCTTGAGTATATATTTATAGATAAAATTAGGGCTTCAATTTAGTCCTTGTTTAATTTTGAATTGTATCTTCATTCCTAGCTTGGTCAACAATGATCTTATTCAAAAATAATTCTAAACAAAATGCTTTTTGATAATATGTTCTTTAGCCAATTCTTTCTTTATGACTCCAATCTGAGCAGTTCTTCTAGATTTATTATGTTCGTATTTTGTTAAGATTGAGCTTCTAAATTCTTCAGATAAATACTGTTTGTATTTTGTTAAGCTTGCTTTCACAAATTCTTCACATGAAACATCCTTCATATTGCTTGCTTAGATCTGGGCGGGAACATAATGTTGGACCGGTTCATGAAATTTCACAAGTAGGAATATGACTAAGTCCAATTCAGTATTTGTCTTTTGTCAAAATCAGAGTCATACATTTACAAATAATAAATGTATCTTCTTGTGAGTGTTTCTTCTTGTAAAGAATTCTTGATCATATCTTCTTGTAAATAATTCACATCTTCTTGTAAACTAATCTTGATCAAATCTACATGTAAATAATTCATATCTTCTTGTAGATAAATATTGATCAAATCTTCTAGTAAATAATTCATATCTTCTTGTGGTAAATCTCGAACAAATCTTCTTGTAAATAATTCATATCATCTTGTAGACAAATCTTGATCAAATCTTCTTGTTAATAATTCATATCTTCTTGTGATAAACCTTGATAAAATATTCTTGTAAACAATTCATATCTTCTTGTGATAAATCTTGATCAAATATTCTTGTAAATAATTCATATCTTCTTGTTGATAAGATGTTGATAATATCTTCTTCAAATTTTGATCATATCTTCTTTTAAACTTTGTCAAAGATTTTCTTCAATTATAAATCTAAATCAAATCTTATTTTAGATTGTATTCAAAAACACGAATCTTCTTTCATACTCTGTGAAGTCTATTATATTGTTCTCATAAAATGCTTTTGTTAACATCAAAACTCTAAATATAAAACCAACTTGCTTCCAACAATCTCCCCCTTTTTGATGATGACAAAACTGTACTTTTGATAAAAATAACTTTTCTTTTAAATACTTTGCCTCCCCTTACTTAAGGCTCCCCCTAAGTCTAAGTATTTTTCTAAGTAATTTTTCACCCCACATTGTCAAACAAATTGCTCCCCCTTTTGTCATCAAACAAAAACACTTGAAAGTGAAACTTGCCTTTTTTTTTTAATTTGACCTTTTTTTTAGTAGAATGAAAATAACATAAACATAAAACATGAAATTTATCCGAAGTATGAAACTAAAGTACTCTAAGGTTGGCACAACATCAGTTAGGTAAAAGAATAAGGTTTAGGTTTTTCTTGATGAAGTCAAACCCATCTTCAGCTAGTGGTTTGGTGAATATGTCAGCCCATTGATGTTTGGTGCCTACAAACTGGATATTAAGTACACCTTTTTTAACAAAGTCCCTAATGAAATGGTGTTTGATTTCTATGTGTTAGAATGAAGTATAGGATTTTTGGTTACGCAAAAGGCAGAAGTGTTGTCACAATTAGTTGAGAGCTACAACTAGCAGTTGAAATGTACTAAGCTTCTACTGTTGACATGGCACCTAGAAAGGTGCAGTTTCCACTTGTTCTATCAAGTTTATCTCTAGCATAATCAGAATCATAATACCCACTTAGTTTGTACTCAAAAGATTTCTTGTAGAACAAGGTAATGTTGGTAGTGCCTTTTAGGTATCGAAGGATTCTCTTAACATCAGTTAAATGTAATTCTCTAGGGTCAACTTAAGATCTTGCACATACACATACATAAAACATGATGTCAGGTCTGGAAGCAGTAAGGTAAAGTAGGGATCCTATCATTCCTTTATCGGTTTTCTATTTAACCTTATCGTCTGATTCATCTTTTTCAAGTGAACAGGTAGGGTATGTTGGTGTAGCCATAGTTTTGCAATCACTCATCTTAAACTTCCTTATATAACATAGACTTCTTCACTTATATAACCATTTCGAAAAGAACTTTTAACATCATTTTAAAATAATTAATGTATTATTTGCAAAAAAAAAGAAAGTAGGATATGAGTAGCTTCTAACCTGACGACTAGAGCAAATGTTTCAGTGTAATCAATGCCTTCTTGCTGACTATAGCCTTGTACGATAAGTCTTGCCTTGTATTTGACCACTTCACTTTTTTCATTTAGCTTGTTTCTGAAAACCCACTTGGTTCCAATAATGTTATTCTTTGGTCTAGGTACTAGATCCCAAACATCATTCCTCTTAAATTCATTTAACTCTTCTTCGATTGCAAGAATCCATCCATCATCTGCCAATGCTTCATCAACAAAGGTAGGCTCAATTGATGAGAGTAAGCCAAACAAACTGGTATCTTTTAGTGATGATCTGGTCCTCAAATGATCACTTGCACTTCCAATGGTTAGAGTTTCAGGATGAGATGACTTGTACTTCAATCCTGATCTTCCTTCTGACTTATCTTGACTGTTTCTAGGATAAGAGAAGTTGTGAGAGATTCCATTCTCATCACAAAAACTTTCAAAGAACTTGTTTTTAAATTCTCTTCCATGATCACTTCTAATTCTTACAATCTTAAGACCTTTTTCATTCATTACTTGTTTGGACAATGTGATAACACTTTGTGGGATTCATCCTTACTTCTTAAGAATTTTACCCATGACCACCTAGTGTAATCATCTACTATAACAAATCCATATTTCTTTCCACTTAGAGATGTTGTTTTCACTAGACCAAAGAAATCTATATGTAAGAGCTCAAGGGGCTTTGAGGTAGAGACGTAGTACTTAGGAGTAAAGGAGTTATTTGTTTGTTTTCCCTTTTGACAAGCTTCATACATAATTTCAGTTAGGTAACTAAGCTTAGGTAGACTCTGATTAGTTGATGTTTATTCAGTTTTGAAATTAATCTAAGGTTTGCATGACCTAATCTTTTGTGCCAAATTAGTTTATCTTCGTTTATTGACATAAGATACTTAACCTCTTGTTTCTCTAGACTAAACAAATTTATCTTATAATTGTTGTTTTGCCTCTGACCTGTAAATAATACAGATCCATCCTTCTGACTAGCCTTGCATTGTTTTGATTAAATATAATATCATAATTATTATCACTTAATTGACTAATGATCTGGCCTTTTTCCTTTCCTCCAAAAGTCATTGTGCCTCATTTCCTCAATTTTAGTTTTTGGAATAGACTTTTATCCCATCATGTGTCGTGAGCATCCACTGTTCAGGTACCATGGTTGGGGTTTTAACTATATTGCTAAGGACATCTCCAACATAGACAATTTTTTTAGGTACCCAAATTTGGTTGGATCCTGGTTTATTAGTCTTGAAAAGTTTCTTGTCTTTCCTTGTATTTAACATGGAACAATATAATTTGGAGTGACCTGTCTTAGAGTAAACAGTACACTAGATATTACAGAGAATAGGTTTAGGTTCAGTTACAATTTCTTCAAATTCTAGACCTCTTTTACCATTTCTACTAACTCCATAAATCATAGAAGCATACTTGCTTCTTTCCATACCATTAGCAAGAAAATATTGAAATACTTCTTCATGCTTATCAGAGTTACATGTGGTATTTTCAGTTGATGTTGAACTATGATTACCTTTCAGAGTTAGATTTTCAGTCTTAAGTCCAACAATATCAGTTTTCAGAGTTGCATTTTTTGTTTTAATTTAAGCACTTTGATTCTTTAAAACATTAATATCTTCAATTTGGTTTGAAATTTCTTTCCTATGTGTTTTCAGTTTTAAAGACAATTTGTGATTCTAGTTCAAGAAGTCATTCATAACAGTAATTCAATCAGATCGAGTTAAGTCTGAAAATACCTCAATTTCATCATCTGCTGATTCACTTCTAGAATCAAAATCTGTGTTGTATCCAAAGGCAGAGTTGGTATGAGTCATCAGAGCCATATCTGCTTGCTCTTCATCATCACAGGATTCATCAGAATCATCCCATGTAGCCATCAGACTCTTCTTCTTGGGTTTGGAATCTTTCCCCTAATGTTTCCCTTTCTCCAGATTTGGACATTCTAACTTGATATGTCCAGGTTTATTGCATCCATAATAGATGATGCTTTTCTTGTCAGATTTATCATCATTTCCTCTATTGGATTGCTTGGAATATCTTTTAGGGAATTTCTTCTTTCTGTTGTGCTATATCTTCTGAATTTTTCTAGATATGAAAGCCAATTCCTCTTCCTCTGAGTCTCCATTCTAATCCTCTAGATCATCATCCTCTGAATCATCATGCTCTTGATCATATCTTCTGGTAAATAATTCATATCTTCTTGTAGATAAATCTTGATCAAATTTTCTTGTAGATAAATCTTGATCAAATCTTCTTGTAAATAAATCATATCTTCTTGTGATAAATCTTGATCAAATCTTCTTGTAAATAATTCATATCTCATTGTGATAAATCTTGATCAAATCTTCTTGTAAATAATTTATATCTTCTTGTTGATAAGATGTTGATCATATCTTCTTCAAATTTTGACCATTTTTTTTTCAACTTAATCAAAGATTGTTTTTAGTTATAAATTCGAATCAAATCTTATTTTAGATTGTCTTCAAAAACACCAATCTTCTTTCAAACTCTATGAAGTCAATTATATTGTTCTCATAAAATATTGTTGTTAACATCAAAACTCTAAGTATAAAACCAACTTGGTTCCAATAACGTATTCTCTCATGAACATTCTAAATTTGCTACTTGTCTGAAATTCTTTAAGACATGATCTGATCATAATATCCTCTACTTCCCTTTCATCATACCAAGATACACAAAATCATTCACGGAGATATTTATGGATACATATTAAAGATTGATATGTCTTAAATGGCAAATGAAGATCTCCAACGTTAATATCCTCAACGGGCACTTCCTCTCTCTATTTAAGAAGAACTCACTCAGCTAATTATGTGTGAGAGATTGTGAGAGAGAAAATGAAAAATGATATGTGTTAAGAATAAAATCTGAAAAAAGCCAAGAACACATCAACAAAAATGAATGAACGAAATATCCTCTCAATAGAGACCTCTTAGAGTTGATGTAAATTAGTCTAAGGGTTCTCACATACTTGTACTAATATAGGACTTGATCTATAACATCCTCTCCATGAGAGTCAGAATCCTAGAAACAAGTTTTTTGTCATTTCTGACACAAACTAGAACTGATGTAAGTAAGCCCAATAGTGGAAACAACCCTCTCACCCTTAAGAGGTACCTGAAAAGGTACAACAACTCTCATGAACCTCAATGGCACGATGCAACAAAGTTGAAGAAGGTTCTAACGACAACGACTTGGAGAGGCAATAGAAAAATACTCAAAGTCTGAAGAGGCAGAGTAAAGAATACTTGTATACTATTTATTGAAATTTTGGATTAAGTCATTGATTGTACATAGGAAAATCTATCTGTAAAGGGAGGAGTAGATGTAACAACAGTTTTTTCTGAGCTAGTATAAAACTATATGTATCTCATTTATCTTCTTCTATGTCTCGCATCTTATTTCTTTATGATTCAAACTTACTATGAATATGATATACAAAAGTAAGTTGAATATTTTGATAAAGAATAGTTTTTGTAAGCAAGTTGAAGTAGCTTTCAAAAATGGTGAACACAATTCAAACCCCCTATTTCTTGTGTTTTCCATCACCTTCAAAAGATGGCTGAAGTTACAACAATTTCAGACAAAAGTTGTGGGAATGCGAAGATACAGAGACATGCAATGTCCCACAATCAGTCAAACGTTTAAAGAAATTAAATGTACGTAAGTTAGCCAAATAACCGATAGTTAGGGTCAAATTGTAGTTGATCAAAGATCAATAGTTGGTAGGAATTATACTTTATTATTTTATATATGATAAAGATCCATTTTATTCTTTATGAAGAATCAAAAAAAAAAAAATAAAGGTAATTTTCAGTCTCTGAGAAAATCAAACTCCGACAACTTAGTTCCTACGCTCTTTATATTTTGTTTCATTGATGAAGGAAATATGGAGGAAAGAAAATAAAGTGAAAAGAAGAGAAAATGAATAGAAAAATAAGTTGATTATTTAGTATTTTAATAAAAAAAATGAAAAGAAGTTATGATAATGAAAATAAATATTTCATTATAATTAATAAAATAATATAAAAATAAACATAAAGAGAATAGATATGTAAAATAAATTTTGTAACAATCACAGAAAACGTTTCATGTTAATAAACTATAAGTACTATATTTTTATTCTTTTTATATGTTCTAATTTTTGTTAATTTTTCTTTTAGTAATATCAAATTTTTCTCTTAAGGACATTCATGTTATTTTATAAATACCCATATTTTTTTTAGGTTTGAAGAAGACTATATATCATGAGCTATAATCAAATGAAGTTTGAAAGAAGTTTATATCATACACTATAATCTTATATTCAGTTTTATTTT
>JBBPBQ010000004.1:32904571-32962576 GCA_037974755.1 Cicer yamashitae
AAAAAGTGTATTTATAAAATAACATAAACGTCCATAAATAAAAACTTAGATATAATTAAAAGAGAATAAAAATATAATATTTATAAATTTATTAAATTAATACATTTTCTTTGATTGTTCTAGATTTTATTTTGTATTTTTTTTTTATTGATTGTTATGAAATATTTATTTTTGTTCTTTTTATCATATCTATTGTTTTAAGGTCTTTTAGGTCATTTTATAAAGACAAAGATATTTTTCTATTGTAAGATCCATTACCAATTATCTAGAATTTGACAACTGAATACATACACCTCAATAAAACATAAACAAGTATTATAGATCAATAACAACCATCATTAAAGTAACTTGTAACTACATTTAAACAACATAGTTTACAACTCAATTTACTGAACTATTTAATTAAATTACAGCAACAGTACTAAAATTATAAAATTGTTCCCTAATACATCAAATAAAAATAAAGCAGTAAGTCCAAAACAGAGCTTGCAGATCATCTTCTAGTACTGGGAGAGAGCATCAGCCACCTTCAGCTGCTAATGTATTAAAAATAAATAAAA
This sequence comes from Cicer yamashitae, assembly GCA_037974755.1. Lineage (NCBI taxonomy): Eukaryota > Viridiplantae > Streptophyta > Magnoliopsida > Fabales > Fabaceae > Cicer > Cicer yamashitae. The sequence goes on from JBBPBQ010000004.1 coordinate 32,905,132, forward strand.
TGGGTGAGATAAAATCTCAGTGAGTTCTGAAAATAAAGGGAGGGATAATTTTAAAATATTTCTTTCATAAATAGGCATAAAACATGAAAATATTATGCATTTCATGCTAAAGCTCTCAGCTTCAATTTTCATAAAAGCTTAACTTAAAACATTCTTTCTTTCTTAATAATTCTGAAAAATATATGCATGACCTCAAATCTTTTCCTTGGAATATGAAAAAGTCGCCCAATTATCTTAATATGGGTCACCAAGATAATTGAGACTTAATTGGTAAAGTTGGTATGGTCAAACCCCAACCAGCGTCCTAATTGTTCTCCTTTACCTGTTATTCCATGTCTAGAACAGCCTGAATGTCCCACCGTAAATAAGGTCATGCATGATCTAATTAAAAAGAATGCAATGCACTTGAGATGTTATGTATGTAGTGCCTTTGTAATATCATGTATTCAATGTACAACACTTATAAATAACTTCACGATATATTGAAAATCAAGTGGGAACTAAATCATAAGTCCCTGATTAGAAGCTGGAACCAGAGGCAGAACTCCCGAGCAAAGGCAGTGCATTGTGGAGTAACAGATCAGAGAAAAACTCTGACCAGAGGCAACATGACCAAAGGATACGTGGATCAAAGGCAGCATGATCAGAGGAACTTAGATCAAAGGCATGATGATCAAGCAAACATGGATCAAAGGCAGCATGACCAAACGATACGTGGATCAGAGGCAACATGATCAAAGATACGTGTATCAAAGGCAGCATGATCAGAGGAACTCGGATCAGAGGCAGCATGATCAGGCGAACATGGGTCAGAGGCAGCATGCTCAAGAGAAAAACATAAGGGAAACAACAGAGGCAAAATGGAAAGAGAAAATTATAAGCAAAGTAGATGAAGAAAAATCAAAGGCAAAGTAGAAGAGTATTATCAGAGGCAAAATGGAAGCATATCACTAGAGGCAAAAACAGAAGTAATTTGCTAGAGGCAAAATACATGGAATCATAAAACAGCTAACAATGGCAAATTGCTCAAAAACATAAAATGGCAATTAAAGGCAAAATGCCCAAAAATGTAAAACAAAAATCAAAATTAGAACATAATTGAATTAGAACAGTAATAGAATTACAAGCAGACAAAATTTGAACAAAACTTAGTCAGGAGTAGACAATATCAGAAACAGAAGTAGATTCAAAGGGAAAATAAAGAGTAGGAAATCAGAGGCAACTGAAATAAGCATCAGAAGCAGAACGATATTCTTGGAATCCTATAAACACATTTACCCCGTATTTCACCCAACAGATTCACTATATTCCTTATATTCTTAACACATCACAAACATCAATTATTATAACACATCATAAACATCACATATGCGTAATGCATGATTTCCAAGAACAGTTAAGTGCAATTTCACAAACATTTCCTACATGCTAAAATCAACCATTTATCTCACTCTCAGGTTTTAGACAAAAACCAAAAATGAAACCCAAGAAATCATTTTAAACAGTAGGAAGAATGGTATTTGAAACCAAAAACTCTCATTAAATGTAAAATCAATTCTAAAAAGAAATCACAGTTCTCTATGGAAGTTCTCCCCTTCGATCTGAGTTGATTTGGAGTAGTTATCTACTTACCTAGCTCTTTACCTCTTCAGTCTTCACATCTTTCTCCAATTGTTTTGGAGTTTTTCCTTGTTGTTGCTTGTCTTCTCTTCAATGTGATTTGGTTGAACCCGCATATGCAATGGATCAGGGCCAGTTTTATGAAGTTTAGTAAACTAATGTTTTTGGAGATTTTGAAAAATAAGAAGAAATGAAGGATTTGGGAGAGACGATGAACAATAGCAATTGAGGGTTTCACTAAAGTTCAAAAAGAAATTGAAAATGTTTTTTCCTTGCCTTTTTCCCTAGAAAGAAATAAATGGGGGAAAATGGGAGAAATTCTTCTTGTTGCCTCTTGGATATTTTCCATATCTTTCGTCCATTCTTATTTTAATTAAAATTCCATATTCTTAAATTAATACATTAGCATTTTTAAAAATCCTTATTTTAATAGATTTTAATTAAACAAGTTGTTACATATATCATAATTTCTATTCACTTTATCTTATATTAAACTACTAAATAATTAACTTATTTTCTATTCATTTTCTCTTCTTTTTGGTTTCTTTTCTTTCCTTCATAGCCAAACAAAGTTAAAAGAAAATAGTGACTAAGGATTGTTTGATTATCTTATCAAAAAGTGTTTTTCAGTTTTTCAAAATAAAAAATTTAAAAACTTGATTGATAATCTAATTTTACAAAAGTGTTTTTAAAAATTGTTTTCTATTTGTTGGTTTTAAAAACTGAAAAAGTAAAATAGTTTAGAGATGTTTTGCTTTCCTATTTTGTATTTTAATTTTGGAATGATAGATTATTGAAAAGATATAAAAAAGTGGTCATTTTCATTAATGGCACAACCGAAATATTGGACAACTTCAAATAAGACAATTGACAGACGAATGATGGTTGTTTTAGTTCAGAACACGTTTTCATACCGTGTTACATGATCTTTTAGTTGGTGTCACACTATTACTTTTTTATTATATTTTAATTTAATTCAATATATTATGCTTTCTTTACATTTTAATTATTTTTTTCACCAAAAAAATATTTAAATTATCGTACTTTTATTTTTCATATAAAATAATTTTACATTAACATTCAATAAACATCTATTATTATTACTTATTTTTTTATTATCCTATTTACTTTGGATTGAGTCATGGTATTCCTATAAATAAATATTAATGTTGAATCTTTTGTATCAAATTATTAACAACTGAATATAAAAGAAGTTACTGTCAATAATTATAAGTGAAAATAGATTAGATTAAGTTTAGACTTTACAAGAATCAAATGCGATCGACTAAAAATAATCACGACATATATATAAGTGTGGCCTGATCATAAATACAAAGTGGAAGAAAATGTTTTGAGAATAACACGCATAGTATTTTTCTTTTTGAAAACATAAGACACATAGTATTAAATAGATTGTACAATTGGAAAAAAAAATAATTAAGATTAAAGACTTAATTGTTGTTTTGCTCCACCTATTTTAAAAATTGACAATTTTGGTCATTTTTCAAATTTTTTAACTAAAAATGGTGATTTAAATTATTTTAAATGACGTGGCATGCCATCTCATAATCTATAACCTTCTAGATGCACTAATTAGTTATTTGTGATGTTACAAATAGGAATAATTTCAATAGTTGAAACTAAAGTTTTTGAAGGGTTTTATTGCAATTTTACGCGGTTTTAATCATTCAACACCATTGTATTATATGTCATGTCGTTTAAAGTATGTTACATTGTAATTTCATAGTTAAAAAAAATCCGATTGAGAGACAAAAACTATGGGACATTAAAATAGGGAAATACAAACTGCAATTAAGTCAAGATTAAAAGAAGTAAAAAATTTGGATGGTATATAAATATTACTACCCCATCCCTAGATATAATACGTTGTTAAAATTTTTCTTTGACCTTTTTATAAGACTCTATTAGAATTTGTAATTGCATTAATTATTTTTTTCTAATATTCCTCTTATTAATTTATTTACATCTTTTCTGCAATTAACAATAAGTACTATAATAGAAACTTTAACTAATTATCTCTCTTCTAGTAGAAATATGTAAAAACAATATCAATTCTTAACAAATTTAACACTACAATCTACTTTTTTAATTCTCATGATGTGGTCAATAGAATTCTATATTTAAAGACAAAAATAGTAAAAACTACTGATCATGATAATAAAAAACATATATCAAACAAGTTTTATCTTTTTAAATTTTAAAATATATATTTTGAAAAATAAATTACCAAACAAGTTTTTTCATGTTCTCTTCTCCAAAACAATTTTTAAAATTGAATTTACCAAACAAATATTTTCATCATTTCCTTTTTAAGATAGTTTGTTGTAATTGATTTAGAACATAGAACTTAAAACTAAGAACCAAAACACTTTCAATTAAGTTATTCTAGTTTAATTTTCACAAAGAATAATAAATGCGGTCACAATTTTTTTCATAGATTAAACTTTCACGTTTTTACTTATGTTTTTTCTCTATTAGTAGTTTTCTTGGTCAACTTGTCTAATTTAATTCTGTTTGGAGCAGTTATGAAACTAGTAATCGAATAGTATATAATTTATTCCTTGAGGTAATCATTGAAGAAAATAAATTACTATAGGGCGTCATTTTACTTGTTTGTAGTCCACAAAAATTGATTGGGAGATATAAGTGGAATATCGCGACTAATTTTCAAGTTCAACAAAGTAGTCTAAGCATAAAATAATTAATTGTGTAGTCCGCAAGAATTATTAGAAAAATTATAGAATATTCAATATACAATTTAATGTTTGAAATTTTGGTTTCCCAAAATGTTGGTTTATGCTAAATCTGACATTAATGAATTATATTAATTAAAGATAGATAAAATACTTCTCTCGTAGTTCTTTAACTTAATTTTATTTAATAATTCAATTATTTATTTTTTTTTCTTATAATTTGATCATACATTTAATTTTAAGTAACAATTTGATTATTTATATCTTAATATGTCAACAATGTTATCTTAGTTTTAAATAAACCCTCCAAAAATTCATCATCATCTTCAAACAAAACTCATTAAATTCATTGTCAATTTCAAGAAAATTTATCTATTCATCAAATCCATAAATCAAATCTTCACATAAACTCATATCTACATCTGTAACATCTCAAATCAAAGGACTAAAAACAATTAGAATTTCAAATTTTAAAACATTCTAATTTATAGATTATTATGATTATATTATTAGTATTATTATTATTATTATTATTATTAATACTCTAATTGTTAGCAATAACCAATTTGCTTAAAATAAGATGACATTAGTAAGTTGTTTTGTTTGTTAGAGACTTATAAAGTATAATAGGAAATTTGTTTTGTTTGTTTAAGGTTTATGTGAAATAGATAATAACAAACAAAGTTAGTATAACAACCTTTGTTATGTAATTACCTATTATTAAGGAGTCAAACAAAATTAAACAAACAACCAATCCTAAATGAATTCAATTTGTACTATTTGTAACAACCAAGAATTTGATGGGGCAAATATAGGATACCTAGTCAAATTATGTCAAATTATCTTATAAATATTCAAATATAAATAGATAGAAAGAAGAAAAATACTAAATTAAAAACTCAATAGAGAAAACTATGCCAAAATATAAAGAGGAGCAAAAGTACGGTTGCGGTTGCAATATGGGTTAATAACGATTAACATATACGGAACATTTTTATCAAAGAAAGCTTCAAGAGGTGAGTAATCAAACCCTTTAAACTTTCATGGTACATTTATTTTGGGAATTTGGGATGGAAAAATAGTTATATTTTGAATGGTACTTTCTTTTAAAATTATATTTTGTTGAGAATCTAACTCTATTAAAATTGGGATTTTATGAACGGTAACAATAGATTATGAATTGATTTATTTACTATTGTTTGATGAATTACCGTTTTTATGATTGTTTGAATATATATTCATTAAAAGATTGTTTTATGATATTTTCTTGAATGATTGTTACTATTATATATTCAAATAAAATAACATATTATAAATATATATATTCTTTAATAGATAATTTTATTATATTTTCTTGAATGATTGTTGTTATTATATATTCAAATGAAATATCATATTGTAAATATATATTCTTTAAAAGATTGTTTTATTATATTTTCTTGAATGATTGTTGTTATTATATATTCAAATGAAATATCATATTGTAAATATATATTCTTTAAAAGATTGTTTTATTATATTTTCCTGAATGATTGTTGTTATTATATTCAAATGAAATATTATATTATAAATATGACCTTACGATTATGATTGTTAAAAATATTGATTACTTTGATTGTGTGTGCTGGAGATGGGTCTTGTACCCCACATATTGATGAGTTTTAAACTTCACAAAGAGATGAGGTTTAAACTCCACATGGATGGGTCTTGTACCCCACATATTGATGAGTTTTAAACTTCACAAAGAGATGAGGTTTAAACTCCAGATGGATGGGTCTTGTACCCCACATATTGATGAGTTTTAAACTTCACAAAGAGATGAGGTTTAAACTCCACATGGATGGGTCTTGTACCCCACATATAGATGAGTTTTAAACTTCACAAAGAGATGAGGTTTAAGCTCCACATGGATGGGTCTTGTACCCCACATATAGATGAGTTTTAAACTTCACAGAGAGATGAGGTTTAAACTCCACACGGATGGGTCTTGTACCCCACACTGGATGAGCTGGTGCTCCACATGATGAGATAATACTCACTTCGCGGAAGTAGTATATCTCCATATAACGATGAGACATCCTTAAATTGATTGGTTTATTTTCTGCATAATAAATGTGTATATCTGATTTATTCGATTATTATAGATGTGAATTATTGTTAATTTAGTTGCTGACTTTTTATTAATTATTGGAAGTAATTGGTTATTATAGAAAATCTTAGTTATATCATATATATTTCTAAATAATATTTTTGGAAGAAAGCGGGTGCCATGATCGATTTTTCCGGTTACCGCGCCAGCTGAGAACAATACTTGCTTTAAAAATGTGTGTATTATTCACTAGGATTTAGTATCTCATTAAAGTGTTGTTTTCAGAGACTGAGACCGTCGAGGACGTCGAGAGTTGAGAAGTCATACTTCCTTTGAGAAGAGTAATTTCCTTAGATTAGGTTAGTAGATCAAGAGTTAGTAGACATAGTGTCTACATTGTAGTTTATTTCGGGATTAGTTATTAAATACCCAGATTTGAATATTTTGATTATTAAGGAATTTTCAGCTGTAAGGTTTTATTTTAAGGATTTTACAATATTATTTCTTTCGAGAACTTCTTTATTTAGTATAGTACCTTTTCTCTTATATAAATATGAAAACATTTTTCGTTATTTTTATACCCACGTAACTAGGCGTTACATTTTTGGTATCAGAGCCAGTTCGAACCTAGATCGGACTATAGTGTGGGTTTACTTTACTTTATTTTTATTATTATTTTCTATTTTTATTTATAAAAAAAAATCAAATCTTGGGCTTATAGGATTGCTCGTTATAATCATAAATGTTGTATGCTATTATGTTGGACATTGGGCCGGGCCAACCTAGTGGTTGAATGGTGGTCTGCATATTTATGGCATGTAACAAGCGTGGGACAAATGACGAACTTGCTGAGACTCTCAGCTTGATAGCTGCAGCCATGGAAAATAGATGAAGACTCTCTGTCATTTGAGAGGACCCAATGTTGGATCGATAACAGTCGTAGACCCTTAATAAGTTGGACTTTCTGAATTTCGAAAGAACAATCAACCACCTTTTTGAGGCAGTTGTGAACCAGTCGATGCACAAGAGTGATTGTCGAAGTTATAGGAGACCTGTAGAATCATGCATTGTGCTGACACTCAGAAAGTGGACCTCATCGTTTATACGTCAGAGTCTGATGTTAAGCATTGGTTGAATTGTACTAGAGGAGGTCTGTTGAAAAAATGAGTTTCTTTTACTTGGGATAGGGTTAAAAAGTTATTTCTAGAAAGGTATATTCCCCACAATCTTCTTATTCGTCATGGAGATATGTCAATTGTAGAGCATGTCACCAAATTTTGAAGTTATATCAAGATACTCTTGCTATCTTATGGACAATCCTCAAGAGGCGATCAAATTTGAGTAAGGACTTAAGTCTGAGCTGCAAAGCTTTAATTGGAATTCTAAGGATTTGTGACTACAACACTTTGGTAAACAAGTCTAGGGTGGTTGAGAAAAAGAAGCGTGCGCTGGAAGTTGAGAAACTGATGGAGAAATTTATCTCTGGTGAAAAAAAAAAATAAAACTCTACAGTAAGGACAATAAATTTCATAAGAATCCACACCCTTTACCCACAATTTCAAAGGACATGTAAAGACAAACTTCAACTAGTAAGAGTAAGAAATGTAAAAAGTGTGGATTCAATCATGGAGATCAATCAAGTTCTACAGCACAAATTATATGTCTTAAATGTGGAAAGGTTGGACATTTTGCTAGATGTCGCAAGAGTGGGGGACAATCCCAACTTATGACTATTGATTGATCTTTGTTGGAATGTTTCGAGTCTGCTTTAGCTTGCCATAAGTATTTAGTTGAGAGAGGTCAAGGATACATGCTCTTATTTTCTTCAAAGGTAGAGGTTGAAGATAATTTAACTTTGATGATGTCTGTAGGTTGTGAGTTTCATGATATGTTTCCTAAATATGGACTTGAGGTCTAGGTACTATCAAATTAGGGTTAAGAGTGAAGATATTCCTAAGACAACTTTTAGGACAATATATGGACACTGTGAGTATGTAGTGATGCCTTTTAGAGTTACCAATGCCCCTGTTATTTTTATGGATTACATGCATCAAATTTTCAGATAAGTTTGTGGTGGTGTTCATATATGACATTCTAATCTACTCTAGGATCTTGGGTGAGCATGAGAAACACGTGAGGATAATATTGCAAGTTTTGAGAGATAATAAATTGTATGCAAATCCCAAGAAATATGAGTTATGGCTTGATGAGGTGAAGTTTTTAGGACATACCTTCTCTAGTAAAGGAGTAACATTTGACTCTATCAAAGTAGATGCAATATTAAGTTGGCTCAACCTAATTCAGTGACTGAACTAAGAAGTTTCCTAGGATTGACGGGTTACTATAGGAAATTTATAGAGGGACTTTCTAGCCTAGCCTTACCTCCCACCAAGTTGACTAGAAAAGGAAAAAAAAATTTGTGAGACTAAGAGTGCGAGGATAATTTCCAAGAGCTTAGTGGAAGATTAATTTCAGCACCTGTTATAACGGATCCATCCATGAATTTTTTGGTTTATTGTGACGCTTCTAAAAATGGTTTAGAATGTGTTTTAATGCAAGAAGGAAACGTGGTAGCTTATGGATCTAGAAAACTTAGGTCACACGAGGCGAATTATCCAACCCATTATCTTGAATTAGCAGTTGTAGTCTTTGCTCTTAAGATTTGGAGGCATTACTTGTATGGAGCGAAATTTAAAGTTTTTAGTGATCAAAAGAGCCTTAAGTATTTGTTTGATTAAAAGGAATTAAATATGAGACAAACAAGGTGGATGGAGTTTCTTAAGGACTACGATTTTGAGTTGAAATATCACCCTGGGAATGCTAATGTAGTGACTGATGTTCTAAGTAGAAAATCCTTACATGTGGATTGTATGATGGTACAAGAGACAAGCCTATTAGAGGAGATTAGAGATATGAATTTGGATGTGTCCTTTAATGCTTTATGCTTGAATTTGAATAGGCTAGAAATCTTTAGTAACTTGAGAGGCATAATAAAAACATAACAACTATTAGATAAAGTATTGCAGTCTCTTGTGGACAAGGAGAATTATACCTTATCTGGTGATGGTTTAGTGTTGTTTAAGGATAAGATCATTGTTCCTAAGGACGGGAGTCTTAGGGATAAGATTTTAGAGGAAGCTCAAAATAGTAAGTTCACGATACAACCAGGAATAACTAAAATGTATCTGGATTTGAGAAAAATGTATTGGTGGCCAGGAATGAAAAAGGATGTAGTTAGCTTTGTGTCTATGTCTAGTGTGAGAAGGTTAAGATTAAACACCAAAAGCCTTTAGGATTAATGCAACCTTTAGAAATTCCTAAGTGGAAATGGGAGAGGATATATATGGATTTTGTGATAGGTTTGCCTAAGACGTGTATGAGTTTTGATGCCATTTAGGTGATAGTTGACCGAATGGCCAAATCAGCTCATTTCCTACCAATTAAAGCAACCTATAGTTTAGATAGACTAGCTGACCTCTACATTAAGGAGATACCAAAGTTACACGGTATACCCACCTCTATAGTATCAGATAGGGATCCACGATTTACCTCTAGATTTTGGAAAGTCTTTCAGAGAGCTTTCGGTACTAGACTGAGTTTTAGCACAACTTACCATTCATAGACATATGGTCAATCAGAGAAGACTATTCAAACTCTTGAGGATATGCTTAGAGCTTGTGTTCTAGATGAAGATGGGAGTTGGGATAAGTATTTACCTCTATCAGAATTTTCTTATAACAACAATTATCACTCTAGCATTGGTATGGCACCCTATGAGGCTCTTTATGGAAGAAAGTGTAGATATCCTTTGTGTTGGTGTGAAGTTGGTTAGAAGTCTTTGTTAAGACCTGATTTAGTGCAAGAGACCACTATTAGAATTCAATTGATTAGGGAAATGATGCATACAACGCAAAGTAGGCAAAATATTTATGTTGACAAGAGAAGAAAATCATTGGAATTTCAAGAAGGGACACATGTATTCTTGAGAGTCACTTCTAAGACTCGGGTGAGAAGGTCAATGAAAGTCAAAAATAAAACTCTCGTTTCATGGGTTATTTTCAAATTCTAAAGAGAGTAGGGTATGCTGCTTATCAATTAGCTCTTCCTCCACATTTATATAACATTTTATGATGTCTTTTTTGTTTCTCAACCCCAAGCATAGGTGTTAGATAATTCACACGTGATAGCTCTCGAGTCAGTCCAATTAAAAGATAATTTAATCTCGATGATAATATCCAAGTCTCGATGATGCAAGTACACAAGCTTCTTTATATTTGCACTAGTTGGGTCACTTTGGTTTTATTTAGTAGACGTAAATTTCGGGGACGAAATTTCTTTAAGGAGGGGAGAAAATGTAACATCCCAAATCAATGGACTAAAAACAATTAGAATTTCAAATTTTAAAACATTCTAATTTATAGATTATTATGATTATATTATTATTATTATTATTATTATTATTATTATTAATACTCTAATTGTTAGCAATAACCAATTTGCTTAAAATAAGATGACATTAGTAAGTTGTTTTGTTTGTTAGAGACTTATAAAGTATAATAGGAAATTTGTTTTGTTTGTTTAAGGTTTATGTGAAATAGATAATAACAAACAAAGTTAGTATAACAACCTTTGTTATGTAATTATCTATTATTAAGGAGTCAAACAAAATCAAACAAACAACCAATCCTAAATGAATTCAATTTGTACTATTTGTAACAACCAAGAATTTGATGGGGCAAATATAGGATACCTAGTCAAATTATGTCAAATTATCTTATAAATATTTAAATATAAATAGATAGAAAGAAGAAAAATACTGAATTAAAAACTCAATAGAGAAAACTATGCCAAAATATAAAGAGGAGCAAAAGTACGGTTGCGGTTGCAATATGGGTTAATAACGATTAACATATACGGAACATTTTTATCAAAGAACGCTTCAAGAGGTGAGTAATCACACCCTTTAAACTTTCATGGTACATTTATTTTGGGAATTTGGGATGGAAAAAGAGTTATATTTTGAATGGTACTTTCTTATAAAATTATATTTTGTTGAGAATCTAACTCTATTAAAATTGAGATTTTATGAACGGTAACAATAGATTATGAATTGATTTATTTACTATTGTTTGATGAATTACCGTTTTTATGATTGTTTGAATATATATTCATTAAAAGATTGTTTTATGATATTTTCTTGAATGATTGTTACTATTATATATTCAAATAAAATATCATATTATAAATATATATATTCTTTAATAGATAATTTTATTATATTTTCTTGAATGATTGTTGTTATTATATATTCAAATGAAATATCATATTGTAAATATATATTCTTTAAAAGATTGTTTTATTATATTTTCTTGAATGATTGTTGTTATTATATATTCAAATGAAATATCATATTGTAAATATATATTCTTTAAAAGATTGTTTTATTATATTTTCCTGAATGATTGTTGTTATTATATTCAAATGAAATATTATATTATAAATATGACCTTACGATTATGATTGTTAAAAATATTGATTACTTTGATTGTGTGTGCTGGAGATGGGTCTTGTACCCCACATATTGATGAGTTTTAAACTTCACAAAGAGATAAGGTTTAAACTCCACATGGATGGGTCTTGTACCCCACATATTGATGAGTTTTAAACTTCACAAAGAGATGAGGTTTAAACTCCACATGGATGGGTCTTGTACCCCACATATAAATGAGTTTTAAACTTCACAAAGAGATGAGGTTTAAACTCCACATGGATGGGTCTTGTACCCCACATATAGATGAGTTTTAAACTTCACAGAGATATGAGGTTTAAACTCCACACGGATGGGTCTTGTACCCCACACTGGATGAGCTGGTGCTCCACATGATGATATAATACTCACTTCGCGGAAGTAGTATATCTCCATATAACGATGAGACATCCTTGAATTGGTTGGTTTATTTTCTGCATAATAAATGTGTATATTGGATTTATTCGATTATTATAGATGTGAATTATTGTTAATTTAGTTGCTGACTTTTTATTAATTATTGGAAGTAATTGGTTATTATAGAAAATCTTAGTTATATCATATATATTTCTAAATAATATTTTTGGAAGAAAGCGGGTGCCATGATCGATTTTTCCGGTTACCGCGCCGGCTGAGAACAATACTTGCTTTAAAAATGTGTGTATTATTCACTGGGATTTAGTATCTCATTAAAGTGTTGTTTTCAGAGACTGAGACCGTCGGGGACGTCGAGAGTTGAGAAGTCATACTTCCTTTGAGAAGAGTAATTTCCTTAGACTAGGTTAGTAGATCAAGAGTTAGTAGACATAGTGTCTACATTGTAGTTTATTTCGGGATTAGTTATTAAATGCCCAGATTTGAATATTTTGATTATTAAGGAATTTTCAGCTGTAAGGTTTTATTTTAAGGATTTTATAATATTATTTCTTTCAAGAACTTCTTTATTTAGTATAGTACATTTTCTCTTATATAAATATGAAAACATTTTTCGTTATTTTTATACCCACGTAACTAGGCGTTACAACATCGATCTCCACCAACAAAACATCAAATCTATCAAATAAAGAACTAACATTTTATGATTTGATCTCCAAATCACCAAGACAATATCTTTTTCTTGTTTTTATTCTTCTCCAAATCAAATCCCCTAACCTAAATATTAAAATGTTGGTTCTTTATTTGTTGGATTTGATGTTGTTATTGTTGTTAGAGATGAAAATATGAATTTATTTGAAAATTTGAGTTATGAATACGATGAATATATATGTTTTGTTGAAGGTGATAATTAATTTTTGAAATTTTATTTGAATATGATGATGAGTTTTTCGGGTTTCTGTAAAAATAGAATAACATTGTTGACATTTTAAAATATAACTGATCAAATCGTTTCTTAAAGTTACATAAAAGATCAAATAAAAAAAATAAAACAAAATAAAAGATTGAATTATTATCTGAAGATAAGTTAAGAGACTACGTGAGTTATTTAGCTTTAAAGATAAGTCAAACTCATTTCATGAAAATTAAACATACAAAACTTGCACACAAAAGGTAATATTTGTTCATCAGCTCCTCCATGTGGTGAAGATGAATACAAATAACCTCAAAACATTACATTACATTCTTAATTAATCACAGTATATCAATCAATAACTCATCGAAGATTTTTAAAGATTGGATCCAAAATCTCTTTTGTCACATATTTCTCATTGTTGTCGTCTCTTATTCGTGTAGTTCTTCTTAGTTTCTTAGAAAACCAAAAGGCACATCCACTTGATCTATTGGGCTTAGATCCAATTATCGTGCTTGTCTTGGAACTTTTGGTTTCTTCCTTTTCCTTCCATTTTTCTTTATGCATCTTTCGCAACACATATGCTTCAGCAAGATCAACTCCTACTGCCATCTAATGTGTCTTCACTCTACAACTATACAATATTTGGAGTATGTGATTTATTTGGTTCATTTGTTTTTTCTTTTCTGAATATATAGGCATGTATGCATTCAAATGTCTTGGCTACCAAGGAAATTAAATTAATAATATATGTGTGTTGAGTTTGACTACTTTCCAACTTAGTGGAATATACACATGGAAATAATATATGGGACCGCTATCCTTATTAAATAGGGATATTTTTGTTTGGTAGTTAATGTGAACCTTGGCGATCAAGCATAATTGTGAGCTTCCGAGAAAATGTATTCTTCTCTAAAGAGCATTTTCAACTGGAGTAAAATTAAGTTCGTCCGTAAGCGTTGGAGTTGTGCCAAGCTGTAATCACGGTTCTCTCAGTAAGGAACGGTACTTTCATATAACTAATTCCTTTTTTTATTAATTTATTAATAATAATAAATTTATATCCGTTACCTTTTTATTATTTTATTAATAATAATAAATTTATAATCGTTATCCTATTATTATTTACTTTTATCATTTTTAATTATTTATGTCATGTATTTTAACATTTAATTTTTATTATTGTTATAAAAATTTTAAGTTCAATTTTATTTTAAATTTAAATTACAACAATATATAATAATATTAATTGAAATATTTAAATTAATATTTTAAGTTGTCATAAAATTAAATATAATTAAAATATTAATGTATAAATTAAAGTTGTGGGACCTAATATAGTTTTGTTTGTGGTACATTGGACCTTATTTAATGAACTCATGTTGAGTTCACCGTTAGAGTAAAAAATGAATGAATTACTTGAAGATTGATGTGGCACAGTGGAACCCATTTAATGAACCCATATTGAGTTCACCGTTGTAATGCTAAGAGCTTTGCATTGCCAGTATATATATATATGATGTGTGCACAATAATTTGAATTAAATGCTTTTTCGTAGCTTAAATTTATTCAATTTCATTTAATCTGTTATTTTAGTTGTCGATTTTTGTCTTTGTAATTTTGACTCTTTTATTTTTTAAAGTTTAAAACGTTTTGTTCAATCTTCAATTTAACATTATGTGATAATTAAATAAAGTGATGTAAAAGTCCATGTCAAATTAAACTTATTTCTAATTACTTAAAACATTTATAATAAAAATTAAAATGCATATATTTTAGTTTTTAAAAACAATAAGAAATTATAATCAAAAAATAAATTAAAACACAAACTTAAAAACAAAATAAAGGAAAATCGTAGAATATCTTTGGTATTCTTACTTGTAAAATGTCAATTTCTATTTCTTAATTGACAAAATTTAAAATAAATTATTAAAAGAAATTTGAGCTGGTAGCGAATTTCTCATTTTTACTTTTAAAATTTAATTTTAAAACGATAAATTGTTCAAATAATGTAGGGTGATTTTTTATTTAATTTCAAAATAGTTTTTCTTAAAAATTTAAAAAAAAAGAAATAAATTTTATAATTTTATTTTTGTTGTAAAATTATTATGTCATCATTATTAAACATAAGTATCACTCCAACAATCATCGGCCACCGATCACACACCTTCAACCACCGCCACCGACTACCATTTATGACTACCGCCGCCACCACCACCAACCAACGACCTTGGACCACATTCTTCCATCACCTACCGCCCACCACCAACCACCATTGACACCATCACTGTCCATCACTGTAGTCACTGTCGGTCACGTCACAACTACCACCTCCAATTATCAACTATCTCTTTTGAGCATTGCAGCTTCCTTCGACGATCGATCACTACTACCATAGTTGTCTTTCACAGTTACTATTATTAAAATTATTATAATTTTATAATATTTGACTTATTTTTAAATAATTAAATTTTAATACTCCTTCCATTATATAATAATTTTCGTATTTGCAAGAAAAAATTGTCTCAAAATAATTGTCGCTTATTGTTTTCAATGCAACTTTAATTTCTTTTTGTCAATTTTATCCTATAATTAATATTATACACAACACCCAGTTTATTATCACTCCACTTTGCATTTATGATAACTGGAATCAATCAATGGTGTATAAGGATGGTTTGATAAAATTATTATTCTTTCTCTTTCATTTATCACATTTTCTTAATCTATGTCAAGTGACAAATGCGACTATTATTTTAGGACGTAGGGAGTATTATTTTTATTTATTCATATTTAATGATGTTTACATGCCATTATTTTTTTTATTTGATGAATTCATAATGAGACAAAGTAAAGAGAATGCTTGTACTCAAATAAAATAAAAACCAAAATTCAATAAAAATTGAATTTAATTGGAAAATTAGTCTGTATTGTGATGACATTGATATAAAATGAATGTGAAAGAGTCAAATATTCAATTAACATGTCACATTATAATTTTTAACAATATAAATTTAAATATGAACAATTTCGATTACTATTTTATAATTTTAAGAATTTATTTGAGTGACGCAAAAACCAATTTGTATATTCACTCTTTTAGTGATTGGAACAACTTATTAGCGACAACAATACACCAAGCTACATTCATTCCCAATTCGTCGGACCACATCCATTTATTAATCAGAAAGGATCCAAAACGAAAGATTTCACTTTTGCAAACTAAAAAATCAAAAAACAAAACTCAAAGGTTGTGAGGTTATAAAAGTGAAGAATTCTAGTAAATAAACCCATTACAACACAGAATGAGCCATGTATAACTAACTAACTAATTTTTCAATTAGTTAGTTAGTTAACTAGAGGACATTTAGAATGAGCCATGTATAAATAACTCAATTCATTCAGTTAATAAACAAGTTCTACAATCATATCGCATTCTATATTGTTTTTACCTTTCTTGCACTTGAACTAGAATAGCTTGAACGCTAACAATTGGTATCAAGAGCTTGGTTCCGAAAAATCAAATTAGAGTGATAAACACGAGTGAAGTGTGAGGATTAAACACGAGTGAAGTGAAGATGAGTTCAAGTGCAAACAATGGAAATATTTCAGCCCATATGCCACATTTTGATGGAAAAGATTGGGATAGATGGAGAGTGCAAATGCGTGCACTGTTTGGATTTCAAGAAGTTTTGGAAATCATAGAAAAAGGTTTTGAAGATCTGGGAGCCATTCCAAAAAACGAGTAGAGGTTGATCTTTAAAGAAAACAAGAAGAAAGATTGCAAAGACACCTTCGTTCTTCATCAATGTCTTGACACGGCCAACTTTGACAAGATATCTAATGCAAGAAGTGCAAAAGAAGCGTGGGACATTGTTGAGAAGTGTTATTCTAGAGGAACAAAGGTCAAGAAAGTGAAATTGCAGACCTTACAGAAACAGTTCGAATTGCTGCAAATGGATAAGCAGGAGAAGCTTGTAGATTTGATTTCAAGATTGAGGAGTATCAAAAATCAGATGGCAAGCTGTGGTGAGAAGCTCACTGAACAGAAACTATGTGAAAAGATATTGAGATCTTTGCATCCCAGGTTTAATTATGTTGTGTGTGCAATTGAGGAATCCAAAGACATCTCCACGTTAAGTCTTGAAGAGTTGCAGGGAACTCTAGAAGCAAGGGAGTTATGAATGGATGAAAGGAGTGAGAGTAATTCTGGGAATCAAGCATTGATAGCATATGCCAACAAGAAAGGAGACAAGAAAAAGAAATAGAAGAAGAATAATTTCAAGGAATCTGATGATGATTCAAAATCTTCATCAGAAAGGAGCAATACAAATGGAAAATCAAAAGGAAAATCAAGAAACCTTGACAAGAAGAAGGTGCAATGTTACAAATGTGAGAGGCTTGTTTGCTTCTGTCTATGTCTTTTGCAAGAAATTCTTGGAAGACTTTTTCATACATAACAAAATTACAGACTCTATCCTCTGAAATTTTTGGAACATTAGTTAGATTTTCTCTTTTTAGGGTTTTCAAAATCTTTTTCAAGAGAACTGTATTTATTTGTTAAGATGTCATGAGCTATTGTAAGAGATTTTAGTTTTGAAAAACATTGTGATTCTTGTTGAGAAACTCATTTAACATATCTTTAAGTTCATTATGAGATAGGTCAAATGTACCTCAATTTCTTCATCAACATACTCATCGCCAGAATCAAAGTTAGAGTGTGTATCTTCCATCAGAGAAATGTTTGCATGTTCTTCATGAAAAGGTTCATCAGATCATCCCAAGTAGCGATAATACCTTTCTTCTTTGTCTTGAAGTCTTTTCTTAAGGAATTTCCCTTGTCAAGTTTAGGACATTCTGATTTGAAATGTCCTAAGTCTTTGTATTCATAGCAGATGATTTTTTTCTTGTCTAAATTTTCACCTCTCTATCTACTATTTTGGGATTGTGTGAAATCTCTTTTGGAAAAAGGTTTCTTCCAATTGTTCCACATGTGATGGATTTTCCTTGAGATGAAAGACAATTTTGAAGGTGCAAACACGAGAAGGGGGGTTGAATTGTGTTTGCCAAAGTTGATAACTTTTTGCAAATTCGATGAACGTTGGTTGGTTTTTATGAATTACTTATATAAGAAGCAATCAGGTTCAGAGGCAGCAAATAATGAAAGCATAAATAATTGGACACATAAATTTATCCTAGTTCACCACTAACTTGGCTACATCGAGTCTCCTCATTCATAAGGCTTTAATCCACTAATTCAAATACCTTTAATTACAAATAACTTGACCTTCCAAGCCAGTCTTCCCAAACAGCCTGACAACCCCAGACTTTTGAGGAACTAACCACCTTGACCCTATAAACCAACTCTTCTCCTAACAACCTGACAACCCCAGATTGGAGAAGGAACTAAACCACTATCAGGTTGGATACAAAAGATTGGAACTTTAAGTGTTTGCTTATAACAAAGATGATAATAAAAATAACTTTCACACTCTAAGAAAAGAATACTCAGAAAATATTTCTCATTCGAACAGGTGTTTCTCTCTTTCAACTCTAAGATGTATTTGGAATCTTGAGCTTGAGTTCTTTAACTCTTTTCTGCTTTTCGATGATCTTCTTCTTGAGCCTTGAGTATCTATTTATATTTAAAATGTGGGCTTCAATTTAGTCCTTGTTTAATTCTGAATTGTATCTTGTTCAGATTGATTTTGTTCCTATTTGGTTTAGATTGAGTTTGTAAATTGTTCATATTGATTTTGTTCGTATTTTGTTCAGATTGCATTTGTAAATTCTTCGGTTTGATTCTGTTCATATTTTGTTGTAGATAAATCTTGATCAAATCTTAAAATCTTGATCAAATATTCTTCAAATCTTGACCATATCTTCTTTTCAACTTGGTCAAAGATTTTCTTCAATTATAAATGTGAATCAAATATATTGTTCTCGTAAAATACTTTTGTTATCATCAAAATTCTAAGTATAAAATCAACTTGGTTCCAACAAATTTTTCATCATATGAGTCTTCACTCTAATCGTCTAATTCTCTCTCCTCTAAGTCTTTAGTAGCTTGTAGGGCCTTGGATTTAACCTTCTTTCCTTGGGACTTGTGTGTCTTATTGGGCTTGTCTTCAACCAATCAAATCTCGTGGATTTTGAGTGAACTCATCATCTCTTTCAGAGGTAGTTTGTTTAAATCTTTAGCCTCTTGAATTGTTGTTACCTTTGGTCTCCACTTGCTGGGAAGACTTCTAAGGATCTTCTTGACGTGGTCAAAGGTTGTGTAACTCTTTTAGAGAACCTTCAATCTAGATACCAGTGTTTGGAATCTAGAAAACATTTTCTCAATGTCTTTACCTACTTCCTTGTGGAAGAGTTCCTACTTCATAAAAAGCAAGTTTGCTTTAACTTCATGTACCTATTTGTTTCCTTCATAGTTGAGAACCAAAGTATCAAAGATACTCTTTCTTCTTTCTTTGTTGCTGTATTTTGAAAACTCTTTGAAGGTGATAACATTCATCATGAAAGTCTTTGCCTTATGATGCATCTTGTACTATTTCTTTTGATCAGCGTTGTGAACTTTTCTAGATATTTCAACACCAGTAGCGTCTTTTGGAGCGTCATAGGCATCTTCGACTATGTCCCAATGTTCAGGATCATGTTAATGTTTCTCCATCAAACAGAGGAGGCATGTTAATGTTTCCACCTGTAACTTCATCACCAGAGTTAGTCACAAGAACATAGATATTTACTCAAAAACGAATAAGTGTTCAATATTAAGACCGAACTTTAATGCCAATTATAGAACAAGAAACCTAAAAAATGGGGGTTTGAATGGTGTTTTAAATTAAAAGTTGTTTTAACTATACTAACAGTGTAATGAAAACAGAACAAATAAACAGAAATACAGAACAACATAGCCAATTTATCTTGGTTCACCATCAACACGGTAGCTATGTCTCGTCCTTTCAAGCTAAAGGTTTTAATCCACTAACTCACCAAATGAATCACACTTCCACTAAACACCTGCTAGTCAAACTAACTGTGTTCAAGTCTTCTCAACTTTCTAGCATAATACAATAAAGTTGTTGAGGAATGCAACCACTACTGAGCTAGGTTACAAAAACGAATAGTTTAAGGGTTTCTAAATAACTCTCACAAAGGATATTTACAAATTTGTATTCTCATCAAATTGTTTCTCAGTACTTAGACAAACTAAAGAGCAAGACGAATGTATTGTGCTTATTATGGCACGTTGTTCTATTGTTGTTGTATTGTTCCAATGAGGGTTACACGTCCTTTTATAGAGAACTTTAAAGTTTCTAGTCGTTGTCCTACTTACAAGAAATCAACATGTATCATAAAGTTTCTATCCAATATTCGGAGGTTTATTCGCCATTAAACCTTGTCGAGTAATAGTCCTTGTAATTGATTATGTGTGTCTTGGTATGGAAACAAAAATAGTAAAGGAAAATTGAGATTTAGGTTTAGGAAAAATCTCCAAATTAAACCACGTTCATCGGCTTTTAAGGGGTGCTTTCCTCTCCACCTTCGTCGGCTTCTTTATTTTCTTGTAATTTTTCTTTTCACTCGTCACTCTTTATGAGTTATGAAGTGATTGTTTCTACTTTCTCATTTTTTCATTTATGGATTTTTGGGTTGAATTTGAGATAAAGTTTCAATCTTGGCTAAGTTTGAAGCTTCCTTGCTGATAAGCCTTTAAAGGTGTTTTTTGTTATGAATCTTTGTTTGTTTTGAGCATTTGGGTGGTTTCCTCTGTTGGATTGTGAGCTTTTTGTTTGTTGGTTTGGAATATTGTGTGAAATTGTATTTCAGGTGGAATGAGTTCATTGGATCGATTTAATTTGAATTGATTTTATTAATAGTGCGGAGAAATGGAAGGGAATTTGTCACATGAAGCTATAATTCAATGTGGTAATTTTGGTGGTTTTGATTTGTCTGAATCAATGCAAGTTCATCATCAAGGACAACGTTCAAATACCATAAACCAATCAAATTCATCCTTTTTAATTTCAAAGGTCTTCAGTGCATTCTTCAATTCACAATAATTTTCTTATGACAATGGGGAGTTTATAGAAATGAAATCAGAAGAAGCGAAAGGGGAGCACCACTAATTCTAATTAAGATGGTTTAATTTGGAGATTTGGGTCTCCTAAATCCCATTTTTTTTAAATAAATACATATTAACTCAAATAAATAAGTAACCATTATTTTATTACTATGAGAAGTGACCGGCACATGCAAATGCAAAGAGAAGAATAATAACGAATAGTGAGAGTTTGAGAGAAAGTTTGGAGAAGTCTTCAAGAGGGGAAACGAAGAGCATTCTTATTGGGGAAGATTTTGGTGTATTCAAAAAGGTAAGAACAGTTCACCCGTGTCGTTTTCTTCCTTACGACCGAGAGGGATATTTGGTGTGGGTGGGGATATTTCTAAAATTTTATTTTTCAAATTACTTAATCTTATGAATTAGATGTTGTATTTTATGTGATTATGTTCTTATGTTTTTATAATTATTGCAATCAAAATTCTTTAAGAACTACATTAGTTTATTTAAAAAATTGGGAGAAATTTGGGTTTCCATGTTACTGATTTGAAATTTGGATTATCAGTATAAACATTTACAAACATAAAGGACAAACTTGACAAAAAAAATAAGAGACTAACTTGTTATTTAGCATCTAATATTAAGTATAACTAGAATATAATCTGCGCGTTGCACGGGATATATAGACTTTAACATATTAGCAGTATTGTGAATAAGATTTTAAAATTTCAAAAATAATATAATTTATTCATTTTGTTTGTAGAGTATTTTTTCAAGTGAGTTTATTTGAGTAATTATTATATATGAGTTGACAAACACACATTTGAGAATATGTAAAATGTTTTGCATAAAGTAATTGCAACTAATTCATATATTTAGTATTAAAAATCCACAGTGAAATCTTAAAAGTATATTTAGTGTTAAAAATCTTAAAAGTATTTTAATAAATATTAATATATGTAATTATCTACCGCAAATCAGAGATCAAACATTTTCATGTCGTAGATGAGATCAAATATGTCTGCGAAAATAATATTCTAACTAACAACAATCAAGGTTTTGAGAAAACTGAGCAAATAGGTATAATATGTTACAAAATACCACTTGCTAAAAAGATTTTTGTACAAAAAAAAAATATTTCAATTATATCTACTTCTTTGAAAATAATTGGGTTGCAAGCCACTAATCGTAGAGATTGTATGAAGAAGTAGAATAGTATACAGGAAAAAAAAAATTATATATTGATTGTACTTTAATTTGTAACTCATGACACATTAATAGTTATACTTAATATTAGATGCTAAATAATAATAATAATAATAATAATAATAATAATAATGATAATAATAATAATAATAATAACAATAATAATAATAATAATAATAATAATAATAATAATAATAATAATAATAATAGTAAAACTGGGTTAAAGCAAATTGGAAGTTGAATAATAAGGAGAATTGAAGAGGAAAAACCTTTTAGATGTGCCACATAGTAATTTTTATTGAGGTGGCAATATTTGAATGAAATATCACAATATTAGATGATGTTTATGTGAGAGTCTATTTTAATATATATAATAGATAACCTGCGCGTTGCGCGGGATATATAGACTTTAACATATTAGTAGTATTGTGAATAAGATTTTAAAATTTGAAAAATAATATAATTTATTCATTTTGTTTGTAGAGTATTTTTTCAAGTGAGTTTATATGAGTAATTATTATATATGAGTTGACAATAATAATAATAATAATAATAATAATAATGATAATAATAATAATAATAATAATAATAATAATAATAATAATAGTAAAATTGGGTTAAAGCAAATTGGAAGTTGAATAATAAGGAGAATTGAAGAGGAAAAACCTTTTAGATGTGCCACATAGGATTTTTTATTGAAGTGGCAATATTTGAATGAAATGTCACAATATTAGATGATGTTTATGTGGGAGTCTATTTTAATATATATAATAGATTTATTCATTTTGTTTGTAGAGTATTTTTTCAAGTGAGTTTATTTGAGGAATTATTATATATGAGTTGACAATAATAATAATAATAATAATAATAATAATAATAATAGTAAAATTGGGTTAAAGCAAATTGGAAGTTGAATAATAAGGAGAATTGAAGAGGAAAAACCTTTTAGATGTGCCACATAGGATTTTTTATTGAGGTGGCAATATTTGAATGAAATGTCACATATTTGATGATGTTTATGTGAGAGTCTATTTTAATATATATAATAGATTATTAATGTGTCATGAGTTATAAATTAAAGTACAACCAATATATAATTTTATTTTTCCGTATACTATTCTACTTCTTCAAACCATCTCTACGATTAGTGCATTGCAACCCAATTATTTTCAAAGAAGTAGATATAGTTGGAATTTTTATTTTTGCACAAATAGTTTTTTAGTAAGTGGTATTTTGTAACATATTATACCTGTTTGCTCTGTTTTCTCAAAACCTTGATTGTTGTTAGTTAGAGTATTGTTTTCGCAGACATATTTGATCTTATCTACGACATGAAAATATATTGCCTCCTCAAAAGACAAGGAAGATTGTTCATATTCAGCTTTATATGAGTGTTATTATTGTGTCTTCGGGAGAAAACTATTTACCATTTATAGACAAAAGAATAATGTTTAATATTTAGATTAAAAAATTATTTGTTGTTTTTTTACGGAGATGTTTTTTGTTGTCAAATTTTTTAAAAATACTACCAATTAGAAGTTTCTACATCTGTTTTATTTCTACTCAACCGTACATACGAGTTGTTTGTGAAAATTCTCAAGTCATGTTGTATAGAAGTCTCATACTCAAAATATTGGAATTTAGATTTGTCATTTCTTTGACAGGATTAGAATGAAATGAATACCAAATGACAAAATCATTTTTATATTTTTCTAACAATATTTTGATTATAAATTTATACTTGACAACACAAAAAAAGAGCATGACTAATCTGATTTTGCGGTAGATAATTACATATATTAATATTTATTAAAATACTTTTATGATTTTTAACACTAAATATAATTTATGAATTTTCTTTGTAGGATGATCTTCACTATGGATTTTTAATACTAAATATATTAATTAGTTGCAATTACGTTATGCAATTACGTTATGCAAAACATTTTACATATTTTGAAATGTGTGTTTGTCAACTCATATATATAATAATTACTCAAATAAACTCACTTGAAAAAATACTCTACAAACAAAATGAATAAACTATATTATTTTTGAAATGTTAAAATCTTATTCACAATACTACTAATATGTTAAAATCTATATATCCCGCGCAACACGCGGGTTATATTCTAGTTAAAATTAATAGCCAAGTTAATTTGAAAAAATTATCAACAATAACAAATCCATATTGTTTTCCACCAAAATTAGTTGTCTTAATTGGACCAAAGAGTTGACACCAAATATTTAGGATGAAACCTACTCTTGACATATTTTCCCTTGACACAGGCTTCACATACTTTGTCTTTGTCAAAATTTATTTTTGGAAGTCCTCTTTCAAAATCAAATCTGGACAGCATTGAAATGGTTTTCACGGTGACATGACCAGTTATTTTATGCCAAATTCATTTATCCTTTTCATGAGACATAAAGCATGATTCAACAGGAAGTTCGTCTAAGCATAGAACATAGAGATTCTTCTCTCGTGAACAAGTAAAAAATATTTTTCCAATAGATGATTGTTTCATTTAACATATATTTGGTTTAAAAATGACTTCAAAAAAACTATGAACATGAGTAACTAATTTTTTTGTGTGTTAGAAGAGATAGTAAATACCACCATAATTAACTCACACAACTGCGAGGTCTTGGATTCGAACTTAGGACAAGACGTTCAACCTAACAATATCGGCATTTGCTAGTTGAGCTAGGACTTTAGGACAACTAGTTTATTTTTTATTAGGGCATAAATGTACCTCCCTGCATCTTTGTAATTTTGGTTTTAGTTTAACCAAACTTTTAGTTTTTTACTTTATCTTTGAACATTATGAACTTATGAACTTTCTGAAGTTCATAAAGTTATTACTTGAACTTATTCTTGTTGAGTTGTTGTCATCTCATAAGTTCTTATTCCTTTTGAACTCTTTTGATAGCATAACTAATTGATCTGATATGGCAGCATCTCATTTTATCATGTCACAAATGTGCTTTTTTGTCTTAATTATGTTATGAATGATTTGAAGATTCTTCATGCTTCCTTAATTATGTTATGAATGATTTGAAGATGCTTCATGCTTTAATTGGGCCTTTATTTGAATACACGAGGAGTGTAGATTCTGCATTTGTTCCTTGCCAAACCAAGACTTGATCAAATGATTGCTTCTTTCTCATTGTATATGTTCATTTGTTTTGTGCTTATGTTGTTGGAGATTAATCCACTTTTACTTAATCCTTTTTGGGTTTATCTATTTTAATTAAAACACAAAAGAGTACACGTTAGATAACAAGGTGTATTAAAATATCTTAATCATTTAATTAATAAGGTTTATTGTTATCAAAACATCATTTGAGATAAATTGCTTGTGGAAAATCCTTCATGATGAAAGGACTAGACGTAGCTATCAAGTTTGTGGTGAACAACGATTTGAAGTGGGGTATCAGATAGGCTATAGGGGATGATAGTAGCTTAAATATTCTTGGGGTGCTATTACTTTACAACCGGTCACGTAACAAGCTCATCAACATTTGATGGTAAAGGACTTGGGGTTTCCAAATAAGAACAAATGGGATGAAGATCTCGTGCACAATACTTTCTCGGACGAACATGCACAAATGGTGCTTATGACAATGTTGCTACGTGGCATCAAACATGTCACTATCACTTGGTGGCCAAATATACAATTAAACCTACATATCAATTTTAAAATACAATTCAAACCCTCGTCTTTGTTGTGCTTTTCAACCTTGAATTGGAATCAGAGCTCAGTCTCTTGACTAAGCACTTAACTGTGTTTGAGAAAAGATACTATTAATTTTCTTATGATGACAAACTTTGTTGATGAAGCTGCAGGTGGCAATGTTAACATGCCTCCATTGTTTTATGGAGAGACATTTGAATAGAATGTCATACCAAGCTCTTGGAACTTGTTTAAGACCATAGATCTCTTAGCATTCAACTTGCCTAGATTTTCCTTAGTATTCAAAATAAAACAAGTACAACCAAATTGATGAAAAAAAGGAAATGTTTGGTTTTCTTCCTTTCCACAATTCATAAGGAGTCTTATTTAAAATAGGTTTAATGTAAACTCGATCATGAATATAGCATGGAGTATTGACTGCCTCTTCCCAGAAGTGTTTTGCAAAACTTATTTCATGAATCAAGGTGCCAGCCGTTTCTTGAAAAGATCTATTTTTCTTTCAACAACACCATTTTATTGGGGTGTTCTAGAAGAGGAGAAATTATTTTAAAATACCACTTTCTTAACAAAAGGTTTGTTTCCAAATTTCCCATTGTGATCACTATGAATTGTTGTGATACAAAAAGCCTATTCATTTTGCATTTGTTTGCAAAAGTTAGAAAATACTTCATGTTAATCATCCTTGTGCGTTAGGAATTTAAGCATGTCTATATCGAATAGTCATAAACAATAACAAGTTTATACTTTTTACCAGTAACATAGATTGTCCTTACATAATCAAATAAATCAATGTGTAAAAGTTCAAGAGGTCTTGAAGTGGAAACAACATTTTTTGAATTTGTTTCCCTTTAGATAAACTAAACAAATTCTCTAACTAGATTTTGTTTTTTTAACTTTGATATCATTCTCAAGTTAGCAAAACCCAATTGTCTCTTCTACACTGATGTTACTCATTCACCGACATAAGACATTTAACCTCTTATTTTTCTAAATTAGATAGTTTGATTTTGTAATTATTATTTTTTCCTATCTAATAAACAATATGAATCCATTTGTTTGAGTTATTGCCCTACATCTTTGTTGATTGAAAACAACAGCATAACCAATGTCACTTAATTGACTTATGCCTACTAGGTTATGCATTAGTTCTTTAACAAATAATTTTTTTTTAATAGACGGTAGAAAAAC
This sequence comes from Cicer yamashitae, assembly GCA_037974755.1. Lineage (NCBI taxonomy): Eukaryota > Viridiplantae > Streptophyta > Magnoliopsida > Fabales > Fabaceae > Cicer > Cicer yamashitae. The sequence continues at coordinate 32,932,527 of JBBPBQ010000004.1, forward strand.
ATTACTTATTGCTGCGGTCCTTTTATTAGAGACTAAAATGAATATTACGTAAGAGATAAAGGACAAAACAAATAAAAAAAGATAAAGGACCAAAATAAAAATTAGATAAAAGATAAAGGATCAAAATAAAAATTAGATAAAAGATAAAGGACCAAAATTATATTTTAGTCATTTATTCTTTGGATCGTAACTTGTTAGTACTGAAAGATTTCCTGTCTTGCTATGTTTTCAACATAGGACAAACTCTTTTATCATGACTTTTCTTTAAACAATAAAAGCATAAAACATTATCATTGCTAATATTTGGGATATCCTTTGTTTCTTGAAAATCAATGTCATGCTTAATGTTTCTGCGAACTCCATATATCAGATAAGCTTGTTTGTCTCTATCTATGTCATTTACAAGTAACTCCTGAAAGGCTTTTTCATATTAAACTGATTTGCATTTAGTTCATTTTGATGATTTTAAGCATCATTTCTTAGAATTTGATTTTTCCCTTTTTATTGTTTCAAAATTCTTTTCAAGAGATTTCTATTTGTAATTAGAAGATGTCTCCTAGTTAGTTTAGACTTAATGTATTGAGTGATGTTAAACTTAGTTTGGCTTAGATGATATGCATTTTCTTTGTTGATTCTCGTTCTCTACCTCTTGCATAGGCTACTTGAACAATAAAGAAATCATGAAAAGAAAAGTTATATCATGTATTAGTATTAATGCATGTTGTTTTAGCATGTATTGACTTTCTAGCACCATCATATTACATTGACATACTTTGAAACACTTTCAAAAACCTTTTCTAAGTGACTTTTATCGTTTCGAATCTACTTAGCAACTTATGAGTTGACTTAGAAACATATAAAAAAAACTCACCATCAATGCAGGAGGTCTTATGAATCTACTTATACTCTTGTGAATCGATTCACACAGCTTCAGACTTCAAAATTAGTTTTTCAAACACGTGTAAATCGATTCACAGTGTGTATGAATTGATTCATAAGGCATGTGAATCGATTCATCAGCTTTGCAATCTTATAAGTAACATCTTTCATTGGCCAATATTTTTCAAACATTGTTATATCTCATAGATAACATTTTTCATTGGCCAAGGTTTTTCATGCATTATATATAAGCTTTTCTAAAGACTTATCAACATTAGAATACTTTCACTCATTCCTCATACTCAAGCATTCAAAATCTTAGCATAGATTGAAACCTTTTTCTTGTCCAAGTCGTGTGTGCAATCATGTTTTGAATTGAGAAACAACAATGAGGATTATCAATTGTTGAGGTGTCTATTCTAGATACAAATCATTGAGGGGATATCGGCGGATTTTGCGTCGAAGCACCGAAACAAGCAATCTTTTGGGGTTTTCTAGAGAGTGTTCTCTAGGTGTCAATCTTGCAAGGATTGAAGTGTGATCTTCATATTAAATATAGGTGTGTTCAAAATTTGGAGGATTGTTCCAAAATTGTGTGTCAAAGAGCATTTAAGAAGAAGAGTTTGTGTGCATGTGTATGTAATATTCATTGAAGGATCTTGTAAACATCCAAATCAATATTAGAGGAATAAACTCTCATTCGATTTATGTCACCGTATCAGGCATTTTAAAGCGGGAACTATGCATGTGTTACCCTAGACCCGACAGTTCCAACTAACGATGATAATTTGTCCAGACAGATATGGGAACCATCTTGAACAATTGCATGCGATGTTGACTGCAGCACAATTATTGCATTGTCGACCATGGCCTGCGGCACATTCTTTGCATTTCCAGCCATCACACATGTAGTAGTAATTGGTTCAATAATCCTCATACATGAAAAACGTAACTCTCACATAGAAGAGAAAAACCAATACTCTCACAAAGGGGAGACAATCACAAATCCTCTCATAAAGAGGACGAACACAATTCAACGATGCTCCCAGAATAGAGTAAGTTGATTGTATATGGCAGCTCTTTTGCAGCCCAAAATGTAGACAATGCTCATAGAAGAAAAGTATCATACTATTGGTGTGCACATTTGTTCATGAAAACTAACAAACAGTTGGCATGCACATTTTTTATTACAAATAAAAAAATCTTGTGCTTCTTTAATTGATTCTCTTCCCGTGGATGCAAAGTTAGTAGCAACTAGCAACCCATTTTCTTTTCAACATAAATAACTATGCCCATCACCGTGGTCTATTGCGTCCACTTCAGAGTGTTAGAACGAACTTGTAACTGCAAGTTAATGTTATAGCTATATATTGAGATGCAGACACGGAGATATCATATAAAGTTATCTCAGATGGCAATGACGTTTGACACGCCAATTTGGTGAACATCCGAAGGGTCTGCAAAAGTCTCTATGGTCTTGGTAACAATACTTTGAGGAAACAAAATAAAAATATAAAAGAAAGATTTATAAAGTCTTAATGTTCTTCTCCCCGTTTCATTGTTCTCAAGAGTTGTTGTGTATACATTTCAATCTATAATACCTTCAAAGTTGAAACACTCTAAAGATACAAAAACACAAGAAATGGAAGAAACACAAGCCAAATTAAAACAAGGAGATAAAGAGAAGAAACAAGTCAAATCTTTTGTTTCACCATCAAGAGTCTCATCACATATAATTCACTACTTACTAAAAGTATTACACGCCATTGAACATCTACTACTTTAGTACAATTAAGTTGTTGAAGGTAACAACTACTATTGGGCTAAATTATAAAGAGTGTTTAAAGATGTTTTTTAAATAACTCTAATAAGAGAATGTTTACAAAGTATACTTTCATATTGTATTTGTAGTTTTTCAATACTCAGAAAATAATACAAATTTTTTCAATGATTTTTTCAATATATATATATAGTGAAAACTACAAGTCCTTTTATAGAGAAACTTTGACATCGTTAGGATTTTTTACCGTTGTTGAGATCTGCATTAAAAACTTGTCCAAATATGTTTTCATTAATTTATCATATCTTAATGGAAATGAAAGGAAAGCCGGATATAACATTTTGAGATGATGTCATGCATTTTTTCAGAGGATAAGTCTAACTTCGATGAACAAAGAATGTTGAGATGTTGGCTTCTTCAAAGTTCTATGCTCAAATGTTTGACTTAAGAAAATTGACTTTTTATCAGAACATTGACTTTTGTTAGAGTGTTGACTTGATGTGTTGATCAGATAATCGACTGGTTTGCCAGATTTATCAGACACAGAATAATCAGAGCAAAATTGTATTATCAGATTCATCAAAGACACATTGATTAGAGTCTGACACAACTTTAATAGACTCTTTAGAGTATTGTCTTAATTTCTTCATTTATCTTCTCTATTCATCAGAGAATGCAATACAAGTCTTTAAAAGTTTTAACTTTGGGTTTGTACACTTCAAAAATTTCATTAGCACAATAAATTGTTCCGACAAAAATGAAATTGTTGTCATCAAAATTATTGAGGTCCATTATTCTTCAAACCAAGTTCTAACACACTCCTCCAAATATTTTCAAATCTTCAACTCTCTAATTAATGATTTTAGCAACGCAATGGTAAAAAAGTGCAATAAATGTAGTAAAGGGGTGGGCTATTTAGGGGGTGAGGGTGGGAAAGGGGAGAATAAGAGAGAAAAAAATGATGTGGATATGAAATTAGAGTGAAGAAAGTTAAAAAAATATGATATATCAGACAAACCACCGGGAAGTAGAACCAGTTGACCTTAGGAGCTAAATTGACAACAGATAAATGATTCTAATTCTAAGGCTCAAAAATATTTTTTTCTACTAAAGACTATTATTGACACCCTCTCACTATTAGAAAAGAAATTGAGTATTTAATCTTTAATTATATCATCTCCTTCCATAGGCTCTCCATCTTCCTCTTTACTTTTATTCTCTTATCAATTCTTTATCTCTCTATCATTCTCTCTTTCTCTCTATTCCCCTATAAGAGGGGGTCCATTTGTTGGGACTCGTTGCATTATTCATTCTTCTTATTGAGCAAATAAACTTACTTTCATTGAATAAATATAGTCACTACAAAAAAATTGACTTATCGTGACACACAAAGTTTATCACTAAATGTTAAAAACTGTAGGTAAAGGTCAATAATACTTTGAGTGACACCCAAATCCACTGTCAACTTTAAGGGGGCATCTTGCTATACTTTGAGGAGTGTCACTCCATGTTCTGAAGGTTGTCACTACATGTTTTTGATTTCTACCTACAATAATGACTGTCACTAAAAACTAAATAAATATAAATAAAGAATCGATCTATTCATACGGTATTGTCTGTCACTAAAACCTAGAAAAATATAAATAAAGAATTAATCTATGCCTACGGTATTGTCTGTCACTAAAACCTAGAAAAATATAAATAAAGAATTAATCTATTCCTATGGTATTGTCTGTCACTAAAACTTATTATTATTTATTAAATTAAATTTATTTTATCTCCCTAATAATTGTAATTCTAAATTATTAATACTAGTAAATTAAATTTAAATTTCTAATTTATTTTTATTAACTAATGCCATTGAAACATACAATAAAATATAATTTAATTTTACTAATTCTATTAAATGAATGTTACTTGCATTCCTAGCATTTTAATTATAGCACTAACATGAGTATCATATCCTTGTGGCAATATTGAAATGAAATTAGATCATAAAAAAATATATTTCTCCACTAATTAGATCATAAAATCTTTACGAAAGTGATATATTTCTCCACTTATGAATAAATTCTTAATTTCAACTTATCTTAACATTTTCTCTAAAATCTCTCCTTCCATGTTTTCAGAATCTATCTTTGGAACTCTATCATTTCCATTATTCTTTGTCCTGCAACACTAAAGCCCTGTCACACAATAAAAGATATATATAATTAACAAAAATTATAAAAACCAAACAATCATATAAGGTAATGAGCTCTGAACACTTACAAGGATACCAAACTGAACCATTGAATTCAATACAATAAAGTGAAAAATTGAATGAAATAACACAAAAAGTTAATACATATAACTTAAATATAAAGAAAGGAAAAGAACAATATGTACTAACATAGAATAAATATAGCTTAAAATATAACTTAGACATAAATAAAGGAAAAGAAGAATACAATAAATCAAAGCACGTATCGCTATTTTACTGCAGCCTCACAAGAGTCATTTAAACTAATTCGCTCTACTTCAATAAGATTAACTTACCTCTTCAAAAGGAGACTGAATTCTAGGAGGCAATTTAGAACGTTCTTCAGTGTACACTGCAGCTTGGCCTAATGCACGTAAAAGTGTTTGCTCATCATATCCAATTTGCAACTTTGTCTAGAAAACAAAACATAATTAAAATGTCAAGAAAATTATCAATACATTAACACATTTTATTTGATATTACCACATCTCTTCAATAATATTGACTACTGGTTGGGTAGTGTTGAAGGAATTGGAATTATAGGACTGAAGTTTAAAGAGAAAATACTAACATAAAAATAATATAATAAAATATTCCTAACAAAAAAAATCAGATTTATTGGCTCATATTGTGATAATCATCCATCTACTATAATTGATGCATCATCAAATCAGGAAATTTACATATTCCTTACAACAAATGAACTGAATCAATAATATACAGATAATTCAGGTATGACTTACGGTACATTCAATCCTAGAGCAACTGAATATTTTAGTTACTCCTCTTTATGGAGCTAAAAAATATAGTCCTATCTCATCATAAGTTCCTTCTCCTATATGAACTATATCATCAATGTAGATTTTCTAGTAACTCAACAACAACAACAACCAAGCCCTATCCCACTAAGCATAGTCGGCTACATAAATCAAACAATGTTATAATTTTCTGAGATTTTCTAGTAACTCTTTACAAAAATATCCCATTTGTGGTATATGGATCAGTAGGGTTTATTACTTTGCAAGCATAATTAGAATATGCTGTGCCATATTCCAGTACCTTGCATCTCCCTCAATCTAGGATTCATTTGTTCTGAATTTCCATGCACAGGTATGTTGTGGATCATATTTACCCTTTAATTTTTCTTGCAACATTAGACATGCCGAAGAAAGTTGTCAGTCTTAAAATGTGATCAAGTTCTGGTTTATAGATATCCCTCAGATGTTGCAGATGTTGCAACATGCTTCATATTCTCAAAATCCTCTTTAACTTGTAAACCTGAAAAGGTAGAACATAATTCCTTATCTTTAGCCCTGTCATGTATAAGTAGACAATATAAAGATACACATCCTACAAGAGTTCTGTGCAAAACACTTGATTGAAAATTGGAAGTTTGTTGATATAGATAACTTTTGTAGTGAGTAATCCTAGTAGAAGTAATAATGTAGAATTCATATTTACAGAAAAATAATAACTTGGACAAGGAGAAAAAGCCTTATAGAAATTGCTACCTTTCTTAAAAGAGTTTGGCAAAATTCCACTTATTACATATACTCTCTCTGTTTCTAATATACATGTGTTAGAAACCCAAGAATTGAATTCCAATAAATTAGAAGAATACTTTTATTTGGAAGAATACTTTCTGTGCAAACAAAATGCCAAACCAGTATGCAGTAAGTAATACCAATATCAAATTACAAGTCAAATAAAAAGGAGTAACTACAAAGTAATGTAAAAAGGAGTAAAACCAGTATGCAGTAAGTAACAAGCACTACGCGAAAAAACGCATTTTACAGCGCTTTTTTTAAGCCATTTACAGCGCTTTTTTTATAAAAAAAACGCTGTAGTTACCAGCGCTGTAAAAAGATACAACAACGCTTTTGTTTAAAAAAAAGCGCTGTAAAAAAGGTGGATATATTGCGCGCTTGTTATACGCATTTTACAGCACTTTCTAAAAAAGCGCTGTAAATCCATATAACAATAGATGCATTATTATGACCCTATTACAGCGCTTCTTCAAAAAAGCGCTGTAATAGGTGCATTCATATATATGATTTGTTATGCACCTTTTACAGCGCTTTTTCTTAAAAGCGCTGTAAAAGGTGCACTTATATAGATGCATTATTATGCACTATTATGCACCTATTACAGCGCTTCTTCATAAAAGCGTTGTAGTAGGTACATTCTAATGCACCTATTACAGCGCTTTTTCACAAAAGCGCTGTAAAATGTGCACTTATATAGATGCATTGTTATGCACCTATTACAACGCTTTTCCAATAGATGCATTATTATGCACTATTATGCACCTATTACAGCGCTTCTTCAATAGATGCATTATTATGCACTATTATGCACCTATTACAGCGCTTCAAAAAAAAGCGCTATAGTAGGTACATTCTAATGCACCTATTACAACGTTTTTTTGAGAAAGCGCTGTAAAAGGTGTTTTTTTTTTTTAGTTTTATTAAATAATATGCTGTAAATTTTAAAAAGTGCTTTTCTAGAAAGCGCTTTTTTTAAAAGCACTGTCTTTGAATCTAGAATCAGTTCCCAATTTTTATTCCAAAATCATTTTCATCTAGAATTAGTTCACAATCAGTCAGTAGTACACAACAACAACAAAACAACACTACAAAACACACAAGAATCAGTACACAACAACAACAGATTCACTATATTTTAAAATGCACAAATATTCACAACAATCAGTTCATAATTACATATTCACAACAGCTCAGAACTACATATTCACACAACTACCTATTCATATAACTATCAGATTCACTATATTTTCATACAACTACATATTCACAAACAGCACATAACTACCATATCCCTTGCAGCATGCCATTTCCCAGCAAATCAAATAATATTCATTTCAAGCACATACTGACACCAGTCTTCCTTTATCTCTGTTAGTTCTTCTTCAGAATACGTTGAACTGGAATTGTCAAAGTACTGATATAAAAATTGAACATAAATAAGTTAAAATCAAATATAAACATAGTTTATATATGAAAATCAAATAATTAAAATACCGTACCGTTTCTGGGATTATAATTTGATTCTTATCAACAATCTCCTTCATGAATCGCAATACATAGTACCCACAGTCGATGTTGTTAGTTTGACGAGGGCACTATAAAATAAAACATATAAGTCAATAATTATTTAATTGTGCATTGATTGTAAGTGAAATTTAAAAGCATATATTTCAAACCTTTATTGGAATCCATGTGATGTTATTTGACTTTAGTTTCGACACTATCGCACCTCTTTGAGCTTGAAAAACTTGCAAAGCACTATCGAATAAATAAATGTGATTATTATAGCATCAACAAACACATTATTTATTTATATATATATATATATATATGTAAAAAATAAATGAATATTACTTACGTGTCGAACAAAGTCTTTATCTCGGGGCGATTGATGTAATGGCCGTGCAAGGGATCTAGGTAGTATATAACTTCAGAGGTCGCATTGATTGCAATTAGCACCCAATGTGCCCTACAACAACAAAAATTTAGTTTACACAACTAATAAATTAAGATCTCATAAATTAAAAAAGATATAAATATAGAATATATAATTACGTACCCTGAATTATATGGTGCAAGGAATAACTTATCCTTCTCTTTATTTCCTAATAGTATATCTAAAACGTATTTATTTACATTCGCTGGATCGTGTTTAAGCATCGAAATGTTATGTGGAGATAAGAATGAAAATTTATTTGACAATCTGCGCGCGCACACGAACTTCTCATACAAAAACCTTCAATGAAAATTTCAAATTAGATTAATTACCAATAAATTAAATTAATTACAAATAAATGCGATGAAAAGTAATTTTTACCTCATGTAAATGCTCATAACAGTAGCACTCAGCTCCTTATGGTCGAGAAGTTCGTATATGTGCTCTTTTTCAAAAAATTCTTCATACGCATCTCCGAATAGATCTTTATCCATGCTTATTATTCGTGAATCGTCGCTGCCTATATTTTTTTTTGCCTGTATGTCAAGACACGACCCATATGGAGCAAGTCGTGGCTGACTTATTTTAGGAGCAGGAGCAACAACTGATTTTACACGATCCAGTTTTTTAGGAGCAACAACTTTGGCCGCTTTATTACCCTCCAGCTTTTGCAGTTTGCCAGTTTTATTACCCTCCAATTTTTGAGGTTTGCCGGCTTTATTTTTGCCACGAACATCTAGTCGTGGTGCGGCAGCTGGCTTGCTGGCTTGCTGTGCGGGTGGTTTATTAGATTGAATCTGAAAAAATGAGGTTAATCAAATTGTTAGTTTATTGAATCAGAAAAAATGACAAACCTTACAGAATAAATGTTACAAACCTTTTCGGACGATGTGACTGTTTGATTTCTGGGAATCTTCTTATCATTCCCTTTATTAGACTTTGTTTGAATCTAAATAAATGTGCAATTAAAGTTAACATTGGAAAAAATTCAGCAATTAAATATAATCAATTAAACATACATTTCAATTAATTAAACATACCTTGTCAAGGGCAACAAGATGTTTGGGCCATGCCACGTAGCTGCCAATTGCTTCGCCCAATAATTCAGATCTGCATCGTTGTCCGGTACAGGCAACGGTGCATTTGCTTCCAAAGCAATAAATCGCGATACTTTGACATGGCCCGCAAGGATTGGTGTGTTGTGCAATACTTCGCCCGGAGCATTGCACAATGTTCCCTTTTCGACCTTCCGATGAGTAGGGGAGGATAAGTATAGCACGCATGGAGTGACCCCCTAAAATCAATGGTGAATACATAAGTATGTGAAACAATTAACTTTAATGAATTTCTTGTTTTATTAAGTAATTAATTACCTCAGGAAGACTGTTGAGACCAACGTTGCAACTTGCGTTTTCACTCTCAATGTGAATTTCACGTTGGGGCTGGTCCGCAAGTTGCTTGTCTTTATTTGTCTTCACCAAGAGGGCCACTTGCTCCGTTAATACTTTAATCTTTTCTAATACTTCCTCGTTAGATGGATTTTGGCGCTTCTCTTGTGAAAAATAACTTCTAGGAGTTACGCCAAATCCTTTCCCCCTCACGCGGCCGGAATATTCAGGAACATTAAACACTTTACCTAATATGTCCCTACAACTTGCCTTGTTGTCCTCTTGATTTTCCGATTCAAGATTCGCCTAAAATACACATAGGATTAAAAAGATAAGTTAAATAACATTTTTAAAATACAATATTAAAAAATATTAAAGTGATAAATATACTTACACAAAGTTCTATTACTTTTTGTACACTTTCATTATCAACCACTCCATCTTTATTTACACGAGCTTCCTTCCACAATATATGACGACCCAACAGTTGATCGGATTGGGTGTCTTGTAGCTATTATCGTTAAGATCATAAACAAAATATTAGTTAGATAGTATAGTTTATAATATACCACATTAATTAAATAAAAGTGATGTTTAATTACTTACAAGTATTTGCTCTAGACGAGCATATCCCATACGAGATTTCTTGTATGGGTGGGGAATAATTTTTGCCCTTTCGCGATTTGCCTTACTAATATTCTAAATAAAAAAATAACAATCTAGTAAAAATTAAAAAATACGCTATGAATATGAATAATAAAACACAAATGTTAATAAATTAATCACGTACAACAAATGCGAGGTCGGAACGTTTTGATACGAATGCGCTCAATTCCTCATTTGATATATAATGTTTATATATTTTTGGAGCTTCCGCATTCGTATTTCCTTCACGGTCTTTTAAATAGCAATTAGAGAGGTGAGATCTAAAGCCCCGGTGTATTTTCCCGGCAACTCTGAGCACATAGCTCTTTCTCACCTCATCAAGAACAAAAGCTGACTGCAAACCAAATAAATATATTGTTTGAGTAAAATAATTCAAAGCAGTATGTAAAAATTTATAAGTAATAGGGTGGAGTAAAAAAATTACCTGTATATCAGCCCACAATACATCTTTGGCATTCTTCAATGCCTTATCTCTCCAATCATCTATTGTGATTGGGATATTTTGACGAACAACAGCTCCAATATAACTAACAAACATGGAACTGTTGGGGTCAATTGGTTGACCACTCTCATTCCATCCAACCTAATAGACTCATATAGTAAGTACCTCAAATTATAAACAGCAAACAAAGTATAGTATAAACAGCAGAAAAAGAAAACAACAAACAAAGTATACCTCAAATTTTTGCCCAGTACTTCTTGCTTTTATTACATTTTGCATTATTGTTGCACCACGTTTGACTTCATTTTCGTAAGTCTTAGTGTTGCCAACTTCTTCATTTTGACAATCTAACTCCTTGTTGGTATCCATTTATCTACAACATGCAGTTCAACATCAACATGCAGTTCAATTCAATTCAACATCAACATGCAGTTCAGTTCAGTCTAAGTACGTAGCAAAATAAGTTAACATGCATTTTAGTGAAACAAAAAACTAATAAATACAATACCTGAAATATCTCTTTTTAATGCTTAGGGTTACGGGTTCACAGACGAACGGCGCAGAAGACGATGAAAACGAGGACGAACGGTTACGAACGATCGTAGGGTTACGGGGTTCGCAGATGAAAACGAGGTTACTTGATGTTTATGATGTTTACGTACGATCATAGGTGTAGGATGAGAGTAAGTAATGAGGAAGAAACAAGGAAAACTGAAACTCTCGTAGGGTTCGCAATGAGAAGGAGAACGCAGAGGAAACTGAAACATTCGTATGAAATTTACGTAATGAACATGAAACTGAAGAGGTTTAGTGTTATATATAAAACCCTATTACAGCGCTTTTTTGCACAAGCGCTGTAATAGGTCTCATCATTTTATTTTTTAAAAGCCTACTACAGCGCTTTTTTATAAGCCTTTTAAAGCGCTTGTGAAAAAGCGCTGTAAAAGACCTCCTTATTTTTATTTTTTTAAAAGCCTTTTACAGTGCTTCTACAGAAAGCGCTTTAAAATGCCTCTTTGTTTTATTATATGCAAACATTGTGTGACCCTTTTACAACGCTTATGAAGAAAGCGCTGTAAAAGACCTCCTTATTTTATTTTTTTAAATCCCTATTACAGCGCTTGTTTAGAAAAGCGCTGTAATAGGGTTTTATATATGAAATGCCTCTTTGTTTTATCATGTCCAAAGGCTGTGTGACCCTTTTACAGCACTTATGAAGAAAGCGCTGTAAAAGACCTCCTTATTTTATTTTTTTAACCCTATTACAACGTTTTTTTAGAAAAGCGCTGTAATAGGGTTTTATATATGAAATGCCTCTTTGTTTTATCATGTCCAAAGGCTGTGTGAACCTTTTACAGCGCTTATGAGGAAAGCGCTGTAAAAGACCTCCTTAAATTATTTTTTCATAAGCCCTCTAATAATTTATTTTCTTCCAAATTAGTTAAATTATTTTTTCATAAGCCCTGTAATAATTTATTTTCTTCCAAATTAGTTAAATTATTTTTTCTTCCAAATTGTGTTTAACTGATCAGGTCAAGTTCAAGCTAAATTACATGTATAACTTGAACTTAAATTGTTTTTAAGTTCAAGCTAACTAGTTAAACTGTTTGAACTTGAACAGATCAGGTCAAGTTCAAATTGTTCAAGCTAAATTACCTGATTAGGTCAAGTTCAGTATACAATTACATACAGTATAAGCAGAAAATTACAAATTAACAGTTCAAGCTAAATACCAAAATGCTCAATTATGGCAGATCAAACAATTAAATTACACATGAACTCAATTCAGATTACATGGATTAAAAAATTAAACACATTAAGATGCCCTTCTTCTTTTCTTGGTGGGATTCACATTTGTTTGTCCATTAATGATACGAAACGATGGATTAATCCAAATTCCCTCATCATGATCATCTCTAAGATATAAACCATCATCAGTTGAACGAATTTCACGTGGTTGTGATGTTGCAAAGAAAAGATCATTACCAACATCTTCATCATTATTGTTATCATCACTTATTTTATTGGTCGATAGGACAACGAACCATTTATCATCAGCAGGATCAGTGACATAAAACACTTGTTGAGCTTGCGACGCTAAAATAAAAGGCTCATCTTTGTATCTCACCCTATTAAAATTGACAAGCAAGAACCCTGACTCATCAATCCGAACGCCATTATTATTATCGACCCACTTGCAACAAAATATGGGAACACGAAACATTGTGTAGTCTAGCTCCCATATGCGCTCGATAACCCCAAAATATGATAGATTTGCATATATTGGGTTCTTGTCTTTTGCACTTGAGATATGCATCGCTTCAGCTACGAGAGTGACTCCGCTATTTTGCATAGTTGTTTGATCATCTTGTTCTTTGGTATAAAATGTGTAGCCGTTAATTACATAACCGGTGTAAGAAAAGACATATCTACTGGGAAGTTCATTATCATCTGGCAACATATCTTTTAAGAGTGTTAATAATTCTATAAAGCTTTTATCAGACCATCCATTACTCGCTTTTAAGTTGTACAACTTTAGTATCGCCGAAAATCTTGTAAATTTAGTACAACCATTATATAATGGTTTCTCTGCATCACTCAACAAGCTCTCAAACATTTTAGGACAATCACGAAGATCTTCTTCAACTGCTTTTGCAATCTCCTCAACTCGGTCCGGCTCATATGTATATGTGTCGAAATCAGTTGAAACATATGTATCTGTGCGAGTGTTTCCATTGATTTTCTCACCATGTCTTATCCAACATGTATAGCTTTGATCAATTCCATACCATACTAAATGTCCTTCCAATTCATCTGCTCTAATGCATTTTCCAAAACAACATTTTAAACAAGGACAAACGACTCTATTTGGATCTTTTGCATTCATCACTGCAAACTCAATAAACTCCTTCACTCCATTTTCATACTCTTTTGTCAATCGATTGGCAGACATCCATTTCCGGTCCATTTATATGACCTATATATATAAATGCAGTTACACAATAAGCATGATTTCAAGTCTGATATATATGACCTATATATTTATAATACACATATCTTATAATATTGGTCCAAGATTAATTGATTTCAATATAGAACATATATATCATGAGAACATATCTAATATCATGTAACAATTTATCAGTTTGAATTAGTGACAACAACAAATAAATAAAATAAAGTACCTGAGACAACGTTGATGATCCATTTGTTTTAAAGGAGGAAGAAGGTAAATCAATTTGTAGATAGGCGCACAGGAGGGTTCGCAGGGGAGAGGAGATGAGAGTTCGTAGGGTTTGGAAAACGTATTAAATTTGTTTTAAATTTGTTTTTATTTACTTAAAGTGAATGTTTTTTATTTAAAATGAATGATTTTACAACGCTTGTTTAAAAAGCGCTCTAATAGGTCTTATAAAAATGTGAAAGGGCAAGCCTATTACATCGCTTTTATCAAAAGCGCTGTAATAGGTCATTTGATTATGAGAAAGCGCAAGGCTTTTACAGCGCTTACACAAGAAGCGCTTTAAAAGCTATGTAACATAAGGTAGAGCGCTACATTTTACAGCGCTTGTGTTTAAAGCGCTCACAAAGCGCTGTAAAAGGCTATGTGAGCGCTGTAAAAGAGTTGTAAACATTATGTGCAAGCATATGTGACCCTATATGACCCTACTACAACATTTTTTTTACAGCGCTTGTAAAAAAGGCGTTGTTGTAGCCTCCGTTATTTTTAAAAAATTATACAACAGCGCTTGTATTTAATAAGCGCTGTAAAAGACGCACTATAAAATGTCATTTTTGGCGTAATGAATTCCAAACAGATAAATTTCTGCTGTTAATTAATGATGTGATTGACTGGACAAAATGCAAGAGAAGAATGACGAAAATATGGAAATCCAATCTAACAGATAGGTTGGCAACATAAAATAGCAAAAAGTAATTGAAGGGAATAGCAAAATGCAAACCAGTATGCAATCAGCAATAGCATTAGCAAAATGCAAACCAAATGCCAATTGCCTAACCATGAAGTAAGTAGAAAAATGCAAACCAATTCGCAAATTGCATTCACTAATATTAAATGTTAAATGCAAACAAAATTCCAAACCAGTATGTAGTAAGTAATAACAATATCAAATTACAGGCCAAATAAAAAGGAGTAACTACAACGTAATGTAATCAAAACTGAGAAAAATTACATGATACTATTTCAACAAAATTCTTCAACCAAACCTGAGCTTGAAGATGAGAAACTCCATATCTGTTTTTTGCTCTATCACTATCATTTCTCTGAATATGAAAGTAATAAAAAGGATCCATATGCAAGTATATATATGTGTGTGTGTGTGTGTGTTATCTATCATCAAACAGGATCCGAAGACAGATAAATCAGATAAATTACAACACTGCTGAACACTTATGTTGTATTACAACACTGCTGTAATTTTTCTAGTATTATTATTGAGTGAATGAGATAATTTAGTGTTTATGCATTGTTCTATAGGGAGAAAATGTTCTTCATATATATTATATAATACATACATCAGAAAAACTTTCATTTATTTTTCTGGTATCAATTTCTGGTTTATGATTAATCAAAATGAAATTGCAGCAATTGAAACATGAGTGATGGCAGAATAATTAATGTGTTTGCATATGATGATCAGAATATTGGCAAATAGACAATCAGCTCAAAGATCAAGAGTTAGGAAGTTGCAATACATGATATTATTTCAACAAAATCCTTCAATGAAACCTGAGTTTGAAGATGAGAAACTCTATATTTGTTTTTTGCTTTTTCATTATCTTTTCTCTGATAATGAAAATAGAAGAACCTCAAATCAGTTTTAAAATATAAAATACTAAAATCAATCAAATCATTCAACCAATGCAAATTTCTAATAGAGGAAAAACAATTTTCACTTACTTGTGAATCTCTAAATCGTTGAATCTGAATCGTTGAGTCTGAGTAGTAAATCATAAATTGTAAATCGCTGAATCGTAAGAGAAATCCAATTGAAGATGAATACATATTGAAGACGAAATCGATTGAAGAGGAAATTGAATTGATTGAAGACGAAATCAAAAAAATGATGAAGAAATCGGGAAAAGCTTCTTCAACGAAAAAACGAAAATCAACTTTGACAATTTCTGAGATGAAATAGGGAAACAAATTGAGAAGAGAAGAAATAGAGAAAAAGAATTTCAGAGATCGAAATGGGAATGAAGGCGTTGTTGCAGTTGAAGAACGAAAATCAACTTTGACAATTTCTGAGATGAAAGCGTTGTTGCGTGAATTGATTTTTGAAGGGGTGAATTGTTGTTGCGTGAAATGATTTTTTGGTGAAGGAGTGATATGAATATTTCAATTTTTTTTTTTAAGTTATTATATATTGATATTAAATTAGTTTTGATACCAATATTTCTGTTTTTTTTTAAGTTAACATAATGTATTATATTAAATGAGAATAAGTGACACTCTATCTGTAGTTAAAAGTAATTATAGTGACAAATAAAGAGATATCACTAAAAGTTGAGTGTCACAATAGATTTTTTTTTTTGTAGTGAGTGTTCTATTTGCATTGCTAGCTAGTAGCTGCACTCCCCTCTTTTCTCTCTCTCATTTGGGCTTGCTTTTTGGTGTGTTATATATATGTAAGGAAACAAATTTACATTAGATAAAAATAAGCATATTGAGCACTTAAGTAATGTTTCTGAATCCTATGTATGACCTAATATTCTCTAGTAATTCGACACCTTTCTTCACTTCTAATTAATTCCCTCTATAATTTGTTTTTGTTAATTTTCTTTTGCATTTGTGACTCTTAGAATACTGGAGTGATAGATCAACATTCTTTCACGCCCTTATTCAAAGACTTTAGTCATTATTAGTTCAAATTTATGTAGGTCTATTGAATTTATGTGAAAAATATATCTGAAAAATTAAAAGTGTTAAAAAGCAGTAGTAGTTTTACTTTACTGGATAAGAATAAATACTTTTATGAATTTTATAGCAAGAAATAGTGAAAGCTCTTAATTATATTGGATATAACATTCTATGTTTTGGGGTGATTTTAAGTTAGGAAACAACGACTTGTAATGAACCTTTTAGACGATGTTTATGTTCGTCATCTTTATTCAAAGTGTGTTTTTGTTATATGTTTTGACTTGGGATTGGCTACTTAGTTAAATAACAACTTGTGAAATGTCGAAAGGAGTTTCATAGTAAAATTCTTTCATTAATATGGATAGTCTTGAGTAATGGACACAACCATATTACTTGTCACAATCTTCATGAGAACATCTTTATTGACTCTTTGTTAGTTGTAACGATCATGTATTCTTTCACATTGCACACGCAACATGTTTTTGTCAAGAATTTGTGGTGGTCAAAAGCCCTTACAAAGAGAGAAAACGGTCACAAAATGGAGCTAGTTAGACACATTTGTGACATCCAAAATGGTCACAAATGCTGAACTCTAGTTTGTATTTAGTAAAGTCAAAAAGTCATCACAAATTTGTGGCGGAAAACATCCACACATTTCGAGTGGAAAAAGCCGCCACAAATGTGCTGACAAAGTTGAAAATGGTCTTCATTTGTGGTTGTTAATTTTGGTGGTCATAAATGAATAATTTTATTAAAAAAGTAATTTTAAAAAATACAAAAACTTATTTTTATAAAATAAAATAAACTTATATATTAATATATATTAAAAGTGAAAATATAATTATAATATTAATTAAATTGTCAATAATTAATTAAATTAATATTATTATAAAAAATAAAACACTCTAATATTAATAAATTCAATCAATCTAAGCATAATTGTTATAAAAACAATAAAACACTCTAATATTAATAAATTCAATCAATCTAAGCATAATTGTTATAAAAACAATAATATATATTTAAATTATCCATACAAACCAGAAATAAAAAAATATAAAAATTTCCAAAGTTAAACAATACATCAATCATCATAATAAGTTCTCTCTATAGTTCCACTCCATCGTTCCTGATCGATCCTAGGGAAGGAAGAAAGGGCCAAATTCCATGAAGATAAGGAAATAAATTTGAAGAATTAAAGTCCATTCACGAAGATCGGAGAGAAATAAAGGAGACTATGGTTTTCTCTATAAAGGACGAGTTGAAGCTAAACTAGGATTCAAAGAAAAAGATGAATATAAGATTAACTTTCTCTTTTCTTGGAAATCCACGGTAACATAGAAAACCTTCATAGAGGGAAGTTTCCTAATAAGTGGTATGTTACCATTAATTTAAGGTAACATAGAAAACCTTGGAATTATAAACTATACATCTTAACCTTGGAAAACTTATTTTAAGCTATCCAAAATTTTATAAACTATAAATCTTAAGTTTTTTTTTTGTATGTTACCATTAATTCAAGGTAACAAAATCTAAGTAAACCTATGAGAGGCTTTCCAAAAGTCATATTTATAAATTACACGTCTTAAACTTTTCAAAAGTTTGTCTTTTACCAAATCGAACATAAATTGATATTTTCATTAAATTGTTAAAGTTGAAGTACTTTTATGCAAAAAAAAAAAAAAGTTATGACATATCTGAGTTAAAATTGGTGTAACATGAGCTATAGAAACCAATTGCATTTGAAAGATTAATATAATACTTTTTTACTATAAAGGTTTATAAGTTTGTATTGATTTTACAAATTGTCGTGTCTTTATGAAGCGAATTGTTTTGTTTTATAATTTACGTTGCAATAGTCAGCTTGAAATATCTATATCTTGAGCTAAGAAACTAGTTTTTTAATGAAATCAATTGATTTTGAAGGAATAAATATAGCGGTTTCATTATGTTAAATTTTATGATTTTATCATATATTTAAATGGCTCAGTAGTATCGTAAACATAACTGTTATTGCCTTAGTGGGATTGGACATTTCTGGTTTTTCCTGTTTTTTTTATTCTCTTTCTACTTATGTAACTAAAAAAAAGAGTGAATGCCACTAATTGCCTGTTTCGAAATAATAAAACTAGAATATAACCCACGGGTTGCGCGTGTGTAATTTGTAAAATTTTCTTGTTGGAACCAAGTTGATTCCAAGAACAATTCCTCTGTGTAGTTTTGATGCTAACAAAAGTATTTTGTGAGAACACTAAAAATTTCACTAAGTATGCAAAAATTAGAACAAAAAAATTAGAGGAAACGACCAGAGGATACAGTTACCAGAGGATATCACTAGAGGATACCACCACCAGAGGAAGGGCCCAGAGGATACCACCACCAGAGGAAGTGAAAAGGTTAAAGGAAACGAAATCAAATCAGTCAAATCCACGCGCTGGAAAAGTTCATGCATCTGCCTAAAATAGAGTGCTTATGTTAGTTCAGTGTGTTTTTGTGTCTGCCTCTGAAGACAAAAGTGTGCTTATGATCAACATACCTCTGATGAGTAAGTACCGAGTGTTTCAGCAAGTGTACTGAATCGTTGCAAGTAATAATAAAACAGTAGTACCAAGTGTCAAACTCAAGGATTGCATTTTACTATTGAATTATATTTAATTACTAAAGTTGAACAAAAAGTTTCCAATTAATTGAAATAATATTTAAAATTAACAACATAATAAAATTGATCCTTTATAATAAGAAAAATGTCAGGGATAAGTTTTACTTCGAATCCAACCTTGGTGTCTAATTTGATCCTAATTACTAAATTCCTTTATTGAATTATTACCGAATTCTCTTTATTATTCTTGCCCTAATGTCTTAGTGACCGAACCTTTAATTCCAAAGTAACCCATAATTTCTTAGTGGATTTAAGATTAGAATTAAGCCTTACCGTACAAGAATTCTCTTGTTAAACTATTGCCTTTGCAACTAATTTAATTGGTTTCATGACATGCATCTATCCCTAGACTACAAATTCATGAATTTCACATCTCAAGCATTCGTAAAGTCAACTTCCGTTTCAAAATACGAATCGTAGAACATTGTAATGTTGATCAAGCAATAAAAAGAATTAAGCACAGAGATGAGAAAAATAATTCAATAAACTCATTCATATAACTAGAAATCAAATCAGAAAAATAAGGGTTTCATCTTGTTACACTCATCCCTAACAAATATGGTTTAGTTACTCATGACATAGATAGAAAAGATAGAGATTAGAGAAGAATTAAAAGAAAGATTCATGAATGATTCTTGATAAAACTGCTCCAATGGTGTTAAGAACAGCTGTCTCTGAGTTTCTCTACTAGGGCACAAGTCTCCCAACTTTCCAATAGTCAAAAAGATCCCTCAAAAGTGAGAAAAACGAGTTTTAATATGTTCTTCTACACGTTGCGCGCTTCAGGCGCGCAACGGCAGGTCTTCAGCGCTGAAATGCACTTTAGGCGCGCTTCAAGCGCACAACATCTTCTGTCTAGCGTTTAGTGCATTTTTCACCTCTTTTGAGTCTGAATTGGGTTTTGGTGTCTTCATGAAAGTTGTAGATACGGATCTTAGCTTTCATTTGCACTTGCGTTGACGCCAATGGGGCATCTAAATCTCCAGATATGGCTGAAATACTCCACATAGATCATGTTGATTTCTCACCAAAATTCAGCATTGCCCTAAAACAAAGAAACAACGCAAAACTACGAAAAAAATCTACTTAATCAAAGAAATAAGAACATAAATATTTCATTAAATCAAAGAACTAAAATCAACAAAATATATCAAATAACTCCATAAATTAACTAATGAATAAAAGATAAATAAGACTAAAAACAGTGAAAACTATGCATATAATGAAGAGTCATCACTCCCCCTAAGTCTAAGTATCATTTTCTCCCCACATTATCAAATATCTTTCTTCCCCTTTTGTCATCAGACAAAAAGACTTGAAAGTGAGATTATTATTTTTTTAATAACATGATAATAACATATTACAATAAAATATAAAAACTAATGTAAAACTAAACTACTTTGAAGTTACCACAACATCAGCCGGGTATGAAGGTAAGGTTTAGGTTTTTCTTGATGAAGTCAAACCTATCTTCAGGTAATGGTTTGGTGAATATGTCAGCCCATTGGTGTTCAGTGTCTACAAACTGAATGTTTAATACCCCTTTTTAAACAAAGTCCCTAACGATGTGGTGTTTGATCTCTATATGTTTAGCTCTAGAATGTAAGATAGGGTTTTTGGTTAGACAAATGGCTGAAGTGTTATCACAATCCATGGAAATGTTGGGTTCTAGGATTTTGTAGTCTTCAAGTTGATGCTTCATCCAGAGTAGTTGAAAACTGCAGCCAGCTACTAAAATGTACTCAGCCTCTGCTGTTGACATTGCAATGATGTTTTGTCTCTTACTTGACCAAGATATTATGTTGTCACCTAGAAAGGTGCAGTTGCCACTAGTGTTCTTTCTCTCAAGTTTATCTCCAGCATAATCAGAATCACAATATCCACTCAGTTTGTACTTAGAAGATTTCTTGTAGAACAAGGTAAGGATGGTAGTGCATTTTAGGATCTAAGGATTCTCTTAACAGCAGTTAAATGTGATTGCCTAGGGTCAGCTTGAAATCTTGTACATACACATACACTAAACATGATGCTAGGTCTGGAAGCGGTAAGGTAATAAGAATGTCATCTCCTATTAATTTTCTAAAAAGTGTATCATCTACTTGTCCTCTTTCAAAGTTATTGTTAAGAAAGAAGTTACTAAGTCTCTCATACCATGCCCTAGGTGCTTGTTTTAAACCATACATAGATTTCCTAAGTTTAAAAACATGATTTGGAAATTCAGCATTTTCAAAACTTGGAGGTTGTTTAATATAGACTTCTACACTTATATAACCATTTAGAAAAGCACCTTTAGCATCCATTTTAAATAATGTAATGTTATTATTTGCCTCCTGGTTGCAAACCTATAGATTGTAAATGGATTTTGAAAAAGAAACTAAAACCCGATGGATCTATTGATAAGTACAAGCCACGCCTTGTAGCCAAAGTTTTTAGACAAAGAGAAAATATAGATTTCTTCGACACTTTTGCACCTGTCACTAGAAAAACATCTATCAGGGTGCTCATATCACTTGCGGCTATTCATAACCTAGTGATACACCAGATGGATGTAAAAACAGCTTTTTTAAATGGTGACCTGGAAGAAGAAATCTATATGGAACAACCTGAAGGTTTTGTAATACATGGGCAAGAAGACAAGGTCTGTAAGTTAGATAAGTCTCTGTATGGTCTTCAACAAGCTCCTAAGCAATGGCATGAAAAATTTTACAACTTGATTTTGTCGAATGAGTTTAAAGTGAATGAAAGTGACAAATATATTTATTACAAATTTGAAAATGGCATTTGCACTATCATATTTCTCTATGTAGATGACTTACTCATATTTGGTTCAAACATTCATGCCGTTAATAATGTGAAATCACTGTTGAGTAACAACTTTGATATGAAAGACCTCGGAGAAGCGAGTGTAATCCATGGAATAAAGATTACTAGGTCAGAAAAGGGAATTTCTTTGGATCAATCTCATTATGTTGAAAAGATCCTAAAGAAATATAATTACTTTGACTATAAACCTTCTTGCACACCATATGATCCAAGTGTGAAACTTTTCAAGAACACTGGTGAAGGTGTTAAATAAACTGAATATGCGAGCATCATTGGCAGCCTCAGGTATGCCACTGATTGTACTAGACCCGACATTGCCTATGTCGTGGGATTGTTGTGCAGGTTTACCAGTAGACCTAGTATGGAGCATTGGCACGCTATGGAAAGAGTCATGAGATACCTAAAAAGGACCATGAGTCTCGGATTACATTATCAAAGATTTCCTGTCGTTCTTGAAGGATATAGTGATACTGATTGGAGCTCTTTATCAGATGACTCCAAAGCAACCAGTGGCTATATTTTAGTACAGCTAGTGGTGTTGTATCTTGGAAATCGAAGAACAGACGATATTGGCTCAGTCCACTATCGAGTCTGAAATGATAGAACTAGCTACTACTAGTTGAGATCCCTTTATGGGAGAAAAACCTATGACAGATGTGTTGATCCATTGCGATAGTACCACGACTATTGCGAAGATTGAGAACCGTTATTACAACAATAAGAGGCGACAAATTCGTCGTAAGCACATCGTTGTTAGAGAGTTACTTTCTAAAGGAGTTGTTATAGTGGATCATGTATGCACTGATGAAAATTTGGCACATCCTTTGACGAAAGGATTAGCTAGAGAGAAAGTCATAAATACATCCAAAAGGATGAGACTAATGCCTATAGAGTCACTTATGATGGTAACCCAACCTAAAAGACTGGAGATCCCAAGAATTAGGTTCAACAGGTAATAACAAGTTGTGAAGTGATATGAGATGAACATGCTATTATAAATCAGAGAAGCATGATTCCTGAAGCGATAATATGATGAGGTAATCGAAACTCTTAATGAGATATATACTCTATATGGGGTGGAGTACCTAGCTACAGGAGTACTCTTGATAGACTCACCTATGTGAATGTGGAAGTGGGGCCGGTTCCTATGGAATTTTGAGGCAGAATTCCTAGAGCGTTCACTATACTGGGATAAACGTGCAGGGCAATTAATGCACGGGCTTTTGAGAATACACCCTATGAAAAGGTTGTGTGTGGGTTTGATGTCAGAGATAGAGTTCAAGACTACGAGTCACTCTTGTTGAATCTGAATCTTACTTACTATGCAAAGGTTCAAGTAAAGAGACACCTTTGTTTATGCACAATCTTATAGAAGCGTTTGTCGCTATTTCAGAAACATTTTTTTAAATTCAAGTGGGGGATTGTTGAAACATAGAGTATGTTATTGTGTGAATTTAAAATTTTTGTTGAAGTCCCACATTGGAAAGAATTTGTTTTAGTAAATTCAAGTGGAAAGAAACATGTTTTTTAAAATTCAAGTCCCATATTGGAAAGAAATTTTTTTGAAGTCCCACATTGGAAAACTCTCCTACTTTGAGTAGTTTTCAACTCTTAATATGCTAAAGTCCCACATTGATTAGAAATCATATGTGAGTTTGCTTCCATCACTATATAATGAGTTTCAAACCATTGTGAAAAGTTGGATGCATTTCCCAACTTTCTATTTTCT
This sequence comes from Cicer yamashitae, assembly GCA_037974755.1. Taxonomy (NCBI): domain Eukaryota; kingdom Viridiplantae; phylum Streptophyta; class Magnoliopsida; order Fabales; family Fabaceae; genus Cicer; species Cicer yamashitae. The sequence continues at coordinate 32,956,499 of JBBPBQ010000004.1, forward strand.
CTCTCTTTTATTCTGCTCTCTTATTTTCGAGCCACTTCTCCGCTTTCTTTCTGTCCCTTCGGTTTTAGAGCGGTTGTTATGCCGCAGTCCATTCAGTTTTAGAGCGGTTGTTATGCCGCAGTCCCTTCGGTTTTAGAGCGGTTGTTATGCCGCAGTCCCTTCGGTTTTAGAGCGGTTTTTGTGCCGCAGTACCTTCGGTTTTAGAGCGGTTTTTGTGTCGTAGTCCCTTCGTTTTTAGAGCGGTTGTTATGCCGCAGTCCCTTCGGTTTTAGAGAGGTTTTTGTGTCGTAGTCCCTTCGTTTTTAGAGCGGTTGTTATGTCGTAGTTCCATTTGATTTATGAGTGGTCGTAGTACCATATTGTGAGTGACTTTAAATTTCATATTGAGAGTGGCTTTAACCGCCATATTGAGGGTGTAATTCTAGAACGGTTTTCTACGGTGCAGTGGAACTCCGATACAGTGAATTTGGGCAGTGCCGCGAAACGTCTTAAAGAGAGCGACCTAGTCCGCGACTCAACCCAGTAATATCTTCGGTGGCATAAATTGTGTTTTTTAAACAGTTTTCTGAAACTCAAAAAAACCAAGAAGTCCACGACAACGTTTCACCGGAAGAAAAATAGGGTAGAGGCGGTGTCGTCGATGTTTGTGAAATGAAAACAATGTGAGTGTATGTTTTATTTTATCTTAGAGAACTTTATTTCCACTTACATATTTTAAAAACAGACAATACAAATAATAAAAATTCATGACTTGACAGATTGATTTCTTTTTACGCTTTTTGCATCTTTGTCCTTCTATGACTTCTAGGTAAAATATAAAGGAACAAAATTATATTTAAGCCTATTATATATTAATTAGTTTTGATTTATTTATTAATTTATTTTTTATATAGTAAAAACTTCAAGAAGCCGGGGAAGAATGGGATGATTAGTGAGCAACTCTTCCTCCTTCACAGTGGGATGGTCCATTAGAGCGGAAATAATACGAGACTACAAGGTTTATGCAAATCAGTGGTGACAAGTAAAAAGGACGTGTGATGGGTAGTCATAGAAGAATGAGATGATCGGTGAGCGACTCTTCCTCCTTCTTAGTGGGTTGGTCAATTCGAGCGAAAATAATATGAGATTACTAGATTTATGAAAATAAGTAGTGGCAAGTACAAAGGACTTTTGTTGATGAACAACCTAGTAAGTTTGTTTTATTAGACATTTATGATCCATGAACAAGGAATAACCTTAAAAGTGACTTGCGAGATGAATTACAGAGAAATGGTCCCCTAAGAGATATGTCACATGTTAATGGTCCCAAGGATGCTTTTAGTAGCATTTCTCATCATCATGTTGCATTCTTTATTGTTCCGATGAAAAAAAACCAGATAGAAATGGGCTTGCTTATTCAAAAGAATTTGATAAAGTTTTTTGTTTTTGTTGTAAGTTATTTGCTACAAGTCATAAAACAAATCACTTAGCAAATGAAGGTTTTATTGATTGGAAACATATTTATGAAAGACTTAAAGAACATGAATTAAGTGGTGCACATATAACTTTCATGAGTCAATGGATTGATTTACAAATAAGATTTGAGAAAAATACAACAATTGATAAACATCTCCGAGAGCTTATAAGAAATGAAAAAAAGACACTAGGAGGATGTTTTAATTAGGATAATTTATGTTGTTAGATATCTAGCTAAGCAAAATAATGAGAGGATTAATATGAAAAATAATGGAAACTTTCTTTCTCTTATTGAGATGATTGTTGAATAGAATCCTGTCATACAAAAACATTTTGATCATATCAAGAATAATGAAATTCATTATGATTATGTTAGTTATAAGATCTAAAATAAATTGATTAATATGTTAGGTAACGAAGTTAAAAGTGCAATAGTCGAAAAAAATCAAAGAAGCAAAATATTTTTCTGTGATTCTTGATTGTACTCCTGGCGTAAGTCATCAAGAATAAATGACTCTTATTATACATTGTGTGGATGTTTCTGAAGTAGCAATGTCGATTTACAAGGAAGGGGGGTTTTAATTGTAAATGTTCCTATTTAAAAATTCCTGAAAAAAACTTACGAATTTAACTCAAGATTGATCTTGGTTGTGAAAATAGAAAACGGAGAACGTTCTTGGTTTTAACTAGAAAACAAAGAACGTTCTTGGTTAGTTAAAATCAGTATTTCCGTTTATGTATTTAACTTGATAATCAATCAAACTGAAAGTAAATAGATAAAGGAAGAGATACCACACAAGGATATATCCTGGTTCACCCAACTCGGGCTACGTCCAGTCCTCACAACTGTGAGATTTTCCACTAAGTGTTTAAAACAAAGAACCTTCTTGGTTTTACAGCACGTAGCTCAAATCAACTATGATCTCTTACAAAGTTAAAACCTTTCCACCAAGAAATGAGTTCAATCAGGTCACCTATCATCCTTGATAAGATTTCTTACAATCTACCCAAACTATACTAAACTCTTATAGTTTGAGTTTTACAATAATGATGAGATTGTTTTGTTAGAATCTGAGATGTCTCAACTCTTGTTTGAGATCTGATTCTTTGACAGAGAAATACACGAAAATGATTCTAAGAATCGAATTGGGAAAAATCAGAATTGGTTCAATGTGTGTGAGTGAGAGAAATTCAAGTATGTAAGTGTATGTGATTGATGAATTTTCTTAGTACTTGAAGCTCTAATTATCCCTTAAGCTTCAGATATATTTGTTGATGATATATCTTTGATCTGGAGACTTGATTTTGTCCAAAACAGTTTGAAAAGTAATGAACAACTTCTGCAGAAATAAGAAAATCGATTCTGCAGAAACAGAGATTGATCTTTGAAGCTTCATATGTAATTATTGATGTTACAACTTCGATCTAGAGCCTTGATTCTGTCCAAAACAGTTTGATGAATGATTATAAACCTTTGCAGAAGTAAGGACATCAATGCTGAAATTCTACAGAAACAGATTGATTCTGCAGAAACGGAGATTGATAATCAATTTGGAGACTAGTCTGAACATTCTGCAGATTGATGTTAATATGCTGGAGAATGATGTTAGCATGCTGGAGACTAATGTTAACATGTTGGAGAATGATGTTATCATGCTGGAGATTAATGTTAACATGCTGGAGAATGATCAGAATGTTGTCAAGAATGTTGACAGTCAAGTTCAGATCTGTTTGGTCTTGCTAGTTTGTGATCTTATCTCTTTGTGATTCGAATGCCTTCTTTGACTAGAATGATTTCTACTTGTTCCTTGCCATATACTGATGAACTAGTATAAAATTCAGAGGCAAAAGATTCGTTGAAATAGTGGAGATTGATTGGTCAAGAGGCTGTGACGATCATTCTTGAAACTGGAGAAAATTCTCTTTTTTTCCAGATTTTGTTGTTTCTTTGTCTGTTCAGTTTGAATTTGATTTCTTTGCTTTGTTTGGCTCTTATCTTTGAATTAATACACTCAAAAGCATAAGTTAAATTAACGTAACATTTAGAATCATAACTAACATTCTTAATTAACTTTTTATTTGTTTTCATCAAAACATTAAATTGAGATTTTGTCTCAACAGTTTCTACAAGTCCAATAAAAATTGAAGAGTTTTTTTGTAGAATTTATGAAAGTTCATGATACAACAAGTCAATGATTGTTTGAGGAATTACAAAATATATTAGAAACTCTTCATCTTGATATTAATAACGTGAGGACAATGATTTGATAATAGATCAAACATAAAAGGTAAACAGGATGATATTCCAAATTGTTGTACTAAAGCTAAATATTTTTTTTGGAGTGTTACAAGATATTTATACTGTGTTTTCTCATTCAACAAAATGTTGAAAAATTGTAAGAGATAATGTGAAAGGTTTAACTGTTAAACCATTCTTACAAACACGTTGGGAGAATCATGTGAATAGTGTATATGCAATGAAATTTTATTTGAAAAATTAAAAGTTATTAGAGAAGTTTTAACAGTTGAATCAAGATCAAGTTATATGATATTAAGTTCTATAATGACTTTTAATTGTTTTCTTATGTATGCATAGATTATAGAATAATATTAACTATTCCTATTACAGTTGCATCTGTTGGATGAAGTTTTTTCAAATTAAAATTATTAAAATCTTATTTGCTATCTACAATGTCACAAGATAGGTTAAATAATCTTGCTTTGATTTCACCTGAAAATAGTATTTTAATGAACCTTGATTATGAACAAATTATTAATAATTTTGCAACAAAAAATGCAAAAAAAATTATATATAAATAATTATAAAAGTTTTTTTTTTTTGTAGGAGTTTCATTTTCTTTATTCATTCAGGACACTCAAATTCTAACGACCGATCCTGATATGTAACAAAAAATAATAAATTTATTCTTATTTTTCTTTTCGTGACTAGGTCCCTTAGTTTTTATTTTCATTTACTTTTTAATAAATTTTTATCTTAAAAAAAAAAGTAAATTCATTCTCTATTCTTTTGCTCTTATTTCTTACACATATTCTTTTATAGATGTCTATAATAAATCAGTTTTAGTCTCGTGAGTATATCTCAAATAATAGTTGTATAGACAAGGGTTTTAATTTAAAACATCATTATTTTCTATAATTAATGTATTTGAATTTTTACTACTAAACTAATTAAATAAAATAATAATATTAACAATAAAAATAAAATAAAATTTTTTTCTGAACTGAATATGAGCAAAAAATATGAACTTAATTTTTTCCAAACTTTATATTCAATTCATGAATTTAATTTATATATTTTCGATAAAAAAATTTACAAATGAAACTCTATTATTATTATTATTATTATTATTTGTAAAACTACTTTCATATTAAATTTAAATATGAGTGGATCTAAATTCTTAATCATAGTTATTTACATTAAGAAATATCTCAATCATTGTCATTATCATTATAAAAAGAAATATTTCAATCATTAAAATTGTTGTTCCCATCTTCCCGCGTTGAAATTCAAAATATAATTTAGAAAACAAGTTCTAATGACATGAATAGCAAGCAAACGTAATAATAATATTGCAGGTCCATTTCCACCTTTCTTTTTCATTGTTCTTAACTCCATTTTAAATGGGGAAAATAGACTTTCTGTTTAATTCATGGTAATCCATACAAAGGTGATGCACCTTTTTCTTTCTTTTTGAGATTTAATTTAAATAAAAGTTTGCCTACTATTGTATTCCGAGTGGTTGGTGCGAGTACGTAAATGTTGTAACATACTAAAAAATACTCATGCTAAATAATATCTAATACTACTAATATTTAAAACATTGTTATACAAATCTATCAAGAATACTCTCTTTGGTTACAAAAATAAATTAAAATTAAAATATAATTGATTAAATTTTGAATTAAATACATTTTTTATGTTTATACTTGTCATCGTAAAACGTAGTTAACAATTTTTTTTGTTACATTAACAATATTCATTTTAACGCTCACTTTTTAATATTTTTATTTTGTTAATTAGATAAAATTGATATACCTCTGAATATATATTTTAAAAATGAACTACACATAAATTGTTGAAATCGAAATAATTTTTTTACCCTAGAATCAACGAGAGAAATACTATTATTTTAATATAAAGGATGAAAATTTGTTAGAGGTGGTCGATCACATCTAACAGTTTTGTCTTAGATTTGGTTCATAAATAAGGAAGGGATGAATAAAAATATAATTTTCTCTGATTGATGGATTAATCCTTGTATTCGATCGATATGATTTGTGGCTTTTGCAATGGGTTTTAAACTCCCCTTATTATTTTAATACATCTTTACTTATAAAATAAACATAAATTAAATATAGTTTGAATGAAGGTTAACTAACTGTTTTCAACTCTATTATTATTATTATTATTATTATTATTATTATTATTATTATTATTATTATTATTATTATTATTATTATTATTATTATTATTATTATTATTATTATTATTATTATTATTATTATTATTATTATTATTATTATTATTATTATTATTATTATTATTATTATTATTATTATTATTATTATTATTATTATTATTATTATTATTATTATTATTAT
>JBBPBQ010000004.1:32962744-32983945 GCA_037974755.1 Cicer yamashitae
AATCTTGGATTGTTATCATTCTACCTCTTTCTTATTCCTATACTCTTATCAAAATCACAAGTGTTTGTAAAAGAAAGTTGTACTTTCTTTAAGTAGTTTATCTAAGATAGTAGTGTGCTATCCTAGAAGGTTTGTTAGAAGATTGTAGCAAAGGTCCTAGGGTGAGGACTTGTACATATTCTGACAATAGTGAAGAAAATCTCTTGTGGTGAGCAAGAGGACTGAATGTACCCTTGGTTATAAGGGGAACCAGGATAATTCTGCTATGTTCATTTACTTACTGTTGTTTACTCTTTCACCTACTATCATTAAACACAAAAATCGATCACTTAAATTCTGAAAACATCTAAAATTTCTAAACACCTAATTCACCCCCCCCCCCTCTTAGGTGCACATCTGAACTTACAATTGGCATCAGAGCAGGTTCAATGTAACTTACTCCTCGATCAATAACTCATGGCTTCCGCACAACCGGTTTTTAGAGACGGTGGCAGCAGTAACAAACCACCATGTTTCGTCGGTGAGCATTATGATTTTTGGAAGATACGCATGCAAGCGTATCTTGAAGCACAGGGAGACGATATATGGGATGCTGTCGAAAATGGTCCTTACATCCCAACAACAGTTATAAATGACAGAAGAAATCAAGATAAAGAATTCCTGGACCGATGACGATAAAAGAAAAGTGCTGTTTGATAAAAAGGCTAAAAACATTTTACAATCAGCACTAGGTATGGATGATTTTTTCCGCGTATCTCATTGTAAAACAGCCAAAGAGATATGGGACACATTGGAAGTAACCCATGAAGGCACCGTAGAGGTAAAAAGATCCAAACTTAATACACTTTCTCAAGAATATGAATTATTTCGTATGCAGCCTAGAGAATCTATATTAGACATGCAGAAAAGATTCTTCCACTTAACAAATCACTTAACAGCCCTTGGAAAGATTTTCTCCAACGATGAACTAAATCTGAAAGTATTAAGGTCACTAACAAGGGCGTGGCAACCCAAGGTGACAACAATATCAGAAAAGAAAAGCTTATCCAAGATGTCACTTTCTGCATTATTTGGCAAACTCCAAGAACATGAAATTGAACTTGGAAGATTGGAGCAAAATGAAACCCAAGAAAAGAAGAACAAAAACATTGCTCTAAAGACCGAATCAAAGGAAGTAGTCAAAGATGAAATTTCTGATGAAGACGAAAACATTAACTTCCTTGTTAAGAAATTCGGTAAATTTCTTAAAAATGACAGAAATTTCAAAAAGAAGAATTTCAGAAAGAAAGATAGCTCTACGACAAACCAGAATTTCACGTGCTTTGAATGCGGAAAACAAGGACATATCAAAGCAGACTGCCCAAACCTTATCAAGAAGAATGCCGGTAAAAGAAAAGACTTCAAGAAAGCATACATAGCGTGAGAAGATAACGATGTAAGCTCATCATCAGAAACAGAAAGTGAGGAATGTGCTAATGTTGCACTAATGGCTTCACATCAGTCAGATGACGAACAGGTCAGTAACATAAATACTCTTCATTATAATACAACTAATAGTGAATTAATCATAGAATACAATGAAGCCCAAAACGCTATAAAGGAACTCCTTGTTGAATGTAAAAATCTGCTTAAACAAGTGTCAACACAAAAGAAACAGATCTCATGTCTTAAAGAAAAAATCGACATTATGGAAAAAGATGCTGAAAAATCAAAGAAGAATTTTACATGCAATAAATGTGATTCCCTTTCATTCAAAATTGTTCAATTAAATAGAGTGATTGAACGATATGAAAAAGGACATATAGGATTGGAGAATGTTCTAAACATGCAAAGATATTCAAACGATAAAAGTGGTCTTGGATTTTCTAAATTTGACAAACCAAGCACAAATAAGACCATTTTTGTCAAATCAAGTACTCAAACCAATAAAGGAAATATTACAATTTTACAAAAAGGTCATCCTTATAAGGAGAAAATTACTAAAAATAAATTTCATACACATGTTAGTAAAAATAAAAATCCTATTTGTTCCTATTGTGGTCTTCATGGACACACACCTAATGCTTGTCATGTAAGAAACATTAGCATTCCTAAAGGGCATTGCGTGTGGGTCAAGAAAGGTACTAACCCTCAAGGACCCAAAGCACTTTGGGTACCTAATAAAATTTGATTTCAATTTTGTAGGTATGCACACAAGGTACCTCCAATTTGTGGTACTTAGATAGTGGGTGCTCCAAACACATGACGGGTGACATAACAAAATTTTCAGCCTTGACCCTTGAATCAAAAGGATATGTAGTCTATGGAGATAATAATAAAAGAAAAATCTTAGGTATTGGAAAAGTTGGAACAGCCCCTTCCCCTTCAATTGAAGATGTCTTATATGTTGAAGGCCTAAAGCATAATCTCATAAGCATTAGCCAACTATGTGACAAAGGACACAAGATTGTCTTCAACAAAGATGAGTGCATCATTCAACATGCAGCAACAAGTGAAATTCAATTTATCGGTAAAAGTTTCAAAAATATTTTTATACTTAATCTTGACGATTTATCCTTGAAAATGAAATGTCTTTTGGTAAGTGACAACAATGATGCATGGTTATGGCATAAAAGAATTGCACATATCCACATGGATCATTTAAACAAACTAGTCAAGCATGATCTTGTTGTTGGATTACCAAAAATCAAATTTGTCAAGGATAAATTATGTGACTCTTGTCAAAAAGGTAAACAAACAAAAACTTCTTTCAAACCTATAAATGTTATATCAACTACAAGACCACTTCAATTAATACATATGGATTTGTTTGGTCCATCAAGAACCAATAGTCTTGGTGGAAATTCATATGGACTAGTGATTGTTGATGATTTTTCAAGATACACATGGACCTTATTTTTGGCAAGTAAAAACGAAGCTTTTAAAGCATTTAAAAATTATGCCAAGCTAGTCCAAAATGAACAATCATCCAAAATTGTATCAATCAGAAGTGATCATGGAAGAGAATTTCAAAATACCTTGTTTGAAGAATTCTGTGAAGAAAATGGAATTTTCCACAATTTTTCTGCACCTCAACAAAATGGGGTGGTGAGAGAAAGAACAGATCCTTGGTAGAACTTGCAAGAACTATGCTAAGTGATTCAAGTCTACCAAAGTACTTTTGGGCAGATGCCGTAAACACGGCATGCTATGTTACTAACAGAGTAAACATTCAGCCAATTTTTAAGAAGACTCCTTATGAACTCTACAGAAGAAGAAAGCCCAATATCTCTCACTTCCACATCTTTGGATGCAAGTGCTTTGTGCTAAATAACGGAAAAGACAACCTTGGAAAATTCGATGAAAAAGCAGATGAAGGTATTTTTATTGGTTATGCATTATCTAGTAAAGCATTTAGAATTTTCAATAAAAGAACTTTAATTGTAGAAGAATCAATACATGTAACTTTTGATGAAACTAACCCCTTGAAAGAGGACAAAGTTATTTCTTATGATGATGATGATGACATTGAAAGTAGTGATCCAAGTAAAGAACATCAAATTGATCAACCAAGTCAAGAAAGTGAAGTCAACATTGAAAAGGAAAATGATAAACTCCCAAAGGAATGGAGAACCCATCGAGATCACCCAATTGATAACATTATTGGTGATATCAACAAAGGAGTTACAACTAGACTCAAACTACAAGATGCGTGCTTAAACATGGCATTTGTTTCTCAAATCGAACCCTCCAAAATTGGTGAAGCACTAAAAGATTATCAATGGATACTTGCAATGCAAGAAGAACTTAACCAATTTGAAAGAAATGAAGTATGGGAACTTGTTCCTAATCCAGGAAATAAACACATAATTGGTACAAAATGGGTGTTTAAAAATAAACTTGACGAAAACGGTATAGTTGTTCGCAACAAAGCAAGATTGGTCGCCCAAGGATATAATCAAGAAGAAGGAATTGATTTTGACGAAACATTTGCCCCGGTCGCAAGGTTAGAAGCAATACGTTTACTACTTGCTTATGCTTGTTCTATGAACTTTGAATTATTTCAGATGGATGTGAAAAGTGCCTTTCTAAATGGATACATCAATGAAGAAGTATATGTCAAACAGCCACCCGGCTTTGAGGACTTCAAGAATCCTACACATGTATTCAAATTAAGGAAAGCTCTCTATGGTCTAAAACAAGCACCAAAAGCTTGGTACGACAGATTGAGTGTCTTCCTGTGTGAAAGAGGTTTTGAAAAAGGAAAAGTTGACAAGACATTATTTATTTAACGAAATAATGGTCACACTTTGCTGGTCCAAATCTATGTTGACGATATCATATTCGGTTCAACAAACAATGAAATATGTGAAGAATTCTCATTGATGATGCAAGGTGAATTTGAAATGTCCATCATGGGAAAATTAAACTATTTTCTTGGCCTTCACATCAAACAACTCAAGCATGGCATCTTCATCAATCAAGCAAAATATTGCAAAGAATTGCTAAAAAGATTTGAAATCGAAAATGGCAAGGAAAGTGCTACTCCAATGGGTTCAGGAACATATGTTGATAAAGATGAATCCGGTATATCAATAGACATTTCAAAATATCAAGGTATGATTGGCTCTTTATTATATCTAACGGCCAACCGCCCAGATATTATGTTTAGTGTTTGTCTGTGTGCAAGATTTCTGACGGATCCTAAAGAATCACATCTTGTAGCAGTCAAAAGAATCATGAAATATTTGAAAGGAACAATCAACGTAGGACTATGGTATCCGAAAGGTAGTATCTGTAGTCTCGTTGGATATTCTGATTCAGATTATGCAGGATGTAAAACCGACCGTAAAAGCACAAGTGGCACTTGTCATGTCTTGGGAAATGCACTTGTATCATGGTCATGTAAAAAGCAAGCATGTGTTGCACTGAGTACTGCTGAAGCTGAATATATAGCAGCAGGAAGTTGTTGTGCACAAATTCTGTGGCTCAAGCAACAACTATGTGATTATGGACTTGATCTCGGATGTATTCCGTTACGATGCGACAACACTAGTGCGATCAATATTTCAAAGAATCCAATCATGCACTCTCGGACTAAACACATTGATATATGACATCATTTTCTGCGCGATCATGTGCTTAAAGGAAATGTTGAAGTAACCTTTGTGGATACTCATAATCAACTAGCGGACATCTTCACTAAACCACTTCCTAAGGACTCTTTTTACAAAATACGACGAGAACTCGACATCTTAAGTGAAAATGAACTTTAAATATAAGGTACTTTGTCATCATTATTCAAAAGGTATTAGTTTCCTCTTGATAGCATGTTAGAATTAAGTCATCTATGCTTACATATGTCTACATGTCCTTATATTTGTGATTATATACAGTATTTGGTATGCCCTATATGATATATTCCTTTTTGTTTTCTAGGTTTTGCTTACTTTCATGTTTTATTATGCTGCACTCTCTGCTACTTTCCATTCCGTTTTGACGTTGTATTATGACTCTTATGTGACTTTATCTGCTTGCTTGTTTCTTATGTGACGATTATTGGCTTATTATGTCTATCTTCTGTTTTATTGCTTAGTTTATTTTCTATATTTATTGCTAGTCTTCTTCTTTTTGATCATGTCAAAAGGGGGAGAAAATATGGTATTTTGTTGTCCATTAAATATCAATGTAGGTCCTCAACACACATATTCCTTTGATCATCCAACACGGAAGTACGCATACATTACGGGGGAGTATGATGCGCATACCTTACGGGGGAGTATGATGCAAACTATCAATAAACAACAAATGGTTTTGTCATAATCAAAAAGGGGGAGAATGTAAGATACATGTTTTTGATGATACAAAAGACCAATTTGGATGATGCTCAAAGCAACAAGCTCAAAAAGAAGAAGTCTCCAAACATCCTATTGATATATTAATAAATCTTCTCATAATGGATGTTTTATGTAAAGGTAAATGATACAACCCATAGTTCAAATACAATGAGAACCTTACATCCTTGCATATGCATAAAAAGCATTTTCGAAAGTCAAAAATTACATTTTCAAAGTATTAGAACTAATATTTTTGACAAAATACAAAAGTGTATTCGAATACAACATAAGTGTATTCGAATACAGATGAAAATTGCTAAGTCAGTAGCTAAAACCCCTCATATGTATTCGACTACATCCTGATGTATTCGAATACAACCAACAAGTCAGTGGAAAAATTGACCAATCTGTATTCGACTACATCCAAGTGTATTTGGCTACACAGTGTTAAATTTGAATAGATTTGAACGTTGCAAAGAGGTGTATTCGAATACACCTATCCTGTATTCAAATACAACTGGAAGCAATGCAATTTTTCAGTTCTGAATCGAATCTAAAACATTGCAATTGTTCTTCAAACCTCTTGGATCAACGGCCACGAATCTGAAGAGATGTTTATGGACTATAAATACATCATAACTTCATATTCAACAACAACAATCCTACTACACAAATTTAAAGACTTTGAACAACTTTTCTGAATTTTTCTCAAAGTCATTTCTCAAGAAATTCAAGTACTTGCATATCATTTTCATACCCTTAACTAAGGTTCTCAAAGTACTTGAAAAAATCTTGGATTGTTATCATTCTACCTCTTTCTTATTCCTATACTCTTATCAAAATCACAAGTGTTTGTAAAAGAAAGTTGTACTTTCTTTAAGTAGTTTATCTAAGATAGTAGTGTGCTATCCTAGAAGGTTTGTTAGAAGATTGTAGCAAAGGTCCTAGGGTGAGGACTTGTACATATTCTGACAATAGTGAAGAAAATCTCTTGTGGTGAGCAAGAGGACTGGATGTACCCTTGGTTATAAGGGGAACCAGGATAATTCTGCTGTGTTCATTTACTTACTGTTGTTTACTCTTTCACCTACTATCATTAAACACAAAAATCGATCACTTAAATTCTGAAAACATCTAAAATTTCTAAACACCTAATTCACCCCCCCCCCCCCCCTCTTAGGTGCACATCTGAACTTACAAATAGCAAAACATAAACTAATGATAGTCATTGAAGATCTACATCATATATTGATCGAGTGCAAGTAATGAAAACCCTTGAATAACTTTTATTTTTACGATTTCTGAGTTTGTTGTTCATTGTGGTTGCACTTCCTTCTTAAGCCTTGATCCACTATTTATAGATGAAATTAGGGTTTGTGAATTTTGTCCTCAAGAATTTTGAATTGTATCTTCATTCCAGCTTGGTCAACAATTATTTCTTCCAAATATAATTATGAAAGATATACTTTGATAATATGACCCTTAGCCAATTCTTTATTTTTGAATCTGATCTTGACAAATTCTTCTAGAAGGATATTGTGCGTATTTGTTCAGATTACATGTGCAAATTAATTCACTTTAGTCTTCCTTCATACGCTTGATTTGATTTGAGCGAGAATGAAATATGGGCTTGTTCTTGGACCTTTAGAAGTATATACGACTAAGTCGAATTCAATATTTTTCCCAATCTATTAGAGCTTTTGACTTTCCATCAGAGTCATTGACTTTTCTCCATCAGAATCATTGACTTGATTGTTAGAGTCAGATGTTGTATTACTTAAATAATCATAGTTAGAGGCAGATGCAAAATTGGGTGACTTAGAATTAGTGGCATTGGAACCTTCACCTTTGTGTCTTTTCTAGAGTTATTTCAACTTCAGAGTGTGCTTCGTATCAGAGGCAGCACTTTGGAGTGTGTTGCAGTCTTCAGAGTTAGTGCAACTTTAGAGCGTGTTGTGTATCAGAGGTAGCACCCTGGAACAAGTTGCAGTCTTTAGAGTCAGCGGATTATGCGATTCAAATGCAAACTCGAACAGTGGCTTCAAACTTCAAAGGCATGCTCAAAAATATATTGTTCATCAGACGCATGTTGAAGTTACTATTCATCAGAGGCATCGTTGAAGTTACTATTCAATAGAGGCATGGACACTCTAGAAACACGCAAAATCTTTAGAGGCACACTGAGTCTTTAGAGGCACAAAATTCTTCAAAGGAACTTTGAATCTTCAAAGGCTTATTAGATCTTCAGAGGCAGACTCACAAACTAACTCGTCAGAGGTATTGTTGATTAGAAGCATGCTTCATCCTTCAGAGGCAGATGCATAAACAAGCTGAACTACCAGAAGCACTCTATTAGAGGTAGATGCGCGAACTTTTCCAGCTTGTGTATTTGACTGATTTGATTTCGTTTCCTTTGACCTTTTCACTTGCTCTGGTGGTGGTATCCTTTGGTCACTTCCTCTGGTGATATCGTCTGGTGGTGGTATCCTCTGGTCACTTCCTCTGGTGGTGGTATACTCTTGTCGTTTTCTCCGATTTTCCTAATCTAGTTCTTGCATTGTTCTCACAAAATACTTTTGTTAGCATCAAAACCACATAGAGGAATTGTTCCTGGAATCAACTTGGTTCCTATAGATAAATGACGTGGTAGTTTGACGTGGCAGAAGAATAAATTAAGTAATTAAAAAAATAAAAACAAGTAATTAAATTGATTAAAAAAGAAATTAAGGAAAGTCGAATTTGTTATGTTTTAGTCCCTCCATCTAAAATCAGAAATAAGTTTTGGGATTAGGGTTATCTCCTCCTTCCTCTATCATCACATCACTATTACCAGATCACTAACATTGCATCACCATCTTAAAAGAAGAAATAGAAACCCCACCCTTCCCCACAAACAGAAAATGAGAGACAAAAAAGTATCGAAATCATACCTTCAACCTCTCCTTCGCAACCTTCTTTCATTCAGTCATGTTTCAAAGATGGTAATGCGATGATGGTGATTGGATGTTGGTGATCTGGTAATGGTGATGTGATGATAAAAAGAAGAGAGAACTCTAATACCAAAACTTATTTTTGATTTTGGATGGAGGGACTAAAACATAACACCTTCAATTTTTCTTCATTTCTTTTTTTCATTTCTTTTTAATCAATTTAATTACTTAATTTCATGTTTTTAATTATTTAATTTATTCATTTTTCACGCCACTCCTCTGTTTGCCACATAAGTTTTTTTTTTTTGCAGCAACTAACGGCAAAGATGATTTTAAAACTAAATTGAACTTACAGGATTTATATTGAAGAAAAAAAAAACTTACATGACGAAAATGAGAAAGGCGCGAACTTGTAAGGACGAATCAAATATTTAAGTCTTGTGTTATTTTATTGTGTTAAAATTGGATTCAAAATAGATTTAAAATTTGGTATAAATAAAATTAGAATTGAGTCCAACAAACAACATTATTTAACCATTTATATAAAATAAAAGAAGTGGCTGGATGAAATTTGGTGGGTCCAACAATTGCCCCACTTTAGTTATATTTTATTAGAAATTGTGAATGACAACAGTTTTTTATTTTTACCTTAAAATATAAATAAAGAAAAAGACATCAATTTTTTCCTCAACTACATGAAAATAAGTTACTCGTGAGTTTAAACTCAAAACGCGTTGGGATAGAAAAAGAATAAGTTGAGATATGATAATGAGGAATTATTGTTAAACCAATTAATTGAAAAGGAAAACAACCGATCAACATTTGGCACATTGATAGGAAATTAGAATCACTACTAGGTTTAGACACAATGATCTAAAAGCGATAATAACGTGCATTGATCGTAAAACATTATAGAAGGATCCAAACCAAAGTACTAACGTAGTGTTCAAAAAGTGATAACAAGAGACCAACACTTGGTGTATTGATAAAAAACAATAAAGAAACATCACCGTATGCGATTATGTGTTCAGGAAGCAATAAAAAGATATCGATACTTGGCATATTGATTGGAGAAAAAAATGAGGAAGGATTATTGTCAAATCAGGCATTGACGCGTTGATCAGGACACGATAAAAAGATATCAACATTTAGCGTATTGATTGGACAAAAATAAGGAAGAATCAGTGACAGGTTGGGTACTGGTGCAGTGATTTGAAAGAGATAAAAAGATATCAACATTTAGCACATTGATCGAACAAAATTAAGAAAGTATCACCGTTAGGTCAGGTACTGAGGCAATGATATAAAAGCGATAAAAGAGATCAACACTTGGCACATTGGCCGAGCAAAAAATAAGGAAGGATTATTGCCATATCGTGTACTCACGTGGTAATCAGAAAGCAATAAAGAGATATCAACACTTGGCGCATCAATCAAACCAAAAATAAGGAAGGATTATCTTTAGGTCGGGTACTAACGCGGTAATCAGAAAGCAAAAAAGGGAGATCAATACTTTGTGCATTGATCGAACCAAAATAAGGAATGATCGCCTCCAGTTCAAGTACTAACTCGGTGATCAAAAAGCAATAAAGGGAGATCAAAGCTTTGTCCATTGGTTGGACAAAAATAAAGAAGGATCATCGCCAGATCGGGTACCAACGAAGTGATCATAAAGCATAAAAAAGAGATCAACATTTGACGCATTGATCGTTCAAAACAATATGGAAGGATTACCTTCAGGTCGGGTACTGAAACGATAATCTAAAAATGATAAAAAGATATCACACTTGGCACATTGATTGAGTAACAATAAAAGAAGGATCACCGCCAAGTCAGGTATTGACGCGATGATCTAAAAGCGATAAAAAGAGATCATCATTTGGCGCATTAGTTGAACAAAAAATAAGAAAGGCTTATCGCTAGGTCAGGTACTTGTGTGGTAATCAAAAAGCAATAAAGAAATATCAACATTTGGGTATTGATCGAAAAACAAAATGAAGGGCTAAAGCTTGATGAGTAAATAAGATTGAAGGATCGACGCTTAATGCATTAATTAAAAGCAATAATGATGGAGAAAAAAACTTGGCGCACTTATTAGAAAGCCAGCAAAAAGAATGGCCTAATGCTAGGTGCGTTAATTTGAAAATAATAATGATGGATCGATGCTTGGTGCATAGGTCTAAACTAATGTAATAGCCCGATTTTTTTTTTGTCCAAGCATTTTAACTTCTTCACGTTACATAAAAAAAAATGTTACAAGAATCCATCAAAATAAAAGTCAAGCTGACAATATAGGTATAGGTACAGTCTTCCCAAAATAAATAAATACAACCACAAAAGAAAGACTTTTAGTCCCTATGCAGTCACCTAATCTGATCATGCTACAAAAAGCTATACACCCCGGGTGATCTCCACGCGCCAAACACAAAACTTTTGACACGGCTCCGATCAGGCATGACTAACTACCTTCCCCTCTCCAGGGTACTAACCGGTAGGACGGTCCTGAATCTCATCTGAGGGCAAAGCCCAGATTTCCACAAAATTGTAAAGGGTCACCAACCGAAATTAACAAATATCACATAGCATATCAATTTTAAATGCACAAAATAACCTTTAAACTTAGCTTACAATACATCTAGAAAGGGTTTGCATATGCTAAACATGCATAAACAAGTTGAAAAAAATTGAAGTTTTGGACAAAACTGCACTGTCGTATTCGAATACAGATGCGAAAAACAGCAAAAACAACACAAACAACACTACTATATTCGAATACATCCTCCTTGTATTCGAATACAGATGCAAAAACATTGAAAAATCCTGCACTTTTTTTATTCGAATACAACCACCTTGTATTCGAATACAATTGCGAAATCAGTGGCAAAAATTTGATATCTGTACTCGACTACGACATCCCCGTAGCCGAATACAAGGGCAAATTCACAAGTCAGTGGCAAATACAACATATCTATATTCGACTACGACCCTGTTGTATTCAAATACAACTGTAAAAATAGCAGATTTTCAGTTTTGAAACATTTCAAAATCCTTCTAATACTTTCAACACCAAGTCAATCAATCACCGACATCAAATACAACACAGTCACACACAACAATCAAGTATGTATACACCACCATCATAATATATCAAACATGACTCGCGTGCCAAGCACCCTAATGCAATGTGTATATGCCAATGCGCATGACATCATCCCGTGGCCCATCTGGTCACCACTATCACCATGACCCATCAGGTCACCATTATCACCATGGTCCATCCGGTCACCATTATCACCATGGCTCATCCGGTCACTATGTACTATGAAATGCATGAGCATACTCTGACTCGTAACACCACAATCATTAAGTAAATGCAGCTATTAAAAAATTCCTCATTTTTAATGTTCATTTAACACTAATGATTTTCAAATTTAACACAGAGTATACTCAACACATATAATCCTCAAATCACATGAAATTTAAATCACAATTCACATTGAATTCAAAATACCATATACACCAATCTCATCGATTCATTTTACACAACAATCACACACAAATTGCATTTATTCAAAACCCCACATCTTCAAACATAAAGCAAATTTCAACATTCATAATATTACCCAAGAATACATCAAACACACCAAACAAAAATCATCACCACCCACACCTCAAAACCCATTAAATTCAATTCCACCATTTCACCCATAAAACGCATTAAATTCATTTCCCACAATATTACACCTTAAACCCACCAAATTTATTTTCCCCAACTTCACAAATAAGGTCCTAAATGCAAACTAAAAGTTTGGAAGGAGCCTTTACCTCAATGGTAGCTCTAACAACCGATTACGGCACCGCGATTAATTCCGGTGAAAACTTCGTTTGCGACGTTGCTTCCAAAGTTGGCTCACTAGCACCGTAGCGTGGAGGTGAGCAACTTTCCCTTCTGTCACTTTGCGAGAGGAAGCTTAGATCAACGTGAGAAGTGAGGTTTTGTGTTTGGTGGTTTTGGAAACCACTAACACAGTTTCTTTAGTTTCGACTGAACAAAGGAAGAAAGATGAAGAATTCGCGAACAGGGAGGAATGTTTCTGTTTCCTTGCTTCTCTTACACATAAATATATAACTTACTAAATATATATATATATATATATATATATATATATATATATATATATATATATATATATATTACTAACATGTCAAACAATATATATATAAATATATATATATATATATTAAACCAAACCACAAATTTCAAAAACTCTCACACACACCCAACTATTTTGATAAAAATATCTATTCTCGTTGCAACTCAATTGACAGATAAGATTTTTAGTAACTATAGATATTTTTAACAAAACAATCCGGTAATAAATTCTCCGCAACGTAAATAAATTATTTCTCGCCCAATAATTTTCAAACGGATCTCAACAAAATATTTATGGCATTTAACATATAAAATACTAATAAAACTGGCTAAAAAGCCTCAAAATTCAACATAAAAACACATCAAAATACAAAAAAGTACAAATTAAAACTACGGGTCTTACAACTAACATTGTGGTAACGTCATTGAACTTGGAATGCAACAATTTGTATGAAGATGGTGCGCAAATAGATGATATGCGAAGCATGGTATGCAAATGTGACTATCATTTTACTATATTGGTTCCTCAGTGCCTCAAGATATCAGATATATCGGATTTTTCATGTTTATTTACACTATGCTTTGGGCAACAACTGAAACACAAGTTAGGGATGACGTGCTAGTATTTGAAAGTGGTCATTTTATTATCTACTGACCACAACTATAGGTATACTATCATGTGTGAAATATTTCAAAGCAAATTAGCACGAGGTCTAATGCTAACCTTAATGGTAGGTCAACTATCAAGTGAAAGTATTATGAGTCAAGAAGGTCAGATGTATACTAGACTTTGAGTGCAGGTGTCAGGAAGATATTGGGATTTTGTAGGATATGACACACATTTTGATCAAGAGACTATGATATCCTTAAACAAAAATATGACGCAAAATAAATCATTGATATTAAGATGACATGAGATGCATAATTTGATACTTGAATGAGTGATGTACATGATACAATGATTTATCGATGCTGCACAAAAAATCAAGTTGAGACAAAAAGTCATTTTTTTTTCATCAGCATTGTTCATGCTTGATATAAAAATGATGCAAATTCCTGGTTTTGTGAGGAACATACTCTTTTGTGGAAGAACTAAATTCCTCGATTTGATCACTTCCTTGGAAAATTTAATATACAAACTAACATTTGAACTCGAGACCACGCAAACTTATGTTTGTCATCTTTAGCTCATTCAAATTTCTTGCTCAATTGTTTTGAATTTTTTAACTTTTACCACCTCACTCTTCAACTTAAGTTGAATTGACGATGTTGTATTAATTTGATCAAGTGTAGCATTTGGCTACAATTGCACACTCTTTTTCATATGTTTAGCCTTTTCTTGACTAGAAGATTCATAAATTCAACTATTTTGATGAAAGATGTTAATTGAGAATTGACATTGAATTATATTATCATGTTGTTGAACTTATACTCTCTTTATTTGAAGCATCTTTTAATTAACATGCACCTTAAATGAGCTAGTTAACATGAAGTCGCAACAAGAAATGTGTTTGATGGGAAATGGTGAAGCATGAATGGAATGAAAGACTAGAGGATTGATTCAAGTTATGAAATATATGATTGCCCTAGTTTCAACTCTAACGAGTAATTTTCATAGTGAATGGAAAATGAGATTGTCCCAAGTTATGCTCCAAAGGTAAGGAAGATGAACAACTAGTTTATCCAGTCACATAATGATGAAATGGTATAAAAATGGAATTAATAATTGGGGATGGCCAATTATTGAACTTGAAGAGGTGAGTGAGGAAAAATATTTCTCATCTTAAGAAGATGATGAGGGAGCGTGAATATAAAATGAAGAATTGTGAAATTGCCCAAATTTTCATTTTATGGGTACATGAGACACATGACTTAAATGAGAAGAATTGTCATATTGCTAAGGAAACACATAATATATAAATGAAGTGAAAATGTGTGTGAGTAACCATGTTTGGGATTTTGGGGATGCACCATATTTGAATAGAATGACAAAGCAGTTGCTCCGGTCTTGGAACCCCAAATCAAGTGACTTCCGCAAATTGATTCATATATGACAAAGAAAACGTCACTCTAACATCATTAATTACAAACTCTAATTTATGCAATTTTAGTATATTAAGTGTTGAATTGCTGAGACATTTAGCACAATTTTCATTCATTTTGATAATTAAATACCAAAAGCATATTTTATTAGAGTTTGTCGTATGTTCCTTATATATATATCTTTAGATCCGGTTAAAATTATTCGTCGAAGAATAATTTATTTACGTTGCCAAGAATTTAATACCGGACAGTTTTGTTAAAAATATCTCTGGTTCC
This sequence comes from Cicer yamashitae, assembly GCA_037974755.1. Classification (NCBI taxonomy): domain Eukaryota; kingdom Viridiplantae; phylum Streptophyta; class Magnoliopsida; order Fabales; family Fabaceae; genus Cicer; species Cicer yamashitae. The sequence continues at coordinate 32,977,963 of JBBPBQ010000004.1, forward strand.
TTTTATATATATATATATATATATGAGAAAGAAAGGCAAGCAAGAAAACATTTCTCCCTGCCTCGCGTATTTTTTTTTCCTTCTTCCCCTGTTCGTGAAAGAAAACCGTGTGGGTGGTTTTTAAAACCACCAAACGCAAACCTCCACTTTTCTCGACTTATGAGCTTCATTTCACGAAGTGACAGAAGGGAAAGTTGCTCCTTGCCACGCTGCTGTGCTAGCGAGCTAGTTTTCGAAGCGACGTCGCAAGCGAAGTTTTACCGAAATTAATCGTGGTGCCGTAATCGGCTGTTAAAGCTATTATTGAGGTAAGGGCTCCTTCCAAACTTTTAGGTTACATTTAGGACCCTATATGTGAAGTTGTGGAAAAGAAATTTGGTGGTTTATGCTTAACAATTTGGAGTTTTGATTTGGTGTTTTATGATTGAAAATTTTGGAAAATAAATTTGATGAGTTTGAGGTGTAGTTTTGGGGAAAATGAATTTAAGGTGTTTATGGGTGAAATTGTGGAAGTTTATTTTAGTGTGTTCGAGGTGTGGGTTGTGGTGATTCATGTTTGGTGTGATTGATGTGTTCATAATTAATATTATGAATTTTGAGATGTGTTTTATGTGTGGATTTTGTGGAAAAATGAATTGATATGATTTGGTGCGAATTTTGAGACTATGACTTAAATATGTTTGAGTATGCTCCGTGTTGAATTTGAAAAATCATTAGTGTTAAATGAGTATTAAAAATGGGGAATCTTTTAAGCTTCATTTACTTAATGGTTGCGGTGAAAAGAGTCAGAGTATGCTCATGCATTTCATAGTACATGGTGATCGCGATGGGCCATGGTGATAGTGGTGACCCGATGGGCCACGGGATGATGCCATGCGAATTGTTGGTTCATCTTATCCTTGCGGGGATTATCGCGTCATGCTGATATGTGAGAGATTGCACTCTAGTTGTGCTGATCTGTGAGCGATTGTACTCTAGAAAACAGTGTAAGGCCTGTGAGAGGCGACACTTTAGTAAATCGGGCTGGTCTATGAGCAACTGCACCTCGGTAATTAGTACTTCGGCCTGTGATAGGCGGTACAATTATGATTTATGCCCCTTCGAGGAGGATTTTGGTTTGGAATTCCAGAATCATGTGCATTGGCATATACGCATTGCATTTTTGTGCTTGGCACGCGAGTCATGTTTGATATACTGTGATGGTGGTATATACATACTCAATTGTTGTTTGTGATTGTGCCATTATTGATAAGTGTGATTGATTGGCTTGGCGTAGAAAGTGTTGTTTGATTTCGAAACGTTTTCAAAATTGAAAATCTGTAATTTTCACAGTTGTACTCGAATACAACAGAGTTGTATTCGAATACAAATATGTTGTATTTGCTACTGACTTGTGAATTCGCACTTATATTCGGCTACGAGAATGTTGTAGTCGAATACAGATATCAAATTTTTGCCACTGACTTTGCACTTGTATTCGGCTACGAGGAGATTGTATTCAATTACGACAGGTCTGTATTCGAATACAGTTGTGCTGTTTTTGCTTTGACTAGTGAAATAATGTTGTATTCAAATACAAGGATGTTGTATTCGAATACGACAGTGCAGTTTTGTTAAAAACTTCATTTTTCAACATTGATTATGCATGTTTGGCATATGAAAACTCTTTCTAGAGGTAAGCTAAGTTGAAAGGTTATTTTGTGCATTTAAAATTTGAATGCTATGTGATATCTATTAATTTTGGTTGGTGACCCTTTATAATTATTGTGGAAATCTGGGCTTTGCCCTCATATGAGGATCAGGATCGTCCTAAGGGGTAGCTTAGCGATGAGTTGGATTTGTGATCGAAAGCAGTTGGGCTTGATGCCTCTCGTGGATTCTCAGTACCCAGTCACCCTCAGTTAGATTAATGATTAGCTTAGGTTTCTATTTAAGAATTTTATTTATTTCCCTTTCTTATTTCAAGGTTGTTGTTGTAAAAAGGGAACTTATGTATTTGAAACAAACTAATTTAGCCGGTGTATTTTACATTTGGACATTTTGGATTATCGTCTCAAAAACTTTTTTAATTTTTTATAATTATGATGTAATTTAATTATGACTTTTGTCGTTCGTGTTACGACTGGTATTTTATCAATTTGTTTTTGAAAAAAAATACACCCGCGGTGTTAAAAATTGGGGTGTTACATTGTGGTATCAGAGCCTTGGTTTCAATTTCTTTGGGGCTGTGATTTGGGTGTCCTAAGTTGATCAAGAGTCGAGGTAGGGGTATCAAGTAAATGGAGTCCACGTGTACTTTGTGTTTTGTTGTCTTGGGTCAACCATGATATGCTTAAGTAGTTTTGTTGTTTCTTATACGGAACAACATGCCTTGTAGCACTTTAGTTGGAAGAGTAGTTAAAACGTAGAACATTAGTCGACTTTGGTCGACGAGTGTCTCTGGATTCCTTAAACGTATCGGTCTAGGAAAGATAGGGTTGAAGTGAATCATGATGGCATGGGATTTATGAAGTGGTTCCAAGGATACAAAGGCTATGTTATTGGTGTTAACTCGAAGATGTTATTTGTGTGAGACGGATAGGGGATTTCAAGTAAAGATCTAAGTGGAGAAATTTTTTTTTTTTAGAAAAGTATTGGATGTTTTCCTGGTAGATTTTAGGACGAGACTGGATGAAGTTTGATAACTGACAAAGAGATGTGAACATCATGGAATTGTTGAGAAGACGAGGCTTCCATTTGGAATAGCATCTGGTGCTCAGGTGTCAACTAAGGAGGCTTGTATTGAAGTTAAGGTACGCTACACATTTGGGGTGAATATTACCTTGGTTAGGCAAAGGATGCTCTAAGGAATAGTTGATACCTTGAGGGGTAAGGTCGAGCATTCGAAAGCAGTGGGGCTTGATGCCGCTCGTGGATTCTCAGTACCCAGTCACCCTTAGTTAGATTAATGATCAGCTTAGGGTTCTATTTAAGAATTTTATTTATTTCCTTTTCTTATTTCAAGGTTGTTGTTGTAAAATGGGAACTTATGTATTTGAAACAAACTAATTTAGCTGGTGTATTTTATATTTGAATATTTTGGATTATCGTCTCAAAAACCTTTTTAATTTGTTATAATTATGATGTAATTTAATTATGACTTTTGTCGTTCATGTTACGAGTGTATTTTATTAATTTATTTTTGAAAAAAAAATACACCTGCGCTGTTAAAAATCGGGGTGTTACAGTCACACCATGAATGCTCATCAAATTTGCCCCAGTATATGAAGTGTGATGGAGTCGTGGGAATAGATTAAAGGAAGTGGGAATTGTACGATCTAAATTTTGGAGAAATGTAGAACATGTGAATCGATGTAATTGAATGTCATGGATTTGGAATGGAGGTCATGTGTTTGCCCAAGTATTGGTCTATCATTAAATCACTTTCAAATGCTATGACAAACTAAAAGTCTCAATGTATTCATGGTCCCAATTTTATTCTCAATGTTCTTCATAATTTGAAGAAGGTTCACGAATACAAGTCATATGAAGATTGTTTTCTTTTTTTTTCTTTCTTTTTCTTTTCTTTCATTTTGTTTTTTAGTAAGGAAATTACAAATGAGTATTTTTATATTTTGTCCCAAGATTAAAATTTTTAAGAAAATGAACAATCAATGATTGATTTGGATGGACTTTTTAGGTTCTTAATGTGGTCAAGGCTAAAAGGGTTATGAAAGAAAGAATATAAAAGACTCAAATAATAATCATACGAGGGTTAATTAAGACCAATGACCTTTTAGCCTAAGGCTCACTCTATTTATTTTCATTCACACACACCATATATATATATATATATATATGAAGAGTTATTGTAAAAATTCTCTTGTAAGAAAATCTGGTAATGAGTTTTTATCTCCTTTAATATGTTCTATTTCAAAATCAAAACAGGAAAGTAAAGATTGCCATCTGGAAAAAATATGTTTCGAAATTAAGTTTTTAACATCTTTTTGCAAAACATCTTTTGCTGCTTTACAATTAGTTTTTAATAAAAATTTCTTTGAAAACAAGTCATCTTGAAATTTTGTAATACATAAAACAATTGCCAAAATTTCTTTTTTAACAGTGCTATATTTTAATTGGGCAGTGTTCCATATTCCAGAGTAATACCTAACTATTTGTTCTTTATCGTTTCCTATTGGTTTTTGTTTTAATATACCTCCAAATCCTAATTCTGAATAGTCAGTCTCTACTATTAATGATGCTTGTGGGTCAGGTATTCCTAGGCAGGTTAACTTTTTTATAATAGTTTTTAGCTTTTTAACGTTATCCGTCATCTCATTATTCCAAACAGGTGGATTTTTTCTTAATCTTTTGAATAAGGGTGCACAGATAATCCTAAGGTTAGGTATAAAATCTGACACATAATTTATACACCCTAAAAATCTTTGTAATTGTTTTTTATCTTTTAATTCATCTGGTAATCTATCTCCGAATTCTGTTGACCTGTTTATTGGTTTAATGGTACCTTTATAAATATTAAATCCTAAGAATCTAATGTTATCTTGGAATAATTTCATCTTTTTGGCCGAGATCACTAATCCATTTTCTTTTATAATATTAAAAAATTGTTCTAAATGATTAAAATGTTGATTAATATTATTTGAGAATATTAATACGTCATCTAAATAAACTATAGCAAATTGCTGATAATCTTTGAGGATATTGTTCATAATGTTTTGAAATTCACTGGGAGCATTTTTTAATCCGAAAGGCATCACGTTCCATTCGTAATGTCCAAATGGTACAACAAATGTTGTTTTATATTTATCTTCTTCTTTAATTTGAATTTGATAATAACCTGATTTCATATCAAATTTAGAGAATATTGAAGAGTTATGTAATCTACTTACTAAGTCTCTTTTATTAGGTATAGGATATCTAATCCATTTTAATGTTTTATTTCAAGGTTTATAATTAATAACTAACCTAGGGGCTCCTCTTTCTAATTCTGCAGCATTCATAACATAAAAGGCTGCACAGCTCCAAGGGGACTTACTGGGCCTTATTAATTTTTTGTCTAAGTACTCCTGTATTTCTTTTTTACAATAATCTAAGTACTGGCTATTCATTTGTATAGGCCTAGCCTTAGTGGGTATGTTTTCTTCATTAAAATTGGGCTCATAAGGTAGTGAAACTTATGTTTTTTCCTAGATCAGAACGCGTTTGGATGTTCTGCGCATATTTCTTTTTCAAATTTAATTTGGAGTTCTTTTATCTTTTCTTGTACATTTTTACTTTTTAATTGTTCTTCAATTCTTTTGTAATGAATATCTTGGTTTATCATATTTATTTGTTTCTTTTTTAATTCTATTGTATTGATGGCTGAAATGGATGATTCTTGTAGTATATTTAATTCTTTTATTCTAGGGGTTATTGCAAATTTAAATTTAATTTCTTTGCCTAAAGCTATGGTAATAATTCCTTCAGATGTAACAGTAAAAGGGTAAATTAATGCTAAAAAATGATTTCCTAGTATTATTTTTTTCTTTAATGTCTTTTACTAATAAGAATGAGGTTTGATAACAAATTTTTTCTTTACATATTTTTACGTTGGGTAATTTGTAATTTACTCCTAACCTAGAGCCATTAGCTCCACTCAATCGTTCTAAAGTTTTTTCGTAATACTTAATGGGTATTATTATTATTATTATTATTATTATTATTATTATTATTATTATTATTATTATTATTATTATTATTATTGTTATTATTATTGTTATTATTATTATTATTATTATTATTATTATTATTATTATTATTATTATTATTATTATCATTATTATCATTATTATCATTATTCTCATTATTATCGTTATTATTCTTGTTATTATTGTTATTATTATTGTTATTGTTATTATTATTATTATTATTATTATTATTATTATTGTTATTATTATTATTATTATTATTATTATTATTATTATTTTTATTATTGTTATTATTA
>JBBPBQ010000004.1:32984208-32996768 GCA_037974755.1 Cicer yamashitae
ATTATTATCATTATTATTATTATTATTATTATTATTATTATTATTATTTTATTATTATTACTATTAATATTATTATTAATATTATTATTATTATTATTATTATTATTATTATTATTAGTACTATTATTACTACTACTACTACTACTATTATTATTATTATTATTATTATTATTTCAACTCTAAACCCACCCTATTAGTGCTAAAGTTAGCAGACTAGTGTAGCAACACACATTCACTTCTTGTATTATTTTATTAAAATATATATATATTATACATTTTTTTATTGTAAGTTAAATATAGTTAATTTTAATGATTGAAATTAGTTTCTAAGGCAAACACACAAGACCCACATGAAGAAAATTATAATACATATTAGCACTCATATAATAATAGTAGTGTACCCTTATACTATTAAAATATAATAATAAGAAATCGGGGTGTTACATTTCTCCCCTTGTTGAAGAAAATTTCGTCCTTGAAATTTACCTGACAGAAACAACTCTGGCTAAGAATCGCACATCTGACTTTCGACTTCCCACATAGCACTTTCACCAGTAGCACCTCCCCAGACAACCTTAACCAATGAAATCGTCTTACCCCTTAATTCTTTGACTTTTAGGTCCTTAATCTGTAGCGAAAAGGTCTCAAAAGTTAGATTCTCTTTTATTTGGACCTTGTCTGACTCAATCGCATGTGAAGGATCAGGAATGTATTTGCGATGTTGAGACACGTGAAAGACACTATGAAGATTAGAAAGAGATGGAGGTAACGCGATCTGATATGCTACATTACTAACACGTTTAAGAATTTTGTAAGGTCCTATAAACCGAGGAGTAAGCTTTTGCATTTTTAACGCCCAACCAACCGCAGTTTAGAGCTCAGAAATACATGATCACCTTCTTGAAACTCGAGGTCTTTCCTTATTTTATCATGGTAATTCTTTTTCCTACTCTGAGACGCTCTCATCTTTTCCGGAATCATTTCTACTTTATCAGTAGTCTATTGAACAATATCAGGTCCTAACACAAGGTTATCGCCCGTCTCAAACCAACATAAAGGGGTCCTACACCTTCTCCCATACAATGCCTCAAAAGGGGCCATTCCAATGCTAGAGTGGAAACTATTGTTATAGGTAAACTCTATAAGTGGCAAAAAGCTATCCCAACTTCCATTTTGTTCCAACACACAAGCTCTCAACAAGTCTTCTAGGGATTGATTGGTTCGTTCAGTCTGACCATCTGTTTGTTGGGTGGTAGGCTGAACTCATCCTAAGGTTCATACCGAAAGCGCTTTGTAAACCTTCCCAAAACTTAGAGGTAAATCTAGGGTCTCTATCTGACACTATACTTGATGGGATTCCATGCAACTTCACAATTTCCTTTATGTATATTTCAGCTAACCTTTCCATAGAATAAGTTATGTTTATCGGAATAAAGTGAGCAGATTTAGTTAATCTTTCCACAATAACCCAAATACTATTATACCTTTTTGGAGTTCAAGGTAAGCCTACAACAAAGTCCATAGAGATGTTATCCCACATCCATTCAGGAATACTTAAAGGTTGCATCAAGCCTGACGGTTTCTGGTGTTCAGGCTTAGACTTTTGACAGGTCAAACAAGCATACACAAATTCAGCAACATCTTTTTTCATTTTAGGCCACCAAAATATCTTCGTGAGGTCCTTATACATCTTTGTGGCTCCATGGTGAATACTTAGACAACTCCTATGTCCTTCCTCTAAGATCATCTTTCTTAACTCCTATACATCGGAAACACAAATTCTATCTTTAAATCCCAAAATTCCATCCACACCCATTTAAAAACCAGGTTCTCTCCCTTGGTCAATCAACTGTAACTTATCCAAAAGGTATAAATCCAACTTCTGACTCTTTTCAATCTCTTCTAATAGTCCACTAGTTACCTTCAACATTCCCAATTTAATGTTTTCTAGTGTCACTTCACAAACTAAACTAAGGTCTCTAAATTGTTCCAACAACTCACTATGCTTAACCATCAAAGCGGACACACTCAAAGTCTTCCTACTCAAGGCATTAGCCACTACATTGGCCTTTCCAGGGTGATAGTTAAGCTCAAAATCGAAATTCTTAAGAAATTCCATCCACCTACGTTGTCTCATATTTAACTCCCTCTGGTCGAAAAGGTACTTAAGGCTCTTATGGTCACTGAAAACCTCAAATCTAGATCCATACAAATAATGCCTCCACATCTTAAGTACAAAAACAACTGCTGCTAGTTCTAAGTCATGGGTAGGGTAGTTCCTCTCATGAATCTTAAGTTGCCTAAAAGCATATGCTACCACCTTCCCATCCTGTATAAGTACTCCGCCTAATCCTAAACCACACGCGTCACAATACACTACAAAGGGTTCACTCAGGTTAGGTAACACTAAGATCGGTGCAGAGGTCAATCGTTTCTTAAGCTCTTGGAAACTATTCTCACGATGGGTATCCCACACGAACAATTCCCCTTTTCGGGTCAACTTAGTTAAAGGTAAGGTCAACTTGGAGAATCCTTCTATGAACCTACGATAATAACCTGCCAATCCTAGGAAACTCCTAATCTCAGTCACTGACTTAGGTGTTTTCCATTCTAAGACGTTCTCCACCTTGGTAGGATCAACAGCTATTCCACCTTTTGAAATTACATGTCCTAAGAAACTTACTTCCTCTAACCAAAATTCACACTTAGACAACTTGGTAAATAATTGTTTCTCCTTAAGGGTTTGCAAGACTATCCTTAAATGTTCGCCATGCTCTTCCTTAGTCTTAGAGTACACTAAGATATCATCTATAAACACAACCACAAATGAGTCTAGGTAAGGATGAAAGATCCGATTCATGTCATCCATAAACACTACTGGTGCATTAGTCACACCAAAAGGCATAACCAAATACTCATAATGGCCATAATAGGTCCTAAAGGCGGTTTTAGGGACATCAGAAGACTTCACTCGGATCTGATGGTTACCTGATCTCAAGTCAATCTTACTAAACACACACGATCCTCTCAATTGGTCCATAAGGTCATCTATCCTAGGTAGTGGATACTTATTCTTGATTGTCACTTTATTAAGCTGGCGGTAATCCACATACAACCTCATAGAGCCATCCTTCTTCTTAACCAACAACACAAGTGCATCCCATGGTAATACACTAGGTCTTATAAATTGTTTATCTAAAAGCTCCTCCAATTGCTTCTTAAGCTTAGACAATTATAAGGGAGACATCCTATACGTGCCATGGATATGGATCCAGTACCTGTTACAAGGTCAATGCTAAACTCAATCTCACGCTTTGGTAGTAAACTATTGACATCTTCAGGGAATAATTCAGGGAATTCACACATAATAGGAACATCTCGTATTACCACTTTTTCTTCAAATTCCAATGAGGCTAGGATCATGTATAATTGGGCATCTTCTTTAAAGAATGCCTTCACTTGGTTGGCGGATATATTGCTAGGCTTCTCCCCCTCTTCTGGCTCCATGAATTCAATGGTTTTACTAAAAAAATCTACGCGGACACGGTTGGCACATAGCCAATCCATACCAAGAATCACATCAACTAGATGTAGAGGTAAGCACACTAAGTTAACTCGGAAGTCCCTTCCACACACATGGATAGAAATGTCGAGACAAACACTAGAGGTTTCAACAGAATTACTAGTTGGGGTATTCACAATCAAATCATACTGCAAACGAGACACAGGTAGTCCTAAACATCTAACTCAATCAAGAGACACAAAGGAATGAGTGGCACCACAATCAAATAGCACAAATAAAGGAGTATCGCTTATGAGACATGTACCTTGGATCAAGTTGTCTTTCTTATACGCTCCAGCACCATTGAGGGCAAAGACTCTTCCATTACTGATAAACTATATTACTGATAATTCAGACGACTTTGAGATTTACTAAGAGGAAAAGAGTAAGGTTTTCCTCTATTATAATGCATAGGCCTCTGTCCTTCATGGTTCCAGTGTTTCGGTAATGTGCCTTTTCAGCACGACTATTCTCATCATAAATCCTACTCTTATGCACTTAGACTTTTCTCCTGCCTCTCCAACATAAAGTGGATAGTACCTGGATAACTTCTCAAACTTAACACCATACTCCGCTACTGACATAATTCCCTTGTTCCAATTTGACAAATTCCATTTCCTTCTTATTGCAGATATCTTTAGGGAAATACTTGACTAGGAACATGTTTTTGAATACAACCCAAGTAATTGCAGTCCCTGCATTATCTAAACGTTGACGTGCATTATCCCACCAATGTTCAGCTTCTTCTGCCAACATAAAGGTTCCCAAATTCACTTTTTGACCTGCGGGACATGCCACTCCTCTGAAAATTTTCTCAACCTCTTGCAACCACTTTTGAGCTCCATCGGGATTATAGTGACCTTCAAACGATTGAGGGTTGGCCTTGTGGAATCGATCCATCACTATGAACTCATTTATTTGCACATTTCCTTGGCCACCACTGTAGGTAGTAGCTTGAGCAGCAACTTGTGCAGCTTGTGCAGAGGCTTGTGTAGTAGCTTGAGATTCAGCCAAAGCTTGGAGAGCTTGCACTGTAACTCCTGCCATGGACTCTAGAGCCTCAGCAATTGCAGCGTCATTCCTTCCATCAACCATCACTACCTACATCAATCAAATAAGCCAATTAAATAAAGTGAGACACTTAAGGAAGTGAGAAACTAACTTAGTTCTACACCACTAGCATAATAATGACCATAACAACAACACACATAATAGAGCACACAAGGAAACATACACATAACACATTTATTGTTTGATTGGATAGACCAACTCGGATACCACTAATGTGACACCCTAAACCCAAATTAATATAAATTTTATTTTCTCTTATTAATTTTTTTTAATAATGAATTTCTTCAAATAAAAGATATATAAACTTTCAAACATTTTTTTTCAAGGTAAAGGGTATCACGTAATCATTTAACATGTCACATTAATCCAAAATTTTCCATCAAACATAATAACTCAAAATCATAATTTTAGACAACAAAATCTCTTGGACATACGCGTAAATAAATTTAGTAATAATTGCAAATATCGTCCCAACCCGGAGTCACTATTAGAACGGGAATTCCCAAACTAAAAGACGTTAACAAAAAAAACATATAATAAAAGTCTTCAAGACAAGATGGCTTCTGCCACTCTGATGGTACTAGTCATCACCTGCAGCTCGCAACTCGTCTGCGTCCATCGCAAACGCCAAACACACAACGAAGGGTGAGTTTCAAAATTATGCAATAGTATAAGATAAAATGAGGAGAACACGCAAGTAGTCAACAACACAAATAGAGAGAAGCATTCAAGAACATAATATCAAAGGTTAATCTAATTCAATCACAATAAAACAGTTACAAGGATGAAATGTTATGCATGTCCTATACTCTATACTTCCTCATCATTTGGTACCATTCTACTCTGAAGTACTTGGTTACGAGGCCTATGCCACTACAAGAGTGGACAGACAATTCATGAATGGTCAAGTCCTCATAGATCCCCTCAACTCAACTCGAGACACATATACGCGACGGTCGGGGTACTTTTGTGTTGCGCGGTAGCTCCCGACCTTAGGGAATAACCCACTAATCCACTTAGGAACTCCCCCCCCAGAAATACCCCCAAGGTCTATAAGTCTTACCTTACAGTTCGACTATAGCCCTCCACGATTAGGCTCATTCAGTTGTACTTCCCCGAATCACTAGGTTTGTCAAACCCTCCCTATATGATGACAAAATATTCCTCACTCCAAACCTACAACACCTATCTCATACTTACACAATTATCACAACTCAATAAGTTTCAATTTGAATTCACAATATTCATTAGAATTTATATCATTACAAATGTATATCAATCAATCACAATAAAATCCTAATATTTGGTTTACACTACTCACAATACACAGTCCAGTCTCATCAATCACATAATAAGGAATCACACAGGTGGCACGTTCAAGTAATATCACAATTTCAATCAAGTAACAAGAACACTAAAAAATATCTGTTATTTGTAATATAACTCAAAAATATATTTAATATCATTAAACACACATATTATTATAATCAGATTTTTTTTAAACTAAGCATGATAGAAAGAACAAAATATTGTGTCTATATATATATATATATATATATATAACTTTGATTTTTTAATAGATTTTTATAAATATCACACTGAATTTTATTATTATTTACTGCTTATTATTGACTATACTGAATTTCATAAAATAACTAAACCCTTTAGAAACCAACTGCATGTCAATACTAATACTGCTAATAGCTTATCTGCTAACTTATCTTCTAGAAATTTGTATGACAACAACTCTTATATAGCATAGTCCTTATTTTATGTATTAGTCTGTGTTTATAGTAAACCAGCAAATTCACCATCCTAGAAATACTGTTGTTGTTGTTGTTGGCTCATAATGCAATAAACATTTGTCTATTATTTATTTATCATTTATTAAATGTGAATTTATTCTGTATAATAATGGTAAAAATATCAAACACCTAATATAATTCTCATTTTTTTTTCACCGGAATGCTAAAAAAAAAAATAACTCGGATTCTTAATCTTGATACTCAAGTTTGGTGGTAAGTACAGATTGTATTCTTTGTATACCGATTTTATCTTTATGACTTATTCTATTCTATTATCAAAACCTATGTCATTATCAAAATTTAACTGATGGATTTAAGAACATATACCCCTTTCTTTTATTCAGACTAAATCGTATCGATTGATGGGATTAAGAAAATATACCTGTTGTAGGTATTGTTATATTGTTGTGTTGTTGTTAGAACTAGAGGCTGGAACAAAGAGGCTGATCTGTTGTTGTTGTTGTTGTTGTTGTTGTTGTTGTTGTTGTTGTTGTTGTTGTTGTTGTTGTTGTTGTTGTTTTTAGCAAAAAGATTGCACCAAAAACTTTGATGATGAACATGTTTGATAAATAAATGTCCACTAAAATTATGAACTACATGTTAAATGAGTAAGAAACCAAGTGATTTAAATGTCTACTTTATATTTTTTTTCAAACGATGTGGTATCCAAACGAAATAGATTAATGTGACTCCAATATGAAATGTATACTTTCTCACATGCGTATAGTTAAACCGTTAATATTTAATTATTATTATTTATTTATAATGAATGATGCAAGGTGAAAAATGACATAGTTTTTATTGTTTATGAGCTTTTCAAGTAGCCTAAGAATGCAAGAATGATATGATGATGTAATGACACATGCATTACTAATGAAAATCTTGTTGAAACTAAGTTGATTTTTCACTTATAGTTTTGATGTTAACAAAAATATTTTACGAGAACAATAAATTTGGATTAATGACGTCATTAAGTATGCAAAAATTGGAAGAAGAAAAAATATCTGAGGAAGGTACCAAAGGAAGCGACTAGAGGAAAGTCACTAGAGGATGCGATCAGAGGAACACAAAGTATACGCGTCTGCCTCTAAACATATGCCTTTGAAAGTAACGTGCCTCTGAAGGTTACGAAGATTGTGTCTGATGTCTGGGTCTAAAGTATGGGTCTGATGTTTGGGTTTGAAGATTGGGTCTGAAGATTGCCTCTAAAGAATGGCTCTGAAACTGAGTCTAAACACTACCTGAAGACTAAATTTGAAGCATGCCTCTGAAGCCCTTGCATGTCTTTGATGAGCACAAACTTAGCATGCCTCTAAAGAGTTCATATTAAGGTAAAATTAACTCTGAAGAGATTGTTCAAATCATAAATTCAAAGCTCACAATCCGCTGATCAAAATGGTACAACACACTCCAAATGCTACCTCTGATATACAACCTTTAATGTTGCATTGACTCTAAAGTTTCAACAAGGTGATTTGCCTAATGCCACTAATTTTAAGTCATGCAATTCTTCCTTTGACTATCATTATTCAAGAAACACAACATCTCACACCAACAAAAAAGTCAATGCCTTATATGAAAAGTCAACGACTGACTTATGAAAGTATGAGCATCTATGACAATTTGGTTCTGACTTATGAAGGAAGCAAGCAAGATCAAGAAGCAAAGGCCAACCTCCTAGTCAAAAAGTATGAGTTTTTCAAGATGGAAGAAGATAAAGACATTGAAACAATGTTTTCCAGATTCCAGACTCTGGTCTCAAGATTAAAGGTACTTGAGAAGAGTTATACTATTGTTGATCATTTGAAGAAAATTCTTAGGAGTCTACCAAGCAATTGGAGACCTAAGATTACAGCTATTCAAGAAGTTAAGGATATCAATACTCTTAAATTAGAAAAATTGATTAGCTCCTTGAGATCACATGAAATTGAGCTTGCAGAGGATGAGCCCAAAAAGAAGCAGCCAACTTTGGCCTTGAAATCCAAGCAGAAGAAGGTTCTGAAGGCAACAACAGAATGAAAGGATAATGATTCAAATTATCATAATCTAAACTTAGAGGATGAGGAGTTGCCTTTCATATCTAGAAAAAATTCAGAAGATGTGGCACAAAAGAAAGAAGCAATCTCCTCAAAGATATTCTAGGTAGTCCAATAGAGGAAGGGATGAAAAATCTGACAAGAAAAGCATCATATGTTATGGAAGCAATGAACTTTGATATGTCAAGTCTGAATGTTCAAATCTAGAAAAGGCAAACATCAGAGCAAAGATTTTGGACCCAAGAAGAAGGTTCTGATGGCTACATGGGATGATTCTGATCTATCCTTTAATGATGAAGAGCAACAAGATTTGGCTCTGATGGATCATACCAACTCTGCCTCAAGATCCAACACAGACACTGATTCTGACTCTGAAAGTGAATGAATTGATAATGAAATTGAGGTCTTTTTTGACGTAACCCGATCTGATTTAATTAATGTCATTAATGATTTCTTAAATAAATAGCACAAGTTATCTCTAAAACTGAAAGAACTTAGGAAAGTAAATACAAACTTAACTAAAGAAATCAATACCTTAAAAATTGAAAGTGTTGAGGTTAAATATGAAAACAAAACCTTGAAAGATACTCTTGTTTCAAAACCTTTAGAAAATGTCACATGTAATTCTGATAAATATGAAGAAGCATTCCAAGACTTTCTAGCTAACAGTATGTTAAGAAGCAAGTATGCTACTATGATTTATGAAGTTAATAGAAATGGAAAAAGAGGTCTAGATTTTGAAGAAACAGTAATTGAACCTAAACGCATTCCCTCTGATATTTTGTGCAATGTCTGCTCTAAGAAAGGTTACTCTAAATTATCTTGTCCTATGTTAAATACAAGAAAAGACAAGAAACCATTCAAGACTAACAAACCAGGACCCAACCAAATTATCTATGTTCCAAATGTCCTCAGCAGCCAAGTTAAAACACCAAACATGGTACTTGGACAGTGGATGCTTGCGACATTAGTCAAGGCACAATTGGTCAAGGCACAGTGACTTTAGGAGGAAAGCAAAAAGGCCAGATCATTGGTCAAGGCACAATTGGTAATAGCATTTCTCCTTCTATTAAAGATGTCTTGTTAGTTAAAGCTCTTAAGTATAATTTATTAAGTATTAGTCGGTTAAAGTATAATAATTATGATATTATATTTAATCAAAAAAAACGTGCAACACAATTAGTCAAAAGGAGGGATATGTGCTCTTTATAGGTCAAAGGCAAAATAACATTTATAAGATAAATTTGTTTAGTCTAGATAAACAAGATGTTAAGTGTCTAATGTCAGTGAATGAAGAGAAACTAATTTGGCACAAAAGGTTAGGTCATGCAAATCTTAGGTTTATTTCAAAACTGAATAAGCTTCAACTAGTCAGACGTCTACCCATGCTTAGTTGCAAAATTGAAATTATGTGTGAAGTTTTTCAAAAGGGAAAACAACTAAAGAACTCTTTTACCCCTAAGAACTTAGTCTTTACCTCAAAACCCCTTGAACTCTTACTTGTTGATCTCTTTGGGCCAGTGAAAACAGCCTCACTAAATGGAAAGAAGTATGGCTTTGTGATAGTAGATTATTAAAGTAGGTGGACTTGGATAAAATTCTTAAGAAATAAAGATGAATGCCACAAAGTGTTTATTGCATTTTCCAAACATGTAATGAATGTAAAAGGTCTTAAGATTGTAACAATTAGAAGTGATCATGGAGGAGAATTTTAAAAAGCAAGTTCTTTGAAAGATTTTGTGATGAGAATGGAATCTCTCACAATTTCTCCTCTCCTAGAACACCACAAAAAAATGGCCATAACCATGCTCAATGAGATGGATATTGCAAAACATTTTTGGGCAGAGGAAATTAACACTGTGTGCTATATTCAAAATAGAATCTTAATTAAGTCAATATTAAATAAAACACCAAATGAATTATGAAAGGGTAAAAACTCTAGCATCTCCTACTTTAAACAATTTGGTTGTACTTATTATATGTTAAACACTAAAGACAACCTGGCAAGTTTGATTCCATATCACAAAATTGCCCTTTCATTGGATACTCTGAAATATCTAAAGCATATAGAGTGTTTAATAAGGAAACTTAGATTGTGGGAAAGTCAATACATGTTAAATTTAATGACAAACAACTTGACATTAAAAAGTCAAAGTAAGTTGATGATAGTGAAGGTTTACTAGAACCATATGCAGACAAACCAGAAGAACCTAAAAAATTAGAGGATGCATGTAAATCAGAAGAATATGACAAATCATCACAAAATGAATTTGACCAAGTCAAAAACAGTCAAGATAAGTCAGAAGGGAGATATGGATGGAAGTACAAGTCATCCCATCCTGAAACTCTAATAATTGGAAATGCAAATGATCCTTTGAAACCATATCATCGCGGAAGGACACAACTTTGTTAGGTCTACTATCAACAATTGAACCTACATTTGTTGATAAAGCACTCATAAATGAAGGATGGATCCTTGCAATGCAAGAAAAGTTAAATGAATTGAAAAGGAATGATGTTTGGGATCTAGTAGCTAGACCAAAGAAAAACATTATTGGAACCTAGTGGGTTTTTAGAAACAAGCTAAATGAAAAAGAAGAAGTGGTTAGAAACAAGGCAAGAATTGTTGCACAAGGTGATAGTTAGAAAGAAGGCATTGATTACACTGAGACATTTACTCCAATGGTCAGGTTAGAAGCTATTCGTATCCTACTTTATTTTGTTGCTTATAATAACATTACATTATTTCAAATGGATGTTAAAAGTGCTTTTCTAAATGAGTATGTAAGTGAAAAAGTCTATGTTAAGAAACCCCCAGGTTTTGAAAGTTCAGAATTTCCAGAGCATGTATTTAAACTTAGGAAATCACGGTATGGTCTAAAACAATCACTTAGGGCATGGTATGATAGATTAAGAAACTTATTGCTTAAATTTTTTTTTTGAAAGAGGACAAGTAGACAACACACTATTTAGAAAATCAATAGGAGATGATATTCTTATCATTCAAATTATGTTGATGACATTATATTTGGATATATTAAGGACACTATTTGTCAAGATTTTGCTAAGTTGATGCAACTTGAATTTCAAATGAGTATGATGGGAGAACTTAAGTTCTTCTTAGCGATACAAATTCAGCAAAGTCTAAAAGGCATATACGTACATCAAACCAAATATACAAAAGATCTTCTCAAAGAAATTTAAAATGAATGATTTTAAACCTATGGCTACACCAATGCATACACCAATGCACCCTATATGTTCACTTGAAAATGATCAATTAGGCTAAAAGGTTGACCAGAAAACATATAGAGGAATTATTGGATCACTATTTTACCTTACTGCCTCCAGACCTGATATTATATTTAGCGTGTGTGTAAGATTTCAGCCTATTCCAAGGGAATCTCATTTAAATATTGTTAATAGGATCCTTAGATATTTAAAAGGTACTACCAACCTTAGCTTGTTCTACAAGAAATCTACTAAATATAAATTAAGTGGCTATTCTGGTGCTGACTATGATGGAAATAAACTTGAGAGAAACAGTACAAGTGGAAACTGCACATTTCTAGGTGAAAACTTAATCTCATGGTCAAGTAAGAGACAAAACATAATTGCAATGTCAACAATAAAGGCTAAGTACATTTCAGCAGCTGGTTGCAGTTCTCAATTGCTATGGATGAAACGTCAATTGGAAGATTACTAGATTCTTAAGAGTAACATTCCCATATTCTGTGACAACACTTATGCCATTTGCCTAACCAAGAACCTCATCTTACATTCTAGAGCCAAACACACGGAAATCAAACATCACTTCATTATGGACTTTGTTCAAAAAGGATTACTAAATATCCAGTTTGTAGACACTAAACACCAATGAGCTGACATATTCACCAAACCACTTGCTGAAGATAAATTTGACTTCATTAGGAAAAATCAAAACCTTACCTTTATACCTGAATGATGTTGTACAAAGCTTAAAGTAGTTTAGATTCATATTAGGATCAGTTTTATGTTATGTTCCAATTAGTCTATGTTTCATGTTTTGTTCATTCTATTAAAAAGAAAGAGGGGGGGGGGGGGGGG
>JBBPBQ010000004.1:32996799-33083578 GCA_037974755.1 Cicer yamashitae
AGTGCATAAAAAAAAAAGTTCTGCATTCAAGTCTTTTTGCCTAATGACAAAAGGGGGGACAAAGATGTTTAAGAACAATAACATGGGGAGATAATGAAAAAATTACTTGGACTTGGGGGTAGTCTTAAGTTAGGGGGAGTCAAATAATAAAAGAAAAATTGTTATTAAAGATATAGTTTTCTCATCGTCAAAAAAGGGAAGATTGTTGGAATCAAGTTGGTTTTCCCCTTATAGTTTTGATGTTAACAAAGGTATTTTATGAGAACAATAAATTTGGGTTAATGGATTCATTAAGTATGCAAAAATTGGAAGAAAAAAACAAGAGGAAGGTACAAGACAAAAAAAATTAGAGGAAGGTACCGAAGGAAGCAACCAGAGAAAAGTCACAAGAGGAAGTCACAGAGGAAGTGGCCAGAGGATGAGATAAGAGGAACACAGTATATTTGTTTGCCTTTGAAAGTAGCGTGTCTTTGAAGGTTACGAAGATTGTCTTTGATGTCGAGGTCTGATGTCTGGGTCTGAAGTTCGGGTCTGAAGTCTGAGTCTAATGTTTGGGTCTGAAGACTAGCTCTGATAATTGGATCTAAATACAACCTCTAAAGAAGGCTCTGAAGACTACCTCCGAAGACTGAATTTGAATAATGGTTCTAAAGCCCTTGCATGTCTTTGATGTACAAAAACTCAGCATGCATTTGAAGAGTTCATATCAAGGTATAATTAACTCTGAAGATATTGCTCAAACCATAAATTCAAAACCCACAATCCGCTGATCAAAATGGTACAACACACTCCAAATGTTGCCACTAATATGCAGCCTCTAATGTTGCATGGACTCTAAAGTTTCGACAAGGTGATTTTCCCAATGTCACTAATTCTAAGTCATGCAATTTTGCCTTTGACTATCATTATTCAAGAAACACAATATCTCACTCCAACGAGAAAGTCAATGCCTCTAAAGTAAAGTCAACGACTAAAACTAATAGAATTAAGTATGAAAAGAAGACTTAGCTGAATCAAAAAGTTGTGAAGATCCAAGAACAAACTGAATCCATTCGTGTTTATGAAGACAATCTAAAATAAGATTTCATTCAAATTTATAATTGAAAAAAATCTTTGACCAAGTTGAAAAGAAGATATGGTACAGATTTGAAGAAGATATGATCAAGATCTTATCAACAAGAAGATATGAATTATTTACCAAGAGAATTTGATCAAGATTTATCACACGAAGATATGAATTATTTACAAGAAGATTTGATCAAGATGTCTCTATAAGAAGATATGAATTATTTACAAGAAGATTTGATCAAGATTTATCACAAGAAGATATGAATTATTTACAAGAATATTTGATTAAGATTTATCTGAAGAAGATATGAAATATTTACAAGAAGATTTGATCAAAATTTATCTACAAAAAGATATGAATTATTTACGCGAAGATATGATCAAGAATTGTTTACAAGAAGATACATTTATTATTTGCAAATATATGATTTAGATTTTCAAGGACAAAGGAGAAACCCTAACCTATTCTATAAATAGATACTCAAGGTAGAAGAAGAAAATAAGATAACTCACAAGCACAAAATTTCCTAAGTCATTAAAGTTCATAAGGTTAAGGTCTAGAGAACATTTGCTCAAAAGAAATATTTTCTAAGTGTTTTCTAGTGTAAGAGTCATTGTTACAATCAGCTTGTTAAAAGCAAATCAATTTGTTCCAAACTCTTGTAACCCAACTCGATAGTGGCTTTCGTGTTCCTCAAGCAATCTTTAAGTTTTCACGTTGTGTTGAGAAGACTTGGCTTGTAGAGTCAAGGAGTTTGTGTTTCTCAAAAAACTTGTAGGTGTTAGGTTGGTTTTAGAAGATTGGCTTGTAGGGTCAGGTGTTGTGTAATTCAAGTTTTGAATTAGTGGATTAAATCCTTCTAAGTGAGGGACTTAGTGAGCCAGGATAAATTCTTGTGTCACTTTAATTTTGAAATTCTTGTTTTACTTATGCCTCTACTCACTTAACTTGGTTGCTACTACTTTTATTCTAAGTAAGTCACCAAAACCGAACTAGTTTTAAATAAATTAGCAAAAAGAATCCAACTTATTCAAACACAATTTAACCCCCTTTCTCGTGATTGCACCTTCAGACCTAAAATGAGCTAATTAGAAGGAAAAACAAAGAATATTTCAAGTTAAGACTTTATAATAGTTTTTAGTTTTATTTGTGTTTAATTTTAATTGTAATAATTTTAGTTAAGTGGTGTAATCCCAATATGCGTCTAAAAAATTATCTTTTGCCCCATTTTAGGAATAAGGTAAATCCTTCTTTAAATACCTTGTAAGAGTCTCATTTTGGTTAAATTTGAAAATAAATTAGAATTTCTCTCATGAGAATGGTGAGTTAAATGTGTCTCCTCTTTGAGTTTTTGGATTAGAATTTGCTTGAATCTTTTCAATGGCTTCCTTACCATTATAGCAATTCCACATTGGCTTATCAATCATCATTGGATGAGGTGCCTTCTCCATCTAACCCATGTTTGTTTCTTTCTTTTATTGCTCCCTCTTAGTGTTCCTCCCTCTGTCGACTCGAATTCTTGTTCCTCCCTTCGACACCTTTATTCTCCCTCTACCTATTCCTCTATTCGTCGCGTCTGTTCTTCCATTTGTCGCCTATCTCCTTTGCATTCGATCATTCTTCGTTGTGCACATCTATTCCTTCTCTATCGCGTTTGTCATCGGGTATACTAATGAGAAAAGCGAGATAACTAATATGTCCAGGTTTTCCTTTTCTCTTTAGTATACTCTAGATGTGGATTTGGGTTGATTCCATAAGAAATGAATAATCTACCTAGTGATTTCATGAAACAAAGTAGTAAAATAAAGGAGAAAAGAAAGAAAGAAACATGGGTTAGATGGAGAAGATGGAGAAGGTGCCACATTTAATAATGATTGATAAGCCAATGAGAAATTGACACAATGTTAAGGAAGTCATTGATAAGATTCAAGCAAGTTCTAATCCAAGAACTCAAAGAGGAGACACATCAAACTCATAAGTTTTATTTGGGACCAAGAGTGCGAGGATAATTTCCAAGAGCTTAAGGGAAGAATAATTTCATCACTTGTTTTAGTTATACCAGATCTATCCATGAATTTTATGGTTTATTATGACACTTCTAAAAAAGGTTTAGGGTGTATTTTAATGCAAGAAGGAAATGTGGTAGCTTATGCATCTAGGCAACTTAGGTCACACGAGGTGAATTATCCAACTCATGATCTTGAATTAGCTGCTTTAGTTTTTGCTCTTAAGATTTGGAGGCATAACTTGTATGGAGCAAAATTTGAGGTTTTTAGTGATCGTAAGAGCCTTAAGCATTTGTTTGATCAAAATGAATTAATTATGAGAGAAAGAAGGTGGATGGAGTTTCTTAAGGACTATGATTTTGAGTTGAAATATCACCTTGGGAAAGCTAATGTAGTGTCTGATGCTCTAAGTAGAAAATCCTTACATGTGGCTTGCACGATGGTACAAGAGACAAGTCTATTAGAGGAGTTTAGAGATATGAATTTGGATGTGTCCCTTAATGCTTTAAGCTTTAATTTGAATAGGCTAGAAATTAGTAATAACTTGATAGGGATAATAAAAACAGAACAACTCTTAGATAAAGAATTGCAATCCCTTCTGGACAAGGAGGATTATACCTTATCTACTGATGGTTTAGTGTGGTTTAAGGATAAGATCATTGTTCCTAAGGAGGGGAGTCTTAGGGATATGGTTTTCGAGGAAGCACATAAGAGTAACTTCACGATACACCTAAGAATAACTAAAATGTATTAGGATTTGAGAAAAATGTACTGGTGGTTCGGAATGAAAAACGACGCATCTAGCTTGTATTTAAGTGTCTAGTGTGTCAAAAGGTTAAGATTGAACACCAAAAGCCTTTGTGATTGTTGCAACCTTTAGAAATTCCTGAGGAGAAATGGGAGAGGATATATGTGTTTGCCTAAGACGTGTATGAGTTTTAATGCCATTTGGGTGATAGTTGACCGATTGACCAAATCAACTCATTTCCTACCAATTAAAGCAACCTATAGTTTAGATAGACTAGCTGACCTTTACATTAAGGAGATAGTAAAGTTACACGGTATACCCAAACAACGATAGCATATCGAAAATTAACGTAACAAAAGAATCGTGGAGTCTGAATGTTCGTGTGGTACGACTGTGGTTTGTGAGGGATGTTGTGCGTGACAAACATCCATTATCGCTTGACATGATTCTCATGGACTCAAATGTATGTACTATTGGTTTTTAAATTTTGTTATTAAATTTGATGTATGCTAAATTTTTTTAGTAAATTTCACATATGTTTTGAATTTAAATTATTAATCGGCAATTTTTTTATAGGCTAATAGAATACATGCAACCGTGCGAGGAACTTTGATTTATAAGTTCGAAAAAGACTTACAAGAGGGTCGTGTCTATTCTATGACTAATTTTGGAGTCGCAGCAAATAATGGATCGTATCGTACCACAAAACATGAGTATAAGTTAACCTTTTAGTTTAATTCCAAATTGAAAATTATCGATGATGAAAATGTTCCTTCCTACATTTATCCTGTTTCCAACCCTGCTGAGCTTTTTTCGGGTGATTATGATACCGACTTTTTGGCCGGTGAGTACCAAATATTCCTTTTTATTGTTAATCCTAATTATCAAATCTAACTTTTCATGACATACTATTCATAATATTTTTCATACGATTAATGATTTTTTTTTAAGATGTCATGGGCATTTTAACAGGTGTTGGAATTCAAAAGGAGTACCAAAGAAATGATATCACAACCAAAATGGATGCCATAGCACTTGACTACGATGGGTAAGCATTCATATTATGGCTATATAATTTGTTAATCTTTAAACAATGTTTATTTTCTTTTTTCTAAATAACCATATACAATATATCTATATTATTTTAATAATATTAATTACATATATTTTCTAGCGCATTTTTTAATTATATATATATATATATGTCAACTATATTATTTTAATTATATATTATATATATGTCTATAACTTTTATATATATATTTTTTGTGTATATCTTTTCAGATTCAAGTTTAAGGTTACGTTATTTGGTCAATATGTCGATGAACTTAATTCATTTGCTGCTATTGGTGAGATCGAAAATGTGATTGTCATTGTGATGCTAGCAAAAGTAAAACTATGGCAAGGTAATTTGCTACTATTTTTTAGTTTGTCAAACTCCAAACTATGTCCTATTTCTAAGACATACAAACCTTTACAAGAAATAAATTACCCTTATATTAGTTACAAATAATATTTTATTTTTTTAATATTAAAAACCACACAATTTTATTGCTACTCATTGTGTTTAAATTCTCACAAGAAACATCTTTACCGGAGAATAGGTAGTCCCACGATTCAGAATTCTATTTACTCAACCAAGTTGATATTCAATCATGAGTTCTCAACTGCAATAGCTTTGAAATTTTTTTTAATTATTTTAATATTTTTTAACTAACATCGTATACATTATATTTAAACACTAAATATTCATTAACAACATTAAATATTTATTATCAATATTTATAGGATGACTGAAAAGAGCGATTCTCTCTCGTCTGGTATTTGTTGTATACTAGATCTATCAACGGTTAGTGAAGAAGAAGAGTTTCTCAAACTTACTCCGAGTAAACAATTGATGCTCTAAAAGAGTGTGACGTGGTAAATAATTTTATTATCTATAAACTAGTTAATTCATATTCATAATAGCAACAAATTAAATCAAATAAATGATATTAATCGATTCATAATTAAGCATATTAAACCAATGGACTAATATTTAATTCAAAAATATTTATATTTCTAATAACTATTATAAAATAGCTTATTGCATTTGTAGTTATATTAATAGATACATAATCACTATCTTCTATATTTTACATTAAGTCAGATATAATTAGGATTTATTTCCGATATTAACATTTGTCATAAATAAATATAGCCATGTTTTTTATAATTAATTATTAAATTATTATTTATTTATAACATATTTTTTGACGTGTAAATTATTTCTTTAAAACACATAATTATGATCAAAATAAATTATTTTTTTGTTATTTTCAATTGAATTGATACATTTGTAATTTGTATTTATTGCTAGGAGTCATCTTTTATCGTCATGGATAATGTGAAACATGTCGTTGATACAGACGACCGGTAGTACACGGCATGCGTGTGCAATAAGAAAGTAATCCCTGATGAGCGCATGTATTATTGTGGAAAATGTAACAAACATGTTATGAATGTTTCTCCTCGCTATAGAATTAAACTTCGTGTGATTGACACAACTGATTCAGCCACCTTTGTTATATTTGATCGGGATGCTTCCATGTTGTTTAAAAAATCTGCAGCAGATTTAATCGAAACACCTGGGGTATGTATGTTCGCCCTTTTTGTATCACAAACACTATATCACTATATATTAAACAGAATAACATTAAATGTGTTTGTACATAATTAGCTAACATCAACTTTATATGACTAATAGTTATAGGATATTTCTTCTGGAATCATCCCCAAAGAAATTTTTAATATGATAGATTCTACCTTTCTTTTCAAAGTTGATTCAAATGTGAGTCGTGAATCTTGATTTGAAATGTCATACAGAGTCAAGAAACTCACAACTAACCCAAACTTGATTCCAAAGTTTAAAGTCATTCAGGTTAATTTTATAATTTCCAATTCAAATTTTAATAAGTATATCTTTTTTCGGGAAATACTAATCTATTATTTTAGTTCACCATTACACCATTAATACAATTGTTTTATCGCAGTCGAACATAGTGGTGGGTGGATCTGTTGAAAGGGATGTTATTGTCTCCAATGAAAGTGGCAGAGATTTGGGAATTGCTCAAGTAAATAAACTATTCATCTCATGAACTTAAATTGTTGGTTTACGTTTTGTGGGATTATTTAAACTAATCAATATCAAATAATTTTAATTCACATTTCGTTTGTGTAGGATCTGTTGAACAAATTTTCAGATATTGAATATAATCCTCCCGTTGGAGTTGTTGAAGATAAAGAAGCAGTAGATTTGACACCAGAATCGGCCGATATAACACCATTGAAGAGAAATTGTCCATTTTACACTGGAAACAACACTGATCCAACTTCATTTAAATTATTGAATTCAGAAGGCACTACGCCAAAAATGACATTTTATAGCGCGTCTGTTACAGCGCTTATTAAATACAAGCGCTGTTGTTCTAATATTTTAAAAATTACGGAGGATACAACAGCGCTTTCTTGACAAGCGCTGTGAAAAAAGCGCTGTAGTAGGGTCATATAGGGTCACATACGCTTGCACATAATGTTTACAACTCTTTTACAGCGCTTTTTTAGAAAGCGCTGTAAATTCAAGCGCTCTGACATAGCCTTTTACAGCGCTTTGTGAGCGCTGTAAACACAAGCGCTGTAAAATGTAGCGCTCCCACCTTATGTTACATAGCTTTTACAGCGCTTCTTGTGTAAGCGCTGTAAAAGCCTTGCGCTTTCTCATAATCAAATGACCTATTACAGCGCTTTTGATACAAGCGCTGTAATAGGCTTGCCCTTTCACATTTTTATAGGACCTATTAGAGCGCTTTCTGAACAAGCGCTGTAAAATCATTCATTTTAAATAAAAAACATTCACTTTAAGTAAATAAAAACAAATTTAAAACAAATTTAAAACAAATTTAATACGTTGTTCAAACCCTACGAACTCTCATCTCCCCTCCCCTGCGAACCCTCCTGTGCGCCCATCTACAAGTTGATTTACCTTCTTCCTCCTTTAAAACAAATTGATCATCAACGTTCAGGTACTTTATTTTATTTATTTGTTGTTGTCACTAATTCAAACTGATAAATTGTTACATGATATATATGTTCTGTTTTGAAATCAATTAATCTTGGACCAATATTATTAGATATGTGTATTATCAATATATAGGTCATATATATCATACTTGAAATCATGCTTAATTATTGTGTAACTGCATTTATATATATAGGTCATATAAATGGACCGGAAATGGATGTCTGCCAATCGATTGACAAAAGAATATGAAAATGGAGTGAAGGAGTTTATTGAGTTTGCAGTGATGAATGCAAAAGATCCAAATAGAGTCGTTTGTCCTTGTTTAAAATGTTGTTTTGGAAAACGCATTAGAGCAGATGAATTGGAAGGACATTTAGTATGGTATGGAATTGATCAAAGCTATACATGTTGGATAAGACATGGTGAGAAAATCAATGGAAACACTCGCACAGATACATATGTTTCAACTAATTTCGACACAGATACATATGAGCCGGACCGAGTTGAGGAGATTGCAAAAGCAGTTGAAGAAGATCTTCGTGATTGTCCTAAAATGTTTGAGAGCTTGTTGAGTGATGCAGAGAAACCATTATATAATGGTTGTACTAAATTCACAAGACTTTCGGCGATACTAAAGTTGTACAACTTAAAAGCGAGTAATGGATGGTCTGATAAAAGCTTCACAGAATTACTAACACTCTTAAAAGATATGTTGCCAGATGATAATGAACTTCCCAGTAGAACCTACGAGGCTAAACGAATTTTGTGCTCTATTGGTATGAGTTATGAAAGGATTCATGCGTGTCCTAATGATTGCATTTTATTTCGAAATGAATATGAATTACTAAAGGCGTGTCCGAAATGCAATGTCTCTCGATATAAGAAGAAAGAATCTACTCCAGCAAAAGTCATGTGGTATTTTTCGATAATACCAAGATTTAGGCGCATGTATCGCAGTGAAGAAGATTCAAAACACTTGACATGGCATGCAGATGAAAGAATTAGAGATGGAAAGTTTCGACACCCTACAGATTCTCCGCAATGGTCAAAAATTGATCACGAGTATCCTGAATTTGGGATAGACTCGAGAAATCTACGCCTTGCACTTTCTACTGATGGAATGAATCCACATGGTCTTCAAAGCATCTCACACAACATGTGGCCTGTGATTTTGTTGATTTATAATCTACCTCCATGGTTATGTATGAAGCGTAAGTTTATGATGTTGTCTTTGTTAATTTCTGGACCCAAACAACCGGGGAATGATATCGACGTATACTTGGCTCCTTTAATTGAAGATTTAAAAATTATGTGGGAGACAGGTGTAGAAGTCTATGACGGGTATAAGAAAGAATGTTTCAATTTGAGGGCTATGTTGTTCGGCACAATTAATGATTTTCCAGCATATGGTAATTTATCAGGATATAGCATTAAAGGTCAGTGTGCATGTCCTATATGTGAGGAGAGTACAAATTGGATGCGGTTGAAACATTGTAAGAAGAATGTATTTCTTGGACATCGTAGATTTTTACCTTATAGTCATCAGTATCGTGGGTGGAGAAATACATTCAATGGAAAATCAGAGGAAGATAGAGCTCCTGTAGCATCGACTGGATATCAAATACTTGAGAAAGTACAAGGTTTGACCAATAAATTTGGCAAACCTTTTGCGGGAGAGCTGGTCAAAACTGGGTGGAAGAAAAAGTCAATTTTCTTTGAATTGCCATATTGGAAGTCATTGTATGTAAGACATTTTCTCGATGTGATGCATATTGAGAAAAATGTATTTGACAGTGTTATTGGTAAGTTACTCAATGTACCAGGAAAGTCTAAGGATGGCATCAATGCAAGATTGGACTTGGTCGATATGGGGATAAGAAATGAATTGGGTCCCGTAAAGATACGAAATCGCACATATCTACCTCCAGCCGCTCATACTCTATCTAGAAAGGAAAAAATTGTTTTGTGTAAATTTCTACACGAAGTTAAAGTTCCAGAAGGATACTCTTCAAACATTAAAACTTTAGTTTGTATGAAAGACCTCAAGTTAAAAGGTTTGAAGACCCATGATGCTCACATTCTAATGGAGCATTTGCTACCAATAGGTATACGTTCAATTTTACCTGAAAAAGTTCGCCGAGCCATAACTAAATTATGTTTCTTCTTCAGGGAAATTTGTAGTAAAGTGATCGATCCTCAGAAATTACCAAGATTGCAGAGGGAAATTGTTGTTACTTTGTGTGAGCTTGAAATGTACTTCCCGCCCTCGTTTTCTGATATAATGGTTCACCTTACTGTTCATCTTGTTAAGGAGACACAACCTTGTGGGCCAGCTTATATGAGATGGATGTACCCGATAGAACGATATATGAAAATATTAAAAGGGTACGTAAAAAGTAGAAGTCGACCAGAAGGTTGTATTGCTGAACGGTATGTTGTTGAAGAAGCTGCTGAATTTTGTACTGAATATCTGTCAAATGTTGAATCCATAGGGCTTCCCATGTCTCGACATTCGGGAAGATTATCAGGGGAAGGGATAATTGGAAAGAGACTAATGACTATATCAAGGACAGAATGGGAGCAGACACAATTGTATGTTCTGCACAATGATGATGAGGTTCAGCCGTATGTTACAATACACATGGATCAATTATCTAGTTTGAACATGAATAGGAATCAAAATTGGATAACTCGAGAGCACAATCGAAGTTTCATATCATGGTTAAAAAATCACATAAAGTCAAAGTTTGATGTAGACCCCGGATCAATTTCACAGAGATTGAGGTGGCTAGCAAATGGTCCGAGTTTACATGTCTTTTCCTACACAGGTTATGTAATTAACGGCTACACATTTTATACCAAAGAACAAGATGATCAAACAACTATGCAAAATAGCGGAGTCACTCTCGTAGCTGAAGTGATGCATATCTCAAGTGCAAAAGACAAGAACCCAATATATGCAAATCTATCATATTTTGGGGTTATCGAGCGCATATGGGAGCTAGACTACACAATGTTTTGTGTTCCCATATTTGGTTGCAAGTGGGTCGATAATAATAATAGCGTTCAGATTGATGAGTCAGGGTTCTTGCTTGTCGATTTTAATAGGGTGGGATACAAAGACGAGCCTTTTATTTTAGCGTCGCAAGCTCAACAAGTGTTTTATGTCACTGATCCTGCTGATGATAAATGGTCTGTTGTCCTATCGACCAATAAAATAAGTGATGATAACAATAATGATGAAGATGTTGGTAATGATCTTTTCTTTGCAACATCACAACCACATGAAATTGGTTCAACTGATGATGGTTTATATCTTAGAGATGATCATGATGAGGGAATTTGGATTAATCCATCGTTTCGTATCATTAATGGACAAACAAATGTGAATCCCACCAAGAAAAGAAGAAGGGCATCTTAATGTGTTTAATTTTTTAATCCATGTAATTTGAACTGAGTTCATGTGTAATCCATGTATTTGATCTGCCATAATTAATTGAGCATTTTGGTATTTAGCTTGAACTGTTAATTTGTAATTTTCAGCTTATACTGTATGTAATTGTATACTGAACTTGACCTCATCAGGTAATTTAGCTTGAACTATTTTAACTTGACCTGATCAGTTCAAGTTCAAACAGGGCTTATGATTTAACTAATTTGGATGAAATGATTTAACTAATTTGGAAGAAACAGGGCTTATGTTCAAACAGGCGCTTCTCTAGTTTGGAAGAAACAGGGCTTATGAAAGAGTCATTTCATATATAAAACCCTATTACAGCGCTTCTCTAAACAAGCGCTGTAATAGGGTTTAAAAAAATAAATTAAGGAGGTCTTTTACAGCGCTTGCATCATAAGCGCTGTAAAAGGTTCACACAGCCTTTGGACTTTCATATATGAAACCCTTTTACAGCACTTTTCTAAACAAGCGCTGTAATAGGGTTTAAAAAAATAAAAATAAGGAGGTCTTTTACAGCGCTTGCATCATAAGCGCTGTAAAAGGTTCACACAGCCTTTGGACTTTCATATATAAAAACCTTTTACAGCGCTTTTCTAAACAAGCGCTGTAATAGGGTTTAAAAAAATAAAAATAAGGAGGTCTTTTACAGCGCTTTTTCACAAGCGCTTTAAAAGGCTTTTAAAAAAGCGTTGTAGTAGGCTTTTAAATTATAAAATGATGAGACCTATTACAGCGCTTTTGGAAAAAGCGCTGTAATAGGTTTTTATATATAATAGTAAACCTCTTCAGCTTCATGTTCATTACGTAAATTTTTCAGTTTCCTCTGCGTTCTCCTTCTCATTGCGAACCCTACGAACCCTACGATCAGTTTCAGTTTTCCTTGTTTCTTCCTCATTACTTACACTCATTCTACACCTACGATCGTCTGCGAACATCATAAACATCATAAACATCAAGTAATACCGTTTTCATCCTCGTTTTCGTCTGCGAACCCCGTAACCCTACGATCATTCGTAACCGTTCGTCCTCGTTTTCAACGTCTTCTGCGCCGTTCGTCTGTGAACCCGTAACCCTAAGCATTAAAAAGAGCTATTTCAGGTATTGTATTTATTAGTTTTTTGTTTCACTAAAATGCATGTTAACTTATTTTGCTACGTACTTATACTGAACTGAACTGCATGTTGATGTTGAACTGAACTGAACTGCATGTTGATGTTGAACTGCATTTTGTAGATAAATGGATACTAACAAGGAGTTAGATTGTCAAAATGAAGAAGTTGGCAACACTAAGACTTACAAAAATGAAGTCAAACGTGGTGCAACAATAATGCAAAATGTTATAAAAGCAAGAAGTACTGGGCAAAAGTTTGAGGTATACTTTGTTTGTTGTTTTCTGTTTCTGCTGTTTATACGATACTTTGTTTGCTGTTTACCTTGTTTGATGTTTATAATTTGAGGTACTTACTATATGAGTTTATTAGGTTGGATGGAATGAGAGTGGTCAACCTATTGACCCCAACAGTTCCATGTTTGTTAGTTATATTGGAGCTGTTGTTCGTCAAAATATACCAATCACAATAGATGATTAGAGAGATAAGGCATTGAAGGATGCCAAAGATGTATTGTGGGCTGATATACAGGTAATTTTTTTACTCCACCCTATTACTTATAAATTTTTACATACTGCTTTGAAGTATTTTACTAAAACTATATATTTATTTGGTTTGCAGTCAGCTTTTGTTCTTGATGAGGTGAGAAAGAGCTATGTGCTCAGAGTTTCCGGGAAAATACACTGGTGCTTTAGATCTCACCTCTCTAATTGCTATTTAAAAGACCGTGAAGGAAATACGAATGCGGAAGCTCCAAAAATATATAATCATTATATATCAAGTGAGGAATGGAGCGCATTCGTATCAAAACGTTCCGACCCCGCATTTGTTGTAAGTGATTAATTTATTAGCATTTTTGTTTTATTATTCATATTTATAGCGTATTTTAAATTTTTACTAGATTGTTATTTTTTTTATTTAAAATATTAGTAAGGCAAATCGCGAGAGGGCAAAAATTATTCCCCACCCATACAAGAAATCTCGTATGGGATATGCTCGTCTAGAGCCAAAACTTGTAAGTTATTCCTCATCACTTTTATTTAATTAATGTGGTATATTATAAATTATACTATCTAACTAATATTTTGTTTATGATCTTAACGATAATAGCTACAAGACACCCAATCCGATCAACCGTTGGGTCGTCATGTATTGTGGAAGGAAGCTCGTGTAAATAAAGACGGAGTGGTTGATAATGAAAATGTACAAAAAGTAATAGAACTTTGTGTAAGTATATTTATCACTTTAATATTTTTTAATATTGTATTTTAAAAATGTTATTTAACTTATCTTTTTAATCCTATGTGTATTTTAGGCGAATCTTGAATCGGAAAATCAAGAGGACAACAAGGAAAGTTGCAGGGACATATTAGGTAAAGTGTTTAATGTTCCTGAATATTCCGGCCGCGTGAAGGGGAAATGATTTGGCGTAACTCCTAGAAGTTATTTTTCACAAGAGAAGCGCCAAAATCCATCTAACGAGGAAGTATTAGAGAAGATTAGAGTATTAACGGAGCAAGTGGCCCTCTTGGTGACGACAAATAAAGACAAGCAACTTGCGGACCAGCTCCAACGTGAAATTCACATTGAGAGTGAAAACGCAAGTTGCAACGTTGGTCTCAACAGTCTTCCTGAGGTAATTAATTACTTAATAAAATAAGAAATTCATTAAAGTTAATTTTTTCACATACTTATGTATTAACCATTGATTTTAGGGGGTCACTCCATGCGTGCTATACTTATCCGCCCCCACTCATCGGAAGGTCGGAAAGGGAACATTGTGCAATGCTCCGGGAGAGGTATTGCACAACACACCAATCCCTGCGGGCCATGTCAAAGTATCGCCAGTTATTGCTTTGGAACCAACAGCACCGTTGCCTGTACCGGACAACGATGCGGATCTGAATTATTTGGGCGAAGCAATTGGCAGCTACGTGGCATGGCCCAAACATCTTGTTGCCCTTGACAAGGTATGTTTAATTAATTGAAATGTATGTTTAATTGATTATATTTAATTGCTGAATTTTTTCCAATGTTAACTTTAATTTCACATTTATTTAGATTCAAACAAAGTCTAATAAAGGGAATGATAAGAAGATTCCCAGAAATGAAACAGTCACATCGCCCGAAAAGGTTTGTAACATTTATTCTGTAAGGTTTGTCATTTTTTCTGATTCAATAAACTAACAATTTGATTAACCTCATTTATTCAGATTCAATCTAATAAACCACCCGCACAGCAAGCCAACAAGCCAGCTGCCGCACCACGACCGGATGTTCGTGGCAAAAATAAAGTCGGCAAACCTCAAAAATTGGAGGGTAATAAAACTGGCAAACTGCAAAAGCTGGAGGGTAATAAAGCGGCCAAAGTTGTTGCTGCTAAAAAACTGGATCGTGTAAAATCAGTTGCTGCTCCTGCTCCTAAAATAAGTCAGCCACGACTTGATCCATATGGGTCGTGTCTTGACATACAGGCAAAAAAAAATATGGGCAACGACGATTCACGAATAATAAGCATGGATAAAGATCTATTCGGAGACGCGTATGAAGAATTTTTTGAAAAAGAGCACATATACGAACTTCTCGACCATAAGGAGCTGAGTGCTACTGTTATGAGCATTTACATGAGGTAAAACTTACTTTTCATCGCATTTATTTGTAATTAAATTAATTTATTGGTAATTAATCTAATTTGAAATTTTTATTGAAGGTTTTTGTATGAGAACTTCGTGTGCGCGCGCAGATTGTCAAATAAATTTTCATTCTTGTCTCCGCATAAGATTTCGATGCTTAAACACGATCCAGCGAATGTAAATAAATACGTTTTAGATATACTATTAGGAAATAAAGAGAAGGATAAGTTATTCCTTGCACCATATAATTCAGGGTACGTAATTATATATTCTATATTTATATCTTTTTTATTTTATGAGATCTTAATTTATTAGTTGTGTAAACTAAATTTTTGTTGTTGTAGGGCACATTGGGTGCTAATTGCAATCAATGCGACCTCTGAAGTTATATACTACCTAGATCCCTTGCACGGCCATTACAACAATCGTCCCGAGATAAAGGCTTTGTTCGACACGTAAGTAATATTCATTTATTTTTTACATTTATATATATATAAATAATGTGTTTGTTAATGCTATAATAATCACATTTATTTATTCAATAGTGCTTTACAAGTTTTTCGAGCTCAAAGAGGTGCGACAGTGTCGAAGCTAAAGTCAAATAACATCACATGGATTCCAATAAAGGTTTGAAATATATGCTTTTAAATTTCACTTACAATCAATGCATAATTAAATAATTATTGACTTATATGTTTTATTTTATAGTGCCCTCGTCAAACTAACAACATTGACTGTGGGTACTATGTATTGCGATTCATGAAGGAGATTGTTGATAAGAATCAAATTATAATCCCAGAAACGGTAAGGTATTTTTAATTATTTGATTTTCATATATAAACTATGTTTATATTTGATTCTAACTTATTTATGTTCAATTTTTATATCAGTACTTTGACAATTCCAGTCCATCGTATTCTGAAGAAGAACTAACAGAGATAAAGGAAGACTGGTGTCAGTATGTGCTTGAAATGAATATTATTTGATTTGTTGGGAAATGGCAAGCTGCAAGGGATATGGTAGTTCTGTGCTGTTTGTGTATATACTAGGTTGTGAATATGAGTAGTTGTATGAAAATATAGTGAATATCTGTTGTGTGAATATGTAGTTCCGAGCTGTTGTGAATATGTAATTATGAACTGATTGTTGTGAATATTTGTGCATTTGAAAATATAGTGAATCTGTTGTTGTGTACTGATTCTTGTGTGTTTTAATGCTGTTTTGTTGTTGTTGTGTACTACTGATTCTGGATTGTGAAATGATTCTAGGTGAAAATGATTTTGGAATAAAAATTGTGAACTGATTCTGGATTAAAAGACAGCGCTTTTAAAAAAAACGCTTTCTAAAAAAGCGCTTTTTAAAATTTACATCATATTATTTAATAAAAAAAAAAAAAAAAAACCTTTTACAGCGCTTGTTTAGAAAGCGCTGTAATAGGTGCATAATAGTGCATAATAAAACACCTATTACAACGCTTTTTTGAGGAAGCGCTGTAATAGGTGCATAATAATGCATCTATTGAATGAACCTCAGCGCTTTTTGGAAAAGCGCTGTAATAGGTGCAGTTGAATGTACCTATATAAGTACACCTTTTACAGCGCTTTTTGTGAGGAAGCGCTGTAAAAGGTGCATAACAAATCATCTATATTAATGCACCTATTACAGCGCTTCCTTGAAGAAGCGCTGTAATAGGGTCATAATAGTGCATAATATTCAACTATATAAGTGCACCTTTTACAGCACTTTTTTGAAAAAGCGCTGTAAAAGGCGTATAACAAGCGTGCAATATGTCCACCTTTTACAGCGCTTGTTTTTTAAACAAAAGCGCTGTTGTATCCTTTTACAGCGCTGGTAACTACAGCGCTTTTTTTTTTGAAAAAGCGCTGTAAATGGCTTAAAAAAAGCTCTGTAATATGCGTTTTTTCGCGTAGTGAGGACTAAGATTTTGTTGAGTTAGTTTGATAGACTCTGATTTTGATTTAATTTTTATTTTGTCTTGAATGTTTTGTTATGTTTTTCTGCTATTACGATTTTCAGTTATCAACACTTATAAAGAAATGTTATTTAGTTTTAATGTTTGGATTTTTTGACAATCTCTTCGAGTTTGATGTTTGATTTTAATTTGATTTGAATTTGAATTATAATAAAGTCTCATCTTTACTCTTAAATTTTGATTTGATTTTCCAATACATAATAATATTTTGATTTTAAAATAGGTGACATATATATTATCGCAAGGCCTTTGACTATTAGCGTGCACTAAATAATTTTCTATTTCCATTCAATTGCTGATTTACCAAATTCATCGACATTTCATATTCTATTGCATTAACTAAAGCATATTGATTTCTCAAAACTTCAACTCCACATTTAGAGTCAATGGACGATTTTCATATCAATTTATAATGTGTGTAGCACACATGAAACACACTTGTAATTGTCTGCTACATATACCAAGCACGGGCAAATAAAATCAATTTGGATAAATATAGTAACAACTCTATTATGACTAAGTATTTTTCATAAATGTCGTACAAATATTAAATTTCAAATTTTTTAATGATAATAATCAAATTAATTTTTGAACTATTTCCATTTATATTAGCATAATTTTTTGTAAAGATTTTAAAATGAAAATTTCGAAAAATAAATTGTATTAGTGGATTGAAATTGTATTTGGAAAGATTTTATATTGACAATTTCAAAAATTTAATTACAAAGTCAAACAAAAGAAATTGATATCAATTCTACCCATTTAATGATCATATGTTAACAAAAAAAAAATCAATTTTGACAAATAAAGTCATATTTACGAATAGTTATAACACACACATAAAATCAATTTGGATCAATAACTCATAATTACGAAAAGCTATATGCTAAATTATATTTTGATATTATATAATTTTTAGTTGTTCAAGTATAAACATTTAAATACATGTTTTATAGTAATAATTTTGTAAAATCAAAAAATTATTTTATATAAATGATAATATATGCTAAAAATTATATAATTTAGCCACAAGCTATATGCTTTACGAAATTATCTCGGTATTTCCTTTCTCTATCTCGCTTTATCCTATTAAAAATATAGTATTGTTTTAATTATTTTATTTAATTTTGAAAATATTTAGTTTCATATGGATGATGCCACAATTTCCATCAATATATTTTCCTATATTTGGCGGTGAAAATTCAAAATTTTGGAATTTTGATTTCTATTAATTGACTACGATCAATTGTTATTAATTGAAAGTAACATTGCCATAAAATTGACCACACATTAATAACTTCAGGTCAAATTCTATAATTTGTTTCCCTACTGCTATTAAAATCATAATAAAATATAGTAAACGTAAAAATAGATGAGGTAATAATATTTTTTTTCTTTTTATTTTTAATTTCATAAAAAATGCTTTTATTTGTTTTATATAATTTATTGTTGATTGTTAATCAATTTATCCTGCTTTTAGCCTGCATTAAACAATTTCATATTTACCTTCAGTTTCTGAATTCTCCAATTCATCATACAAATATGGCAATTTGTTTTATGACGGTTAATTTTATATGGAGCCCGTGTCAACTGTTGTTGTATTTTCATCATAAAAAGTGCAAAATAAACAATATTCAATGAATATAATGCTAAGACGTGAAAAAAATTTAAACATACATATTACTATTTACATGCTCTATTTTTTCCCACTATTTTTGTGAAATTTTGAAAGAGTAATTAATGTATTTATTTTATATATTAATATTTTTAAAACTAACATTTGTATTTAAAAGTATTAAACTTTACTTTTTTTATTAATTTAAATTTTATATATTTATTCTTTTAGCATTAATTAAAATTTTGGCAATGCAATAAACAAATTCATATTTTTATTGAATTTCCGATTTATCCAATTCATCAATACAAATATGATAATTTGTGAGCGTGATTTTTTAAGCAATTTCATATTATATTATATTAACTAAAGCATATTCCATTCTCAAATATTCTACTCCATATTTAGAGTCGGTGGATTATTCTGATATCAATTTATAATGTAAATAATTAATATTCCTCTTATCATGCATTCGATCAATTTATTTGATTACCATATTTTCATATGTGCTGCGCGGAGGAAAAAATTTAAAATCGTTAGAAATCGTAGTACTCTCTTAGCATGCATTTATTCAATAAGTGGAAAAAAATAAATATCAAATAATAACAGCAAAATAAATAAATAAATCATTCTACCAAATAATAAATATAAAATTACTTATTGACTTGCAAAATTTAGCAACAAACTATATGCTTTATGAAATTATCTCGATATTTCCTTTCTCAATCTCGCTATATCCTATTAATACCTATTTGGAAATTATTTTATTTTTGGAAGACTTTTAGCAACAATATTGATAATGAATTTGAAATTTGAATTTTAAACAATTATTCTTTTAGAATTATTTATATAATATAAATAGTTGGTTCAATAATATGTCATTTGTAAGACCAATAATAATGCTACATACAAACAAATAACCTATGTATGTTATTTATATATGATTTATCGTTTTAATTAATCGAATAATTTATCCCGTGCTTGGAAGATACTACACATTAGTTTACCTTATATACAGGGTTAGTATAACGAATTTTTACACTATTATTCAATTACAACTGTGAAATAATTAAAAATATTTAAATTTTACTAAAATTATTAAATTCATTTCTACGCGTCATTGTAATGATTAAGTGGAAAACAATTTTTTACATGCGGATCCATTTCAATTAAACTCTTATTTATTATTTACATCATTTGTAGTGCAAACGATACGTTTAAATTCAAGAACAGGAGTTACAAAATACATGAGCAATATCGTGGCCGTTGCTTCCTTCCGCAATCCTCTTATTCTTCCTCGGTCGTTTTTTCAGAGTTTCACTTTTCCTTCCTGTCTTCTCACTTCCCACCGTTCTTCATTCATCGTCACAATAAATGCGTTTTTGTAAGTTGACCCCACCCAAAACGATATTATTGGTAACTCGCGAGATGGAAAGATATATCGACACGCCATATTTTTTCTTTTGTTTAAATATATCTTTGGTCCTTGCAATTATAACTTTTTTTTGATTCTGGTGCTCGTAATTTTTTTAGTTTGGTGTACATCCCCAACAAATACAATTTCATTTTAAAATAGTCCTTGAGTTGTAGATTCTGTTACAAAAACTAGCAGCTGTCAAACTCCGTTAAATTCAATTAAATAATTACACTTATTAAATTATATTAACCTAAATTAAATTAAATTTTTTTAAAATCTAAAATAACCTTTTTTGTAACTAGAACCCTAAACCTCTGATCTTTAAAAAATAAACCTAAATCAACAACGATTGTTCTTCATAGCGGTTCTTCGTTGTTTCTCATAAGCGGTCGTATCTTCTTCATGGCGGTCACGAACTGGTGAATATAGCTTGGGCTTAGTTTGTTACCGTGGTTTGTCTCTGTGATCTTCTTTTGTGAAGGAGATAAACGATTGGTGTTGGAGCAACTCGTGCGTGCGTGTTAAAGGTAATTTTATTTGATCACTCATCTTTATTTTCTTCTTTTTGGGGACCAACATGTAACTTTACCGTTTTTGTTTAATCTACTATGATTTTTGATTTTTCTGTTTCGTGCGTGCGTGCATTTACTTTGTTTTCGATTATTCTAATGTTATTATTGTTTGATGGGATGAAATGTTTGTCTTTTTGACATGTGTATTTTTTTTTACTCTACAGGATCAACTTTTCTGTTAGTTTTCACTATGGCGGTAAGTTTGTGAGGGATTTGGTTTTGTATTACATAGGGAGTAGTGACCATGTGGTTCATGGGATTGATGTCGACAAATGGAGTTATTTTGAAGCTGTTGGAATTTTGAAGGACTTAGGTTATGATAACTCCAAGTATAGGTTATGATGGAAAAATGATAAAGATGATAACTTTAAAAGAATAGTGAATGATAGAGATGCAGTTGAGGTTGGTGAACATGCTTTGAAAATGAATTGCCAAGCTCAGATATATGTTGAGCACTCTATAAAAGGGTTTTTTGGATTAGAACCATGAATAGAGTTGGGGCAGTCTTCTGGAGTGTTAAATGGGGCTGAAGAAATTGATGTTGATGATGATGGAAGTGTTAGTGACAGTCACAACAGTGAAGATGAAGTTGATGGTGTTAAGTTTGATGATAGTGAGGATGAGAGAGCACTTGGCTTGGATGATGGTTTTGGTGTTGATAATACAATACATGATCCTTCTGTTGGATCATATAATGTTGAAATCCAAGGTTTAAATCATGGTAAACCATATAGTGTGAAGACTACTACAAATAGGTCTATTCCAAAGAAAACAACTAAGAACATGGAGATTGTTCCTGTGTTGGATAATTATAATTCAAATATTGAAATGTGGTATGCTTATGTTAGTGAAGAGCTAGATAGTAGTGGCCCTGATTCAAATTCAGACAAAGAGAAGGGACCAAAGTATGATCAGTTTAGGGTGGAGGAGCTAAACAAGAATTACAAGTTCAAATTGGGACTAGAGTTTAAATCACTTGTTGAGTTTAAAGATGCAATCAGAGAGTGGTCTATATTAAATGTGAAGTAAATCAAGTTTATAAAGAATGATAGCATAAGAGTAAGGGTGATATGCAAAGTTAAATGTGGGTTCTTAGCACTTGTAAGTAAAGTGGGGGGTAGTCACACTTTTAGAATGAAGAAATGGTGTGGTGATCACACATGTGGTCGGGTTTTGAATAATAGTTCTGCAAATTCTAAGTGGATTGCTAAGTCTATGGCGGATAAGTTGAGCAGTTGTGACAATATGAAGATTCATGAGATCATTTATGATATTAGAAGGACATATTCTGTAGGTATAACAACAGAACGAGCATCGAAGGCTAAACAGATTGCAAAGGAGGTTGTAGAAGGTGATGCAGCAAAACAAAATACCTTGTTGTGGAGGTATTTTACAGAGCTGAGGAGGGCAAGTGTTGGAAACACTTGTAAGATAAATATTGATCATCCATGTCCAACACTTCAACCACGATTTAGTAGTTTTTATTTTTTGCTTTGATGGCTTTAGGCTTTTTATTGGGGGTGGATGGATGTCATCTAAAGACAAAGTATGGAGGAACACTTCTAATTGCTGTTGGTAGGGACCCGAATGACCAATACTTTCCCTTAGCTTTCGGGGTGGTTGAAACTGAGACTAAGGAGTCCTGGAAATGGTTTCTCACTTTATTACTAGAGGACATTGGTCAAGAGAAGAGATGGGTGTTCATCTCTGACCAACAAAAGGTACTTAGTTATATTTTTACAGTATTAGTTAATTTGTTCTATTTTAATGTTTGATTGAATATTAGAAGAAATGGTTATGTAAATATATTCATATATGAGGACTATATGGAGAAAGTATACCATCGCAGGGATAAAAAATCACAAAGAAAACACTAAAAGTTAACCTTAATCTTGAGTTTATCACAAGAATGTTGTCGTTTATCTATGTAGGTAATCATACATAATAAAATAGACTTTTGTTGTTGTTGCTGCTACTGCAACAAAAGAAAAAATGAAATGTATAACAAATATGGCAGGGTATGTATCATAACAATTCGATTAATTTTGGAAGGAAACTCAGGGTAGACTTGATGATAGGGAAATTTTCAATTAAAAGAAAACACTAAGATAACCATATAACATAGTTTGCCTAACATAATGCAGAAATGGAGGAACCCTGCTGCAAAAATAGCAATAATATGCAATAAAAATTGATTGAATACTACAATATTTTCATTATTAATCTGGTTTTGTAGGGCTTGATCCCAGTGTTTGAAGAAATGTTTGAACGAATTGAGCATAGGTTATGCTTGAGGCATTTATATGGCAACTTCAAGAAGAAATTTGGTGGTGGAACTTTAATAAGAGATTTAATGATGGGAGCTGCCAAGGGAACATACTTTCAAGCACGGGAGGAGAAAATGAAAGAATTAAACGGTGTAAATGTGAAGGCGTAGGAGTGGCTTACTGCAGTACCTACCAAATTGTGGTGTAAGCATGCATTTACGTTTTATCCAAAGTGTGATGTTTTAATGAATAACTTGTCTAAAGCGTTTAATAGCACTATTTTAGTTGCTAGAGATAAGCCTATTTTAACAATGTGTGAATGGATTAGAAATCATTTGATGAATAGGATCGCAAACCTAAGATAAAAGCTTGATAGGTGGTAGCATAGAATCATGCCTAAACCTAGGAGGAGGTTAGATCAAGAAGTGCAGCGTAGTGGTAATTGGGTCCCAACATGGGCAGGAAATTCAGAGTTTCAGGTTGATCATTTGCAACTACCATACAGTTTTTATTGTGGATATTGAGAAAAAAACTTGTAGTTGTAATTTTTGGGAGTTAGTAGGTATCCCTTGTAGGCATGCAGTTGCTGCCTTTGGCCGTAAGAATCTTAATCCCGAAGGCTATATTGATAATTGTTATTCGAGGGATACATATGAACTATGTTATAGTTTTAATGTAAGTCCTTTAAATGGTCAAGACATGTGGCATGTAGTGGAAGTTGAGAACATGTTGCCTCCACTATATAAGAAAGGACCAGGAAGGCCAAAAAAGTTAAGGAGAAGAGAACTTGACGAGGATCTTAATTCTGGAAGGGCTAAGAGACAAGTTTCATCTTATAGATGCACAAAATGTGACCAACATGGTCATAATTTAAGGGGCTACAATTGCGTAAGGTAATAAAGTTAAGCTTAAAATTTATTTGTGATGAGTTTAATTTTACATTTTTTATCATAATTTCGTTTTGTAGAGAAAGCCAAAAAAAATTAAGCAAGTTCAAGATGATGAGGCAACTGTTGGTGTTGATCCTACTGCAACACAAGTTAATGTTGTTGGTGTTGAGGCAGTTGGTGGAGAACCTCCACAACTTTAAGATGATGTGTATCCTGAATTTGAGGCTCTTGCTGTAGAGCTTGCTGCTGCATTTGAGGCTTCTCAACCTAGTTCTTCTGCTAAAGTTCCTACTTCTTCATCTGTTGTTGCTTCTGAGCATGTTACTACATCTGCATCTGCATCTGAAACTGTTGTTGCTTCGTCATTTGTTGTTGTGTTTGCTACTGCTTATGATGCTACTACTAAAATAGTTGAGGTAAATTCTACAATATACATAATCATTAGTCAAATGTGTAATTTTTATGTGTAATTTTACCATGTTAAATAATTGTGCAAATATTAGTTGTTTTAGCTAGGTACCCATGTTTATATGATTTCAATTTTGCATTTGTTGCTGATTTTGCAGAAAGTGAAGAAAACAAAACCAAAAGGTGCAAAGAAATTAGGTGTTAAGCATGTGAGGAGAAGTGACAGATTGAAGACTACTTTTAAAGGTGACTACAGTGGTTCTGGAAGTGATTCACGAATTCCATTACTAATAGATGATGATGATGATGATGATCGAGCAAGTCCATTAATAGTTGGTGATGCAGGATGTTCACAACCTATTTTGCATGATCCTAAAATGGGAGGTTGTTTGGGTCAATTAAGAAATTGGGATGAGATTTTGTAGGAGGATGACTCAGTGACCATTTTGAAGTTGTTATTTTGTTTTTTGGTTGTTGTAGGGAACCTAAGTTAAGTGTTAATGTAAATTAATTATGAATGACAATTGTATATTTTGGTCAATACAAGATTATTCTGTGTGTCTTGGTTAAGACAAAATACTTCTTTATATTTTGATTATGAATGACAATTGTCTATTTTGGTAAAGACAAGATGTTTCTATGTATTTTGGTTATGAATGTCATAAATGATAATTGTCTATTTTTGTTAAATTAATTCATTTTGTTAATCCTTTTTACGTATTAATTTTTAAGTTTATGGAATTGATGATACAGGGCATGTCTAATTATTTTTCCAATAAACATTGAAAGTATGTAAAGGTTATTTTTTTTTTAATTATTTTCATTTGGATGGTGTTGAATATGATTTAAATAACAAATAAAAATAAGTATACAAATGAAAATTAATTTAATAATAATAAATAAATAAAACAGAAGATTAATAAATTTTAAATTATTGAGTGAAAATATTTTAAACATTACATGGCATAAGTTTATTATTAACAATGATCAATTTGTATGTTATTTTAAATTTAAGGAGATTTTTGAATATTGCAGCGATGAAATTCAAAAAAATATTTTTCAGGGACTAAAACTGAAAAGTGTTATATTTACGAGGACCAAAAATGTTTCCCTTTGTCAATTAAAGTTTTTGTAACTTCCACTTAACGTTAAGGACCAAAAATAATTTTTTTTGATATTACAGCGATGTAAACAAAAAAAAAATTACGAGGACCAAAATCAAAAAAAGTTATATTTATAGGGATATATACTATAAAATAGCTTATTGCATTTGTAGTTATATTAATAGATACATAATCACTATCTTCTATATTTTACATTAAGTCTGACATAATTAGCATTTATTTCCCATATTAACATTTGTCATAAATATATATAGGCATGTTTTTTATGATTAATTATTACATTATTATTTATTTATAACATATTTTTTAACGTGTAAATTATTTCTTTAAAACACATAATTATGATCAAAATAAATTATTTTTTTGTTATTTTCAATTGAATTGATACATTTGTAATTTGTATTTATTGTTAGGAGTCATCTTTTATCGTCATGGACACTGTGAAACATGTCATTGACACAGACGAAGGGTGGTACACGGCATGCGTGTGCAATAAGAAAGTAATCCCTGATGAGCGCATGTATTA
This sequence comes from Cicer yamashitae, assembly GCA_037974755.1. Lineage (NCBI taxonomy): Eukaryota > Viridiplantae > Streptophyta > Magnoliopsida > Fabales > Fabaceae > Cicer > Cicer yamashitae. The sequence goes on from JBBPBQ010000004.1 coordinate 33,022,694, forward strand.
TTGTGGAAAATGTAACAAACATGTTATGAATGTTTCTCCTCGCTATAGAATTAAACTTCGTGTGATTGACACAATTGATTCAGCCACCTTTGTTATATTTGATCGGGATGCTTCCATGTTGTTTAAAAAATCAGCAGCAGATTTAATCGAAACATTTGGGATATGTATGTTCGTCCTTTTTGTATCACAAACACTGTATCACTATATGTTAAACAGAATAACATTCAATGTGTTTGCACATAATTAGCTAACCTCAACTTTATATGACTAATAGTTATAGGATATTTCTTCTGGAATCATCCCCAAAGAAATTTCTAATCTGGTGGGTTCTACCTTTATTTTCAAAGTTGATTCAAATGTGAGTCGTGAATCTCGATTTGAAATGTCATACAGAGTCAAGAAACTCACAAATAACCCAAACTTGATTGCAAAGTTTAAAGTCATTCAGGTTTAATTTTATAATTTCCAATTCAAATTTTAATAAGTATATCTTTTTTCGGGAAATACTAATCTATTATTTTAGTTCACCATTACACCATTAATACAATTGTTTTATCGCAGTCGAACATAGTGGTGGGTGGATCTGTTGAAAGGGATGTTATTGTGTCCAATGAAAGTGGCAGAGATTTGGGAATTGCTCAAGTAAATAAACTATTCATCTCATGAACTTAAATTGTTGGTTTACGTTTGTGGGATTATTTAAACTAATCAATATTAAATAATTTTAATTCACATTTCATTTGTGTAGGATCTGTTGAACAAATTTTCAGATATTGAATATAATTCTCCCGTTGGAGTTGTTGAAGATAAAGAAACAATAGATTTGACATCAGAATCGACCAATATACCACCATCGAAGAGAAATTGTCCATTTGACACTGGAAACAACATTGATCCAACTTCATTTAAATTATTGAAGAATATAAAGATTGAGAAGAACTAAGATTTTGTTGAGTTAGTTTGATAGACTCTGATTTTGATTTAATTTTTTATTTTGTCTTAAATGTTTTGTTATGTTTTTCTGCTATTACGATTTTCGGTTATCAACACTAATAAAGAAATGTTATTTAGTTTTAATGTTTGAATTTTTTGACAATCTCTTCAAGTTTGATGTCTGATTTTAATTTGATTTGAATTATAATAAAGCCTCATCTTTACTCTTAAATTTTGATTTGATTTTCCAATACATAATAATATTTCGATTTTAAAATAGGTGACATATATATTATCGCAAGGCCTTTGACTATTAACGTGCACTAAATAATTTTCTATTTTCATTCAATTGCTGATTTATCAAATTCATCGACGTTTCATATTCTATTACATTAACTAAAGCATATTGATTTCTCAAAAATTCTACTCCACATTTAGAGTCGTTGGACGATTCTCATATCAATTTATAATGTGCGTAGCAGACATGAAATAAAGTCGTAATTGTCTGCTACATATACCAAGCACAGGCAAATAAAATCAATTTGGACAAATATAGTAACAACTCTATTATGACTAATTATTTTTCATAAATGTCGTACAAATATTAAATGTCAAATTTTTTAATGATAATAATCAAATTAATTTTTGAACTATTTTATTTAATTTTGAAAATATTTAGTTTCATATGGATGATGCCACAATTTCCATCAATATATTTTCCTATATATGGCCGTGAAAATTCAAAATTTTGGAATTTTGATTTCTATTAATTGACTACCATCAATTGTTATTAATTGACTATAACATTGCCATAAAATTGACCACTCATCAAATTCTAGTTTTGTTTCCCTACTGCTATTAAAATCATAATAAAATATAGTAAACGTAATAATAGATGACGTAACAATATTTTTTTCATTTTATTTTTAATTTCATAAAAAATGCTTTTATTTGTTTTATATGATTTATCGTTGATTGTTAATCAATTTATTCTACTTTTAGCATGCATTAAACAATTTCATATTTACCTTCAGTTTCTGAATTCTCCAATTCATCCTACAAGTATGGCAATTTGTTTTATGCTGGTTAATTTTATATGGAGCCCGTGTCAACCGTTGTTGTATTTTCATCATAAAAAGTGCAAAATAAACAATATTCAATTAAAATAATGCTAAGACGTGAAAAAAATTAAAACATACATATTACTATTTACATCGCTCTATTTTATTTTTTTTGTGAAATTTTGAAAGGGTAATTAATATATTTATTTTATGTATTAATATTTTTAAAACTAACATTTGTATTTAAATGTATTAAACTTTACTTTTTTTTATTAATTTAAATTTTATATATTTATTCTTTTAGCATTAATTAAAATTTTGGCAATGCAATAAACAAATTCATATTTTTATTGAATTTACGATTTATCCAATTCATCAATACAAATATGATAATTTGTGAGCGTGATTTTTTAGGCAATTTCATATTATATTATATTAACTAAAGCATATTCCATTCTCAAATATTCTACTCCATATTTAGAGTCGGTGGATTATTCTCATATCAATTTATAATGTTAATAATTAATATTTCTCTTATCATGCATTCGATCAATTTATTTGATTACCATACTTTCATATGTGCTGCGCGGAGGAAAAACTTTAAAATCGTTAGAAATCGTAGTACTCTCTTAGCATGCATTTATTCAATAAGTGAAAAAAAAATAAATATCAAATAATAACAGCAAAATAAATAAATAAATCATTCTACCAAATAATAAATATAAAATTACCTATTGACTTGCAAAATTTAGCAACAAGCTATATGCTTTATGAAATTATCTCAATATTTCCTTTCTCCATCTCGCTATATCTTATTAATACCTATTTGGAAATTATTTTATTTTTGGAAGACTTTTAGCAACAATATTGATAATGAATTTGAAATTTGAATTTTAAACAATTATTCTTTTAAAATTATTTATGTATTATAAATAATTGGTTAAATAATATGTCATTTGTAAGACCAATAACAATGCTACATACAAACAAATAACCTATGTATGTTATTTATATATGATTTATCGTTTTAATTAATCGAATAATTTATCTCGTGCTTGAAACATACTGCACATTAGTTTAACTTATATACAAATTAGTATTATGAATTTTTACACTATTATTTAATTACAACTATAAAATAATTAAAAATATTTAATTTTTATTAAAATTATTAAATTCATTTCTACGCGTGATTGTAATGATTAAGTGGAAAACAATTTTTTACACGCGGATCCATTTCAATTAAACTCTTATTTATTATTTACATCATTTGTAGTGCAAACGAGTTTAAATTCAAGAACCGGAGCTACAAAATACATGAGCGATACCGTGGCCGTTGCTTCCTTCCGCAATCGTCTGATTCTTCCTCGGTCGTTTTTTCAGAGTTTCACTTTTCCTTCCTCTCTTCTCACTTCCCACCGTTCTTCATTCATCGTCACAATAACTGAGTTTTTGTAAGTGGACCCCACCCAACACGATATCATTGGTAACACGCGAGATTGAAAGATATATCTATATTTTTTCTTTTTCGCGAGTAGCCGGAGATGGCAAGAAAAACCAGCAACTGCGCCATGTGCGAGAATTCAAATCAAGCTTCTATATGTTCTATTTGTGTCAACTACAGGTATATTATCGATGATTCATCAATTTCTACTTTAGGTTTTTGAACTCCTTTTAAATTTCTTATGCGTTTATATATAGATAAGTGTTTGTTCAAAATTGCGCGGATTTGATTTGATTTTTTATTTTGATGATTTTTTTTGTCTTGGTAGGTTAAATGAATATAATACGTCGTTGAAATCATTGAAAGAGCGTCGAGATTCGTTGAAATCAAAATTGAGCGAAGATCTTGTCCGTAAGGTTTGAAATCTACTTGTAATACTAAAAAAGAATTCAGGTTAATAGTATAGACATATTTACAGTTAACTCCTGTTCAGTGAGTGTAACGTATTAGTACATTTTTCTTTATTTGTGATTCTAGTGCCAATACTTTGATATTGTTTTTTAAAGATTGTTGAATTCAATCTACTTTTGAATTTTCCCCTTTTATATGGCAAGGGAAATAACTTAACATTTTTTGTAAGACCACATGCAGTATTGATATTCAGTTCAAGTAATAAATTTGTGTATAATTTTAATAAGGGAAAAGGAGATGATCAAACAAATTGGAGAGTGGTTCAACATGAAAAGCTTGCAAGATTGAGGGAAAAGCTCCGCCATAGTAAAGAACAACTTAGTCAAGGTTAGAAACCTTCGTATACCAGAATGAAATTCTTGAGATGTAAATTTCACTCTTTGAACCTATCTTAATCAGAAACTTTACAGGAAGAGCTAAGGTAGAGGGTATATCTGCTGATCTGAAACTTGCATATGGAGTGCTTGAATCTGCCTTTTCTATGGTATTTGTTACTTCTTTTGACCCTTATTTGTTATTGCTATTATGGTCATGCTAATTACTCATCAAAATGGGTGTGAAATGTATATGAAGATGTTAGATGATTTATTTTTGTACTCTTTGCAGTTGGAAAAGAATCGAGTGGAACAACTGGAGAAGTTCTACCCTAATCTTATATGCACCCAAAGCTTAGGACATGTGAGTACTATTTATTTAGTTTACTTTCAGCAATTGTTCATTTCCGTGTATTATTCTGTAATACAGGCTTTTCCATCTAAAGAAGTATAATATACAAATGAGTATTTAAGACCTGTCTGCATTTCCTGATGTTCAATCACATATAACAGTTTAAAATTTGTGTTCATTTGATGCTCTATTTTTATATAATATGTGGAATATTATTTTGCTTTTGAGGAACTTCAAAATTTATGCTCATGTTTTTATATTGCAGGTGGCAATTACCTCTGAGCGTCTTCATAAACAGTCGGTGGTCATAAAACAGATATGCAAGTTATTTCCACAACGGCGGGTAATGTAAATTTGTGCTGATCAATATTTTGTTGGTTCATGTCAATGAATATAAGTGTTAGTTAAATGTCCTAGTTGATGGTATGTAACTAAGGTTTTATTTATTCTTTACTTCCTTATTTGATAAATTTTCTGTTGATAGTTTATATTACTAATTTTGCTGCTAATTTTATGGTATTCCAATCATGTCTCCCTTGTATATATAATTGTGTAGATTCATTTGAAACATTATACAATGATTCAGATTATTGATGTTGGCACCTGAGCTTCAGCTTTGATCCATGATTCCCACCAGTTATATCCTTTTTTTTTTGGGTTTCAATTGCTATCAATGCTGACCCAACATGTTTTGTCCTTGTGTGTCTGAGGATACACCTTTTTTCGACCTAGAAGCCACTAATTGGCCTTTCTTTTGAGCGCCATCTCCGGAGAGTTCGGCATGTGCCTGCATACACTATTTTAGTGCGAGTTTGTTGGGTGCATAAGAGCTACTAGTTGGCTTTTGTCTTCGCCACTGGCTCATTTGACTTGTCGAACTCTCCTTTTTCTGTTATGTTCTGGGTGTATAGTTTTGTTTATGGTTTTGACGTATTTGTTTTTGCCTCTGTTTCCCCAAGGCTTATCTTGAGGCTGAAGCCCTCCCGAAAAATTTAATTTCTGCTGCTTTATTTTGGTCCACCAAGGTTTATCTTGGGCCTTACTTGGATTTTACATTCTTGTTTAAGTGTGGTTCTTAGGTCAAGGGTTTCAGAACACCTCCCTAAGAAGGCTGTATTTCAGGGGATGACATGCATTACAAGTTGTTTGTCTGAGTTTTTTAGATGTATTTGCTAAAGGAAATGATAGTAGTCGTACAAACATGCTAAGGGTTGTTGATATTTGTGTTTTGACTGTTGAAAAGAAAGATATGAAAAATTTGTTTTCTGTACTGACAATTTAAGTAAAAGGGGCCAGTTAATTTGTGAAAACATTTCCTATTTTCATTTTCTAAAATTTGTATAAATTTTACTCGTTAATTAAGATGTAACAGACTTTTGAAGTGAACAATTGTCTACATTTCTAAAAACAATGAAAATGACATAAAACTGTTTTCATTATTTTAGGAAATGCATCTTCATTAACTATCATTTCATTTTATCTCCATGGCAATATTTACTTCAAGAGTCTTTCGTCAAGATAAACTTAACACACATTTTAGGAAATGAAATCAGGAAATATTTTCACAAAGTAAACGGCCCCATATGGTTCTCTATAGGAGAAACATGAGAGAGGAGCAACTGTTTTCCTTCATTCGTAAAATTTAGGTTAGAGTTAATGTGTTGTTTGACATTAATTTGTCAGACTACAATACTGTCAAATGTAATGTTATACTGTTATTATATTGCATCTGTTAGTCAGTTCAACCATGCTTAAGTCCTATTGTCTTTCTGGGATCAGGTAGTGATAGAGGGAGAGAGAAGGGATGATTGTAGTGGTCAATATGATCAAATTTGCAATGCACGCTTACCAAGAGCACTTGATCCCCATTCTGTTCCACCAGAAGAGCTTTCTACATCTTTAGGGTAAGTTTTTCTCCCTCAAGATTTTATATTCATGCATAATTCACTTTTACAAATGAATTTCCGTTGTGGTATCTGGAAACATTATGTTTAACACTTAAAATTTTAATTTTATATGTTGTTAAATACCTTGTCTTGTTTCAGTTATTTCCTCCAACAGACCAGATTCCTTGTTGACATTGTTACACAAATTAAACTTCCCTTGAATATTCTTGATTTCTTGTTACATAGTAACCAGTTATTATCATGTTTGTAATTTGCAAAGCAGATACATGGTGCAACTTCTAAATCTTGTTGTTCACAACCTGGCTGCCCCGGCACTTCATAACTCAGGTTTTGCGGTAAGAATTGTATTGGTGTCTAATCAATGGGTTAATGTTTTTTTTAAATTACCACTTTTGAAATATTCTGGTCAAGGATGGTTATGTCGGCCATTATCATTTGATTGCCTTGGAGTGTCAATGTAGCATTAAAACATCAGTGAATGATGCATAGGGTACTATTCCACATAAAAGTATTCCTTTCTTTTTTCAAAATAAATTATAGAGCATGTTCCAAACTTGTGTCTATTTTGTGCTTATTTTTATGCTGATTTTGATGATTATTGGTTTTTTAAGATTTCACCTTCCTGAATGTTGATAGGATAGAAAAATTGCAGTTGTTAAACATATTTGTAGATAATTTTAGCTTGTTGCCGTATCTTCTGTTATAGTATATTATTAAATTAGGTTCGACATTTTCCCTAATATATAATAGGCTTATATAGGTTTTTGGTTTGTGAAAATATGTTTTCTTAAGAAGTTAGTCCCTATTTGAATTTTATTTGCCTATATATAACAAAATTGCTTTTTTTAGTTTTCAGTTTAGACTAAAAACACATGCTTTTATTGATTAGAAACATACTATTATGTTAATTGTCAGGATTAAAAATGAATGGGATTCAAATAGTAATATTTTCAGAGAATGAACATAATTAGGCTTATTTAATGTCACTGAGTTTTGATGTATGCAAAATGTGATTAATGTTCCTTTCCTTTTCTTTTTTTCTAACTACAAATTACAATTGGTATTCTCATTTTACAGTTTGGTATTTATTGATGATTGCCAAACTACTAATATGGCCTTAAATAAAAACACATTTTAGTTATTTTGTGCTAGAAGGAACTTAATGTTGTAAATTTATAATGAATTTTTTAACTTTATCTCAGGGTTCATGCTCTCGAATATGGCAAAGAGATTCTTATTGGGATGCACGTCCTTCTTCGAGGAGGTATTTTGGCTAAAATTGTATTTGGCGTGGTTTATTTGTAAGCAAAGATTTCTTTAACAAAAAATGCTCTCTTTTTCAGCAATGAATATCCTCTTTTTATACCTCGCCAAAATTATTGCTCGACAAGTGGGGAAAACTCATGGTCTGATAAAAGTTCAAGCAATTTCGGTGTTGCCTCAATGGAATCTGACAGGAGGCCTCGTTTGGATTCATCTGGGAGTAGTAGCTTTAACTATTCTTTAGGTTCTTCCCATTCTGTTGAAACACACAAAGATCTGCAGAAAGGAATTTCACTTTTAAAGAAAAGTGTAGCTTGCATCACTGCATACTGTTACAACTCGCTATGTTTGGATGTCCCTTCTGAGGCATCTACATTTGAAGCATTTGCGAGATTATTGGCTACTCTCTCATCATCCAAGGAAGTTCGATCTGTTTTCTCCTTGAAAATGGCTGGCTCTAGGTATTATCATTTTTATTGCGCTTTTTGATATTCATGAAGGATGGTTGTATCTAATGTTCCAGTTGTTTCCTTTAGTTATGTTATATTTTTCTTTCGAGGATTACCAACAGCTAATTTATTTGTCTTACCCCTTTATTATATATATTCTTTTACTACTGATACTTAGTTACTACAGCCACGAGTTCATTTCTTTGAAATTTCTAAAGAACTGTTATTTTGTTAGGGATTGATGGGGACAAAGAAGGAATTGATGACGTGTCTAGTGGGACACATAGTGCACCTAAGGTAGGAGAGTGTATGCTAGAAAATCCAAAAAAGGTGAGCTGGCCTCATCACTTATATAGGAGAGAGGTTAGTAAGGAGGGGGGAACGAGTTCTGTTAATTGTTAGTGGAGGGAAGATTCTCTCTCATTGGAGTGAACATAGCTCTCAGGAGTAAAAGGAAGGCTTGTTTCCTTTGCTCAATTTCCCTTATCATCAATAAAATACATTATCATATGTTGATTAATCTCTCATTAATTCTTATTGTCGCATTTATAAATTGAGGACCTATCAATTTGGTCCGACCTGTCGGATACATTACAAACCAGTGAGTGTATGAGTGTATGAATTTTTGGTGAATGCCCCCAAAGAAGAAGATGGAAAACAAGGTTCATGCATTGGAGAACCAAATGTCAACCCTCGAGGTTGCAATTGCTGAGATGCGAGCTCAAGCTGTTGCAGATCAAGAAAGGCTCATCTCGCTCATCACTCAAATCACGCCAAGCAAGGACATGGGTGATTCTGTCAAACAGAAGAGTGATGGAGACTCAAATCACGCTGACGACGAGCAAATCAAGAAGCTGATCCGGAAGATGCAGGGAGAAAAGCTTGATGAATTCCGTCAATCGGTGAAAAAGATTGAACTTCCAATGTTCACTGATGATGACCCCGCCGGTTTTGCTCGAGCGGAGGTCTATTTTCGAGTGCAGGATACGAGCCCTGAGATCAAGGTTAGTTTGGCTCAACTCTGTATGGAAGGATCTACCATCCATTTTTTCAAAGCGCTTGTTGAAGATGAGACTGATTTGACCTGGGAAGATTTCAAAGATGCGTTGTTGGAGAGGTACGGCGGTCTCGGTGATGGGAGCGTGTTTGAGCAACTCTCATCGTTGAAGTAGGAAGGCAGTGTGGAGGAATACATCAAGGAGTTCGAGAGGTTGGTTGCACAGGTAGATCGTTTACCAGAAGCTCAATTTGTTGGGTATTTCATCCATGGCCTCCGTGATAGGATATGAGGAAGAGTTCGTAGCCTCAAAGCGCTAGGTCCAATCTCACGTATGAAGCTGATGAATCTAGCACGTGTTGTGGAAGCAGAGGTACAGAAGAAGGGGATTGGTTGGAATGGGCCTCGCGATTATGGGCCTAAGGGATCCGGGTCAGGTTTTACTTATAGATCCAACCCTAATTCTGGAACCGGGTCAACTCAACCGGGTCGAACGCGAAACAGCGATTGGGTCGTAGTCAAGGGCTCCAACGACGGCGGAGAGAAAGGAGGAAACGGGTCGAATAAGAAGTTTGCAACCCGTCAAGACCCACGACGATTTGTTCCCCGTGATCGTGGGATCCGTCATATCTCAGCCCACGAGATTGCAGAAAGGCGGCAGAAAAACCCGTGTTTTAAGTGCGGTGGCGCCTATCATCCTCGTCACCAATGCCCAGATCGTCAGCTTCGTGTAATGGCGATGGAGGAGGAGGACGACGGCGACATGCAAGTCCTTGCAGTTGATACAGAGGAGGAAGATGAAGGAGTCGAACTTAGCATTATGAGTTTGGCTAAAATTGATAATCCGAGTCCCAGGGAGTTAGGGAATGTGCGCACCATCAAATTAAAAGGGCGAGTGCAAGGAGTACCCTTGTTGGTGTTGGTAGACAGTGGTGCGACACATAATTTCATTTCGCACAAGCTGGTGAGGTCAATGGGATGGCCGGTGGAAGGAACTACTCACTACAACATTTTTGCTTTTCAACAACATTTGAAAAATGTTGTCAAAACACGGAAAAATGTTGCCAAAGAGAATAGGCAACATTTTTCATGCGTCTCATATACGAGCGTTGCCTATTACCGTTGCCTATTACTTTTGGCAACGTTTTTCTCGCACTTTTGGGCACACTATTTATAAATGTTGCCTAAACTATGAGAGTAGGGAACAATTTTTCAACGCGCCTAAGGCAACATTTTTGAATTGTTGTCATGTCTGACAACAATTGATAAATGTTGCCTTAAAACAACTCAATGAGAACATCGATAAAATGTTGCTAAAACTTATAAGCAACAATTTTAAACTGTATTCATATAAATGTAAAATAAATTTTCATTTTTCTATTATTTTAATTCAAATCATAAATTAGATATTTCGCCATTATTTAATTACATACACAAATTGAACCAAGGAAAACATAATGCAAATTTAACACAAATTATTAACAAAGTTATATTCAAATAAATGGTAGTAAACAAATTGTCTAACATTTAATAAAGTTTAATACTTAAAGTAAGAGTCTAGCAAAATATATAGTTTGTTGAAGTTTTTGATGCTTTAATCAAATTCATGCCTAATAAAAACACTTCATCTAAAAAACCATAATCTAAAATGATCATCTAAATCATTCAAGTGTGTCTTCTTCATATTTATCATCTACACCGTCCTCTTCAAATTTGTCATCTATGTCGTCCTCTTCAAATTCATCGCCTTCATCGTCATCTTGAAATAATTTATCATCATCTTCATTGATACCTTGGTGCATAATAAAATAAAAACAAAAATAAATGATGAAACAGAACTCGCAAACAGAAACAGAACATAAACAAAAAACACACGCAAAACAGAATCACATAAAACGCAGGCAAAAACAGAACTGGGCAGAAACAGATCTATAAGCAGAAACTCAAAAATGCAAAACAGAGCTCGACATAAGCATAACCACAAACAGCAAGCACAAAAAAGTGAACAATACGCACAAATAGAATTGCATGCAAAATAGAATCGCAAACAGTAATAGAACTCAACAGTGAAACAAAACTAAAACCAGAACTTATGATCAGTTTTCAAAATCACCGACGACAATAATTTAGATCAAACCCAATCCTTCTGTACCATATTTGGTTAACTAAAAAGATATCAATTTATTACTATAAGCCTATAAGGGATTAGGTACTTTAAAGAATTATAAAGCTAATAGATTAATATAAAAAAATTGAATTAAAGATAATATTATACACATTTAAAGGCAGTTGTAAGTAAACAAATGGAAGGATGAAAGTAACAATTAGCCAATACTTAGAGGATAACATTACTATTACGTAAAAAGAATATAGAAAGAATAACACTAAACCACATCATAACTCAAACAAATTAACTCTTTCATGCATTATTCCTCTACCTTTATTCAAAGTGTATCTTATATTCAAACACCTTTGTATGCAACAAAATATCAAACACCTGATATGCAACAAAATATCAAACACCTTATATGCAACAAAAAATCAAACACCTTATATGTAACAAAAAATCAAACACCTTATATGCAACAAAAAATCAAACACCTTATATGCAACAAAGTATCAAACACCTTATATGCAACAAAATATCAAACACCTTATATGCAACAAAATACCAAACACCTTATATGCAACAAAAAACTCCAAACAAAAATCAGCACTAACATCTAAATTGAAATCTTGATGATGAACGAAATTAAAATCCAAACTCCAAACAAAACTCCAAAACAAACTCCAAACATCAATTCTTAGACATTCATAGATATACTTGGCAACCATAATTCGAGAAAAATTGAAATCTATAAATTCTAACAGCTTAAAATCGAGATACTCATAAAAGAAAGATACAGATTGAAAGTGGAAGGCATGAAAGGATGAAGAGATATACCAGCGGTTTGGACGCAGCGGGAGGGACGTGTAGGATTCCACGCGGCAGAGCAATTGTCGACTGAAACGATGGACAATGGGGTTAAAACGGCAGAGCAATTTACGAATTGTGTTCAGGGAAAGAGAAGGGTTCCTTGAAAGTTGAAGATGAGTGAGAATCAAAATCAAATAGGTGAAGCTAATTTTGATGCTGCTACTGAAGGCTTGAAACCAATTTGAATGCTCAAGTAACCAAACGCTGTTGCTCCTAACACCTCTATCCCTGACCTAATTGCGTTCATCTTCATATCTAAACATATAAAGGTTATTTTAAAAAAACTAACAAAAAGCTTCTTTAAAAAAATTAATAAAACCCCAATTTTAAAAGAAGAAAAAAGAATTAAACTCTATGGGTTTAAAAACATTTTTTACTAAAATAATAATAATAATAATAATAATAATAATAATAATAATAATAAGTTAATAAGTAAATTTTCTCTTTCTTTTTTTTTTATAGTTTCTCTTATTTTTGTAAACGAGAATCATAATGGTTAATAAGAATAATTTTGTTTTGTTTACAAGTTAATAAATTTTTATTTTAAATTTTAATAAAAATAATATTTATAAATGTATTTGAAAGAATTCATCCTGCAAAAAATCTCATCGATGTTAAATTTTTTAAGCATTATTTTAAAAATGTAGCCTTTTGTTCAAAGAAAGGTAATAATTAAAAAATGTTCTTAGAAATACCTAAGAGGGACAATTATCATTTGTTGCAAAAAAACTACCACAGAGACGTTTTAAAATTGTTCCCATAAATATTTTAGGGAACATTTATACAGTGTTGCAAGAACAAGGACGACAACGGATATAAAATGTTGCCTTATCCACTTTTAAGCAACACTTTATACACGTTGCTTAAAAAAGTGTTGCTAGAGACCACAATTGTTGTAGTGACTCCTCTCAATGTCAAATTGGGGGATGGGTTTAAAGTGGTGGTACAAGGAGTTGCAGGAAATTGGTGCTGGATCTGGGGAACATGACATCTACCATTGATGCTTGGTTATTTGATTTGGATGGAATTGACATTGTCCTCGGAATGTCTTGGTTAGCTTCCATTGGGGGCATGTGGGTCGATTGGGCACAAAAGGTGTTGCGTTTCCCCATTGACTCTCAATGGGCGGAGCTACGTGGGGAAGACAGTGAACATAAAAACCACGTGGCCTTGTAGAGTTTGTTGGGAAGACCCAAGCTATGGTATAGAGGAATGTTGTTATCTGCAAGAGCACAAGGGGAACCAAAAGGTCTTGAGTTGAGCAGAACAGTCAATGATTCACATCTGACCCCTTCTCTTCAGATTCATGGGCTAGTGGCAAAGTACTCAAAGGTGTTCGCAGAGCCACAGGGGTTACCTCCTAAGAGAAGACAAGAGCATGCTATTCATCTCAGGGAGGGAGCTGACGCTGTTAATGTTCGCCCCTACAGGTATCCTTACCACCACAAGAATGAAATAGAGAATCAAATCAGAGAGTTGCTGCAGTCCGGAGTCATCCGTCCTAGCCAAAGTGCAGTTTCTAGTCCAGTGATACTCGTGAAGAAGAAAGATGGGTCGGATGTGTGTAGATTACCGTGCTCTTAACAAGGTAACTATTCTTGATAAGTTCCTTATTCCGGTGATTCATGAACTCTTAGATGAATTATACGGTGCTCATTATTTGTCAAAGTTAGACCTCAAATCGGGATACCATCAAGTGAGAGTTAAGACTGAAGATGTGCACAAAACTGCATTCCACACTCATGAAGGCCATTATGAATATCTCGTAATGCCGTTCGGATTGATGAATGCACCCTCGACGTTTCAAGCCCTAATGAATGACATTTTTAAGCATCTTCTAAGAAAATATGTGCTGGTATTTTTTGATGACATATTAGTGTACAGTCCGAGTTTGGAATACCATCTCTATCATGTATCCTCTGTACTGAACATTCTGCAGCAGCAAGGTCTGGTGGCTAATAGGAAGAAATGCAGTTTTGCGGAGCCTAGTGTTGAATACCTGGGTCATATCATCTCTAGAGAAGGGGTAGTGATGGACCCCGCTAAGGTGTTGAATGTTTTACAGTGGCCCACTCCAAAGAATGTGAAAGGAGTGCGAGGGTTTTTGGGGCTTACGGGCTATTACAGTAAATTCATCAAAGACTATGGCAAAATGGCGAGGCCATTAACTGAGCTGACGAAGCGGGACAATTTCAAGTGGGGAGAGGGTGCTGAGCAAGCCTTTCAACTGTTAAAGCAAAAGGTAACGTCTGCCCCTGTTTTAGCACTTCTAGACTTTCAGAAAGAATTCGTTATTGAGAGTGATGCTTCTGGGAATGGGCTGGGTGCTATCTTAATTCAAGAAGGGAGGCCAATTGCTTATTTTAGCAAAGCCTTAGGGGAGGGCAATCTAACCAAATCAGCATATGAAAAAGAGCTTATGGCGGTGGCTCTTGCTATCCAACATTGGCGTCCCTACCTCGTAGGGCGAAAATTTACGGTGTGTACCGATCAAAAGAGTCTAAAACAGCTGTTATCACAGAGGATTTACACCATGAATCAACAAAATTGGGCAGCAAAGCTTCTTGGATATCATTTCGATAACATTTACAAGCCCGGACTTGAGAATAAAGGTGCAGATGCATTGTCCCGTATGCATGATAGTGGGGAAATGACTTCCTTGATACATGTCCCGGAGTGGTTAGGTAGGGCTAAAGTGATTGAAGAGGTCCACAAAGATGTTGCTCTACAGAAAGTCATTTCTGCGCTCAAGGAGAACAAACCGGTTGGGTTTGAGTTTTCTTATATGCGAGGGGTTTGTTGTATGAGGGGAGGCTGGTAATTTCTGCACAGTCTCCATGGATACCGGTTATCTTTAAAGAGTTCCATTCTACCCCACAAGGGGGCCATTCCGGTTTCCATCGCACGTTTAGACGAGTAGCGCCGAACGTGTATTGGATTGGCATGAAGAAGACTATCCAACAATTTGTGCAAGAATGTGATACTTGCCAACGTCAAAAATATGTCGCTGCTGCCCCTGGGGGTCTGTTACAGCCGTTGCCAATTCCGGAACAGATTTGGGAAGATGTATCGATGGACTTTATCACCGGTCTTCCTAAATCCAAGGGGTTTGACGTGATCTTTGTGGTGGTCGATCGGCTGTCCAAATACAGCCATTTCATTCCTCTCAAGCGTCCTTTTAATGCCCGTGTGTTGGCCGAGGTGTTTACAAAGGAGATAGTGCGACTGCATGGCATTCCCTCTTCCATTGTGAGTGACCGCGACCCTATCTTTGTAAGCAACTTCTGGTGTGAACTGTTTAAATTACAAGGGACCTTGTGGAAAATGAGCACCGCTTACCACCCACAGACGGATAGACAAACAGAGGTCATTAACCGTAGCTTGGAGACATATCTTCGCTGTTTTATAGCTGATCAGCCTCGGATGTGGGTAATGTGGCTGCCGTGGGCTGAGTACTGGTACAATATGACGTACCACGTCTCTACAGATTTGACTCCTTTTGAATTGGTTTATGGGAGGCCACCGCCAGCCCTCATGCGGTTCCTTCGAGGGGAGACCAAGGTAGAAGCTGTAACAAGGGAACTTGTTGATCGTGACGAGGCTTTGAGACAATTGAAGTACCATCTCGATCGAGCTCGTGGACGCATGAAGGACCAAGCTGACAAGAAAGGAAGAGATGTGAGTTTTAAAATTGGTAATGGGTTTTTCTCAAATTAAGGCCACATGTGCAGAATTCTGTTGAAGCACGCATCAATCCGAAGCTTGCTCCAAGATAGTATGGGCCTTTTGAAATAACAGCACGGGTTGGTGCAGTTGCGTATCGTCTCCAGTTACCTGCTACTGCCCGCATTCATCCGGTGTTCCATGTTTCATTGCTTAAGAAGGCAATTGGCAATTACCGTGTTGAGAATGAGTTACCCCCGGGCCTCGACGGTGATCCTGCTGCACCATGGTAATCAGCAGCAGTGCTTGCCACTCGCACTATCACTAAGGAGGGGTCGGACGTCAAACAATTGCTCGTTCATTGGAAAGGCAAGCCTGTTGAAGAAGCCACATGGGAGGACGTTGTAATGCTAACACAATTTCCAGCCCTCAGACTTGTCAAGTCTGTGACTCAAGGGGGGAGTATTGATGGGGACAAAGAAGGAATTGATGACGTGTCTAGTGGGACACATAGTGCACCTAAGGTATGGAGAGTGTATGCTAGAAAATCCAAGAAAGGTGAGCTGGCCCCATCACTTATATAGGAGAGAGGTAAGTAAGGAGGGGGGAACGAATTCTGATAATTGTTAGTGGAGGGAAGATTCTCATTGGAGTGAGCATAGCTCTCAGGAGTAAAAGGAAGGCTTGTTTCCTTTGCTCAATTTCCCTTATCATCAATAAAATACATTATCATATGTTGATTAATCTCTCATTAATTCTTATTGTCGCATTTATAAATTGAGGACCTATCAGGGATTGTGTGCTTTCGCTCTATAGCTTCTTTGCTTTAGCTTCCTGTAAAAGCAAATGGGAAAAACACTTCTCAATGCTGATTTTATTTTACTAAAGGAAGTTTTTCGTGTTTCAACTACAACTCCATTGGATACCTCTCAAAAGCTAAAACAAACGGGATGTTTGAATTTTTTGTAAAGCTTTCTGTTTACTAACAATTTCAATTTTTTTTTCTAACAAAGTTTGGTGTAAGCCTACCTCCCCCTTGTATATAATGCAGACAGCAATGTGCCTGATTTTTTTTTATTTTTAATTTGATTCAGGACGTGCAAACAAGTTCAGCAATTGAACAAATCTGTATTGAATATGAATTCTGCTATTTCGTCAACTACATTACTGGAAAGTGCACATTCTGTGCCCACAACGGTATATGTTTTCTCATCACTCTCAATTTGAAAGAAAACGCTGGTAGTATCGGTTCATATTTTATCCTTTAGTGTTTTTGATTCATCCCTTGCCAATTAAAACTAGAAAACAACTATCATATGTATATGGCTTTAAAACATAAGTGCTTACATAAAGTGGAACCTCTGTAGTCAGTAGCAGCCGCAATCGCGGCGGTGCGTGGCGTTGCAGAGGTTCGGCGCTACGCGAAACGCCATGGCGGCGTGGATCAGTGTAGCGGCTGTAGCGCTGCTCGTGGCGGCGAAATCACAGAAGAATGGCGGAGAAAGCAAGGAGAAGATGACCGCAACAGTGAAGAAAGGAGAAAAAGACATAAGGGCCCTCGTTTTTATCATGGAAAGACAAAAAGGCCTTCATTTATTTCGTGGAAAGACAGAAAAGGCCCTCATTTATTTTGCGAAAAGACAAAAGTGCCCTCATTTATTTTGCGAAAAGACAAAAGTCCCCTCGTGGTTTATTCTTTTTGAACCAATTAGTGTTTTTTCTACTGCATTCTCTTCTCTCTTCTCAATTGCAACCTCCCATCTCCTCTGCTTCACTGCAAGCATCCTCTCATCTCTTCTCTGCAATTTTTGCTGCTGTGAGACTCCGGCACGACTATGGACAACTCCTGTTCTCTGTGCCACGGAACCTCTTCTTCTCCCCTGTTTCTCTCACCCCTGTTCTTCACCCCAGACTTTAGCGTAGCGGCCATACTGCTACGCACTACACTGCAATAGCGTTTTGAGAGTCGTCTGCTACGCTACGCTATCTGCCATTGACTACATTGAGTGGAACGAAACAGGCTGTGTTTGCTTTCTGCCAGATAGGAGCCATCTGGTCTAGAAGAAGAAAAGAAAGAATTGTCTATTCAATCGAGTAAACGGTACATGTCAGGTTGTTGGAGAGAACCTGAACTCTCCTATCAAAATCTGAATTGCTCTCTCAATCCCTTTATTTCCCTCGCCTTCATTTGCAGCAACCTTTATTCTAACCTTTGCGAGCTTTCTTTGTTTTGCACTTTCAATTCATCTAAGGGGAGGAGTGCTGTTTTAGGAATTCTCTGTCTACTTTGCTCAAATTGTTTTTATTTGGTTTATGCATAGCTGAACTTTATGTACAATAGTCAAAATCACTATCCCTAAGATAGGCCCTTATTAGCAAAATTAATAGTATCTGTTTGTATACTGATGATCAGTGTTTCTGGGGTGATCAAGCTATCAATGTCTAAGAATTGGTGTTTTCATTTGTATTATGATTCTTGAGCTACAACAATGGATTAAGTTTAGATACCTGTTCCTCACAAATGTATTTTATGCTTTTCTCTTCTTTTGCAGAGAATTGAAAATTATATGCCAAGTTCTGCTGCTAGTTTTCTTTATCCTACTGATTCATCTGATGGAAAAAGTGAGTGCTTAATTGAAGGGTGGGATATTGTTGAGCATCCCACTCTTCCTCCGCCACCATCACAAAGTGAGGATGTTGAGCACTGGACTCGAGCCATGTTCATAGATGCTAAAAGGAAATGATCTTCATCTGCAACAGACTTCTGCTTTCTGTATGCCCCCTTTCAATTATGTTAATTTTTGTTGGAGTTTGATTATAAGAATTCACTCATGCGTATGGGCGTCGTGTCCACCAATATAGACTATATACATGCAGCACTAATATTTAATTTTTAGTTAAAAACTAGCTCATTAAATGAAGGTTGGACAGTTCGGTTCCAAGTGGTAAGTGGTTTGAGTATGGTTGTGGACCTAACTGTCTATTGCTTCAAGCCTATGTAGTACTGACACGTCAAACGAAAGGTGTGTCTGGTGTCTGACTCGTGTTGGTGTCCAGCCGTGACATGATATCGACATACATAGTTACATTAAATTACTTCAATTTTCTCATATTCATACCAGTGTCAATGTCCGTGTTAGTGCTTCACAGCTTCAAGCTCTTCGTTTACTTGAACCTTCTTTTCTTTCTTGGGGCTATTTTCTCCTAATTAATTCACATAATAGAGTTGATATATTTTAAGGATACAATTGAGCTCATATAGGTTTTATCTTTGAAAGGTTCAAGACTGGTGGATTCAAATTAAAGAAGATTTTTCTTGGATTTTATGGGAATCTGTTACAGATTTCTGTTATAAAAGAGATGGAATGGTAGTTAGAAAATCATTCAGAAAAGTTGTTAGAGTTGGTTAGGAGACTTTTCTCTCTGGTTAGGAGCCCTAGCTCTGGATTAGGAATTCTTGAACTCTGGTTTATCTTTTTCCACCATTGTAGAGCTTCAAGCTCACCCTTTCAGATTTAGTAATAAACAGTTTACATTCTCAAATTTCTCGGTTCTATTAGCTTGAGTTTTAGCTGTCCATGCACCTGACCATTAATTTAAACTTTTGAACCCAAGAAAGCTGCTAGATTATTAGTGTTTTACAAGTATGTACACTATCAGTCCCATATTATAAGTCATTTTAGTTTTACAAAAAATTAAATTGTCTCACTTTATATTTGTATCACAATTTCAATGAAATATTAATTTTATTTTTCTTATTATACTTTTAATCATTATTAATGTCTCATTTTCAATTACTAGAATTAATATGAGAGTAAAAGGTAGTTTAGGAAAGAACTCCCTCCGTCTGTTTTTCATAAGTACTCTTTGTCCTTTTCATATATATTAAGAAAAATAAAGCAGATAGTAAATTTAACTTGTCTATTTTATGTGTATTCCTAAAATACCTTTTGTATATAAATGTGTTCAACTTTAATTTATTAGTATTAATAAGGACTATGTTTGGAAAAAATAAAATAAATTTAGGGAAAAGGGAAATTTTTTAGGGGAACAATGCTTATAATTAAGAATGGAGATAGTATACCATATATTTTATGAAATCTATGATATCTATAGTATCTCTTAATTCATGTTTCTGAAATCTAATATACTTAGGAAGTTTTAAACATTCAATAGTCAGGCATCGTGATTTGAGTAGTTCATTGTCTCTTTAGGCTCACAATAGAAGCTTACATATACTCTTCTATTTTTACTGTTTTTTGGCTGACTAGGAAGCTTTTTGCTGAATCTGTTTGTCTTGCCTTTTCTTCTTTTCTGTCAGGTTGAAGGGAGGGAAAGCTGACATAAGATCCTGGAGGCTATGTAGGTAAACTGTTTCTTGGAGCATTTTAGTTCCTTCTCCTCGATTCCATGGCTGTATACTATAGATTATGGACTATTAGAATTGTGAATATGTACATATTGATAGAAAAGGATTATTTATTTATTTATTTGTAATTTTTATTTATATATTTAACTAAATCTCATAAATACGGATTGCATCTATAGCTTCAGCGTTTAGTGGTCTAGCTCCAGTTATAGGCCTGGCAAAAACGAAACAAACAGCTAAATCAAGCCATATTGCACTAAAAAATCAAACTGTGGTGGGTATTTTATGAACCAAACTCAACTGAACTGAATCAGTTCAGTTTGGGAATTATCTGTCATAGTTATTTTCTTTTCAATGCAATTAGAGTTGGTTTAATAGTTTGGTGTGGTGTTTTGGTTTTTTAAACAGTCTCAATATTTAGTTTGATTCGTTTATTTTATTTTATTTTTAACAATTAATATCAATCAATAATGGCAATTCAGTACAGTACGGTTCTCAAAATCAATATGGTTTGAAAATGTACAGTTTAATTTTATTGTAAAAGTAATTTCTATTTGGTTTTGAAATAACAAATCGGCGCACCAAACCTTTTGTATCGGTTCGGTTCAAAAAAAACTATCAACGGTTTGGTTTGGTTTTCTTCTTGAACTGACACATGAAAAGTCTAGCTCCCGTTAGTTTCACTCATGACCTGACTAGGAGTGTTTTATATACAATGACTTGCAACCAGAGTTAGCAAGTGTAGGTTTACGGTATAGTAACTATATGATATGATTGAATCACAAACCAATATTTATTTTTGTAAATACCACGTGGACTCCAGTTTTAGGAGTTAACGGTATTCATTGTAATAAAATTATGAAATGTCATTGGATTTTACACCGTCTTAATATGTTCATTAAATTATTTATAAAAAAAGAATATGTTCATTAAATTCTATAAATAATGTGGGTATTGTTTCCAAAATCCGTTCAACTGTATACAGTCATAGTTGCCATTAACGGATCCTGCTCTCAAAACTATGGTAGGTTATTTTCTTCTATTTTTATCGGTGTTCTCAAAAGTTCCAAATTGTGTTTGTATTAGGTCTTCTTTTTCTTTAATTTGTGTGTTAAGCAGTGCGATGTGGGTGAATTATAATGATAAATATATATTATACATAAAATTTGAATTTAATGTCTTTTTTAATTCATTAATATAATTAAGAATCTTATATTAAACAACATTCTTTTATTTAGATATTAGGTTCCTTATTATTGTTTTTTTAAAGTTGATTTTTATAAATCTTTTTGTAATAATTTTTTTCTAAAAAATATTAAATTAAAGCTTCAAATGAAATATTTGGTTAAATAACTTATAAAAAATATTATTTTAAATATTTAATCTATTTACTACAAAGTTTTTTAAATAATAAAATTCATAATATATTAGAAAATTAGAAAAATAATAATTTGAATTTAAATAATCAAATTATACAACACAAAAACCCATACATTATCATTTATGCATGACATGAAAGGAGTTTAACATCGACTCTTTTGCATTAAAATCAATTACAGTTATTCATAAAAAAAAAAAAAAAAAGAATCAAATACATAGTTGAAGACTTGTAAAAAAAACACAGTTGAAGAATGTCACAAATGAGTCTACAAAATAATTTTGGATGACCTGTACCATAAATGAGGATCTTCATTTACACAGTATCAATTTGCATCAATACTTCATATATATATCACAACCAACAAATTTCTAAGGGAACTAAAATCATGTTTATGTCAGATTCTATTAGTTTAGAAATTAAAATACATTAAACATATTTTTAGGGTCATTTGAAAGCCTTTAATAGAGAAAGAATTTATGACACAATTTATTAGGGTCTCAAATCTCTTGCAGTAATTATTTACAAAGTAACTCAATAATCAAACTCAACAGATCAATTGAAATCATTACTTTCTTTTCTTCTTTTTATTTTTCTGAAATTAAAAATACCTGATAGGATGAATTTGATTTTAAAATCCAAATTTGAATAAAAATATATCTATATATATATATATATATGAACATAAACATAAAATCAATACAAACCACCTACATGTAACTGCTTCGAGGAAATCATGACATATTCATCTCTTATCTCCTCTACTTTTCGCAAATCCGCCATGGAACCCGCCCGAAGCCACCTTTCATTTTCCTCCAACTCCAACAACCACTAAAAAATATGGATGACAAAAATTTTTGAAATGAGAAATTTTTAAAACACAAAAATAAACAAATGTAGAAGCTTAAAGAAAGAACGAAACTAAAAATAAAATTGACCCTTGATTGATGATCCTCTAGAAAATTGAAAACATAGAAAGAAAGAGAATTATGTAGAAGAAATAATAGGAGGGAATGGTATTTAAGAAGAAAAGCTTGCAAAAAAAAAAACACGAAAACAAAAAGATGTATGTTTCCCATGTTTCTTGGCAAATGAAAAAACTATCGGAAGATAGAAAGGAAGGATGGATTCACATCTCTTGATAGATGAATTGATGGTTTTATTACACAAGATTTGATTTAGATTTATAATTGAAGAAAATCTTTGACCAAGTTGAAAAGAAGATATGGTCAAGATTTAAAGAGGATATGATCAACAACTTATCAATAATAAGATATGAATTATTTACAAGAAGATTTGATCAAGATTTATCTACAAGAAGATATGAATTATTTACAAGAAGATTTGATCAAGATTTATCACAAGAAGATATGAATTATTTACAAGAAGATTGGATCAAGATTTATCTACAAGAATATATGAATTGTTTGAAGTAGCTAAAATATCACTAGAAGGGGGGGTTGAATTGAGATATTTTAATTTTTAATATTTTCTTTTAACTCTGTATCCTCTACGAGAGGACAAAAGTCAGAGGATAGAAATTTGAAACTCTGAGTGATAGTTAAATAAATAAAGAGGAGAGAGTATAGAAAATAACACACTCAAATTTATACTAGTTCACCCAATATAGGCTACGTCCAGTCTTCACAAACTTGTGAGTTTTCACTATAGCTCAAAATGGCTTGTCCTCTTACGGAACTCTTTTTCAACTGTGTATTTTCTTAGCCTCACTAGGCTTACAACACTATATTTTTACTAGCCTCAACAGGCTTACAAAATAACTCAAGTATATATCAACTTGAGAATATACAAGTAGTAATGTGTTTGATTTTTTTTGGGGATTTCTAAGATAAGATAGTGATGTGAAGTTGTATATAATACACTCAATAAAAATGATCTTTAGATCTGTTTAAGTTTGGAAGAGTGTGTAGAATGAAGAGAATGATGATAAGCTTGAATAACTTGGATGTTTTCTTGTAGATGTTTCTCTTGATGTTTGAAGATTAATACTCCTCTATTTATAATTGCCTTTGGAGCTTCAAACATGTGGGTTAGCAAAATATAGTTGTTAGAGACTTTTCTAAGTTTCCTTGGACTTGTCTTTATTTGCAAAACTGCCATTTAACCTTTAACCCCATGTTAAGTATGCTGAGAGGATGATTGTGGTTGTCCATCCTCAGATCTGGTTTGTATGAGGATGAGGCTTTCATTAATTTTAATGTGACTTGTCCTTTTTGCCTTTTTCTTTTCCCAACACCTATAATGTTGTGCCTTATAAGTCAAAGACAACACTTTTTGTACTTTGGTTTTACTCTTTTTCCCATGTGCGAGGATGAATAGATAACAGAAGTTCATCCTCTCTTTTATCCTCTATTCGTAGAGGTTATAATTTCACCCATGAGGAAAAGTATTAAGTGACCGCTGGAGACTTGATTAAATGTCCATGGTCATTAATCTGATTTACAAAAGTGTCATTCAACTGTCCTTATAATACATGAGCTTAGGAAGATGAGTTTGAAGTCCATCCTCGGATAGGAGGTTTTATCTTCCTTGAAATTCGGACATGAGCTGTATTTTTTCTTTTTCCTTTTCCAAGACTTTTAGGGTCCTTCTTTCTAGGTTAGGTACAACTTTTTTCCTTTTTGCTTTTCCAAGACTTTTAGGGTCCTTCTCTTCCAAGTTAGGTACAACTTTTTTCCTTTTTGACTATTCCCTATGTAAGAGGATGAATAAGATCAGAATATTATCCTCTTATCGTTCATCCTCTGATAGGAGGATAGAGCTTCCATAAATTAGGACATGACTTGTACTTTTGACTTTTTCATTTTCCAAGAACTGTAGAGTCTTGCTTTTCAACACTTTTTTGTACTATGTTACTTTTCGATTTTTTTTCACGTGCGAGGATGACTATTTTACATGAGTTCATCCTCTTTTCTGCTTTGTTCATCCTCTGTCGTACGTTCATCCTCTTTTCTGTTTTGATTATCCTCTGACATAGAGGTCATAAAATCATCCTTATACTTTAGCATTGCTTGTCTTCTGACAAAGATTCATCTTCTTTTAATTTATGATGTACATTCAACCTCTGAGTGTCTATCCTCCAGTTCATAGAATATTTTGGATTAAGTCAAATTTTCCTCCTTTTTTATCAAGATGATGAGGAATTTGTTTTCAAGGATGTTCATGGATGATCATCCTTGGATCTGGATTCTTCATCCTCTAATTTTCATATAGACACACCTTGACCCATAGTTTTTCTTGACTTCTTCCAAGAGATTTCAGGTGTGATTGAGATACAACATATTGCGATGATCATCCTCGGCTTGAGGATAATAGGTTCCTCAATTCTTTCATTGTTGAGTTGATACAATGCACTTGTTTATGTGAGTGGCTTCAAGTTTAACCACTTATGTTCTTTCAACAAAAACTTAAATGCAAACATTAGTAGATCACCATTTAGAAAACTTAACATTTATTTCATAAGGTTTGTTGTCATTAAAACACATATAAAAAAGGTTTTTACTTCAACATTGTTTACAAGAAGAAACACTCACAAGAAGATACATTTATTATTTGCAAATATATGATTCAGATTTTGACAAAGGATAAAATACTGAATTGGACTTAGTCATATTCCTACTTGTGAAAGTTCAAGAACTGGTCCAACACTATGTTCCCGCCCAGATCAAAACAAGCAATAGGAAGGAAGTTTCATCTGAAGAATTGTGAAAGCAATCTTAATAAAATACGAACAATATCAATCTGAAGAATTTACAAACTCAATTTAAACAAAATATGAATAGTATTAATATGAAGAATTTACAAACTTAATATGAACAAAATACAAATAGAATCAATCTGAAGAACTTACAAACTCAATATGAACAAAAAGCATCAACAAATAACATATTATCAAAAAGCATCTTGTTCAGAATTATTTTCGAATAAGATCATTGTTGACCAAGTTAGGAATGAATATACAATTCAGAATTAAACAAGGACAAAATTAGAGCCCTAATTTTATCTATAAATAGATACTCAAGGCTGAAGAAGAAGTTCATTGAAAAATCAGGAAAAGTAGAAGAACTCATGCTCAAAATTCTAAATTCTTCTTAGAGTTCAAAGAGAGAAATATTTGTTCGAATGAGAAATATTTTCGAAGGGTTTTTCTTAGATTGTGATATTCATTGTTATATTCAGCTTGTTAGAAGCAACAATTCAAATTCCATTCAAATCCGAGAGTGGTGTTAGCGTGGCTTCAAAAAATTTGGGTTGGCAAATTGTGTGGAGAAGACTTGGCTGGTAGAGTCAAGGTGTGTGTGTTCCTCAAAAGTCTGAGGTTGTCAGACAGTTTGTAATTCAAGTTGTTGAATTAGTGGATTAAATCTTTCTAAGTGAAAGGAATGGATGTAGCCAAGTTAGTGGTGAACTAGGATAAATTACTTGTGTCACTTTATTCCTGCATTCCGTAGTTTTGTTATTGCTTCTACACCAAGTAAATCATCAAGTTTGAACCAGTTTAATCAAATAATGAAAAAGTTATCAACTTAGTCAAACACAATTCAACCCCCCTTCTCGTGTTTGCACCTTCAAATGACATTAGAGCTCGGTCTCAAGGCTGAGCACTTTACAGTGTTTGAGGAATGATCTAAGGGTTCAACATGTCTGGATTCGGTGAAGAAGTTGTTGGAGGAAACATCAACAAACCACCTTTTTTGCTGGAGAGCATTTTGAGTACTCGAAGGACATGCTGAAAAGTTTCTTTATTTCACAAGATCCTGAACTTTGAGACTTGGTGGAAGATGGTTATACTGCTCCACTGAATACTGATGGTACTAAGATTCCAAGGAAATTAATGGATGTTGATCAAAAGAAGATGTACAAGATGCATCATAAGTCTAGAGCATTCATGATAAATGCAATGACCTTCAAGGAATTGGACAAGTGCACCAACAATGGGACAACAAAGAGTATTTATGATAGTTTGATTCTAACCTATGAAGGAAGCAACCAAGTTCAATAAGCAAAGGCGAACCTCTTAGTTAGAAAGTATGTGTTGTTCAAGATGGAAGAAGATGAAGACATTGAAACAATGTTTTCCAAATTCCAGACTCTGGTCTCAAGATTAAAGGTACTTGAGAAAAGTTATACTAGTGCTGATCATGTGAAGAAAATTCTTAGGAGTCTGCCAAGGAAACCTAAGATTACAATTATTCAAGAAGCTAAGGATCTCAATACTCTTAAAATGGAAGAATTGACTAGCTCTTTGAGATCACATGAAATTGAGCTTGCAGAGGATGAGCCCAAGAAGAAGCAGCCAACTTTGGCCTTGAAATCCAAGCAGAAGAAGGTTTTGAAGGCAACAACAAAATTAGAGGATAATGATTTAGATGATCATAATTAACTTAGAGGATGAGGAACTGGCTTTCATATCTAGACAAATTTAGAAGATGTGGCACAACAGAAAGAAGCAATTTTCTCAAAGATATTCCAAGCAGTCTAGTAGAGGAAGGGATGAAAAATCTGACAAGAAAAGCATCATATGCTATGGATGCAATGAACCTGGTCATGTCAAGCCTGGATGTCCTAATTTGGAAAAAAAGAAACATTAGAGGAAATATTCCAGACCTAAGAAGAAGGTTTTGATGGCTACATGGGATAATCATGATGAATCCTCTAATAATGAAGACCAAGTAGATTTGGATTTGATGACTCATACCAACTTTGCCTCTAGATCCAACACAGACACTAATTCTAACTTTGGAAGTGAATCAGTTCATGAAGAAATTGAGATATTTTCTAACTTAACCCGATTTGATTTAATTAATGTCATAAATGATTTCTTAAATAAAAACCACAATTTGTCTCTAAAACTGAAAGCACTTAGTAAAGAAAATGCAAAATTAACTAAAGAAATCAAAGCTTTAAAAACTAAAAGTGTTGAGGTTAAATATAAAAATAAAACCTTGAAAGATACTCTTGTTTCAAAATCTTTAGAAAATGTAACATGTAATTATGTAATTCTGATAAATATGAAGAAGCATTCCAAGACTTTCTAGCTAAGAGTATGGAAATCAACTTGTATGCTTCTATGATTTATGAAGTTAGTAGAAATGGTAAAAGAGGTCTAGGATTTGAAGAAACAATAACTGAACCTAAACATACTCCTTCGAATAGTTTGTGTACTATTTGCTCTAAGAAAGGTCACTCTAAATCATCTTTTCCAATGTTAAATACAAGGAAAGCCAAGAAGTCTGTCAAGACTAACAAACTAGGACCTAATCAAATTTGGGTACCGATGAACAAAATTATCTATGTTGTAGATATCCTTAACAACCAAGTTAAAACACCAATCATGGTACTTGTACAATGAATACTCGCGATATATGATAGGAGAAAAGTCTATGTTTCAAGACCTAACATTGATCAAATGAGGCACAGTAACTTTTGGAGGAAATTAGAAAAGCCAGATTATGGGGCAAGGCATAATTGGTAATGGCACTTCTCCTTCTATTAAAGATGTTTTGTTTGTTAAAGGTCTCAAACATACTAGTAATGAATGAAAAGGGCCTTAAGATTGTAACAATTAGAAGTGATCATGGAGGAGAATTTGAAAACAAGTTCTTTGAATGTTTTTGTGATGAGAATGGAGTTGTAGAAATGAAGAATAGACTCCTTCAAGAAATGGCTAGAACACTGCTAAATGAGATGGATATCGCAAAACTTTTTAGCGTTAAGGTAATTAATATTGCATGCTATATTCAAAATAGAATCTTAATTAGGTCAATATTGAATAAAATACCATATGAATTATGGAAGGGTAAAAAGCCTAACATCTCCTACTTTAAACAAGTTAGTTGTACTTGTTATATGTTAAACAACCTTGGCAAGTTTGATTCTAGATCTAAAGCTTATAGAGTGTTTAATAGCGAAACTTAGATTGTGGAAGAGTCAATACATGTTAAATTTGATGACAAATAGTTTGACTTTAAAAAGTCAAAGCAAGTTGATGATAATGCAAGTTTATTGGAACTAGAGGAAGCAGATGCAGACAAACCTGAAAAACCGGAAAAATCAAAGGATACAAGTAAATAAGAGGAAGATGACAAATCATCAGAGGATGAATCTGACCAAGTAAAAGAAGACAAGATAAGTCCCAAGGGAGATCTTGATGGAATTACAAGGCATCCCATCCTGAAACTATAATCATTGGAAATGTAAATGATTCGTTGAAGACTAGATCATCATTAAAAGATACAACTTTGTTTGGTCTGCTATCATCAATTGAACCTAAATCTATTGATGAACCACTAGCTGATGATGGATGGATCCTTGCAATGCAAAAAGAATTAAATGAATTTAAAAGAAATGATGTTTGGGATCTAGTACCTAGACCAAAGAACACATTATTGGAACTAAGTGGGTTTTCAGAAACTAGCTAAATGAAAAAAGAGAAGTGGTCAGAAACAAGGCAAAACTTGTTGCACAAGGCTATAGTGGCCAGGTTATAAAGTATTTGTATCCTACTCTCTTTTGCTGCTTATAATAACATCACATTATTTTAAATGGATATTAAAAGTGCATTTCTAAATGGGTATATAAGTGATGAAGTCTATGTTAAGGAACCCCTAGGTTTTGTAAGTTATGAATTTCAAGACCATGTATTTAAACTTAGGAAATCACTGTATGGTCTAAAACAAGCACCTAGGGCATGGTATGATATATTAAGTAACTTCTTGCTAAAAAACAATTTTAAAGAGGACAATTAGACAACACCTTGTTTGGAAAATCAGTAAGAGATGACATTCTTATCATTCAAGTTTATGTTGATGATATTATTTTTGCATCTACTAGTGGCACTATTTGTCATGAATTTGCAAAGTTGATGCAACTTGAATTTCAAATGAGTATGATGAGAGAACTTAAAGTTCTTCTTAGGAATACAAGTTCAGTAAAGTCAAAAGGGTATATACATTCATCAAACCAAATATACGAAAGAGCTTCTCAAGAAGTTTAAATTGAATGATTGTAAACCTATGGCTACACCAATGCACCCTACCTGTTCACTTGAAAAGGACGAATTAGGCAAGAACTTTGACAAAAAAACATATAGAAAAATGATTGGATCACTACTTTACCATACTTCCTCCAGACTTGATATTATGTTTAGTGTGTGCGTGTGCGCGCGCGCAAGATTTCAGGCTGATCCAAGGGAATCGCATCTAACTATTGTTTAGAGGGCCCTTAGATACTTAAAAGACACTACCAATTTTAGCTTGTGATACAAGAAATGTACTAAGTACAAATTAAGTTGCTACTGGGATGCTGAAGACAAACATAAGAGACAAAGCACAATTGGAATGTCAACAACAGAGTTTGAGTACATTTCAGTAGCTAGTTGCAATTCTCAATTGTTGTAAATGAAACATCAACTAGAAGATTAAAAGATTCTTGAGAGTAACATTCCCATATTCTGTAACAACACTTTTCCCGTTTGCCTAACCGAGAACCCAATCCTACATTCTAGAGCCAAACACATAGAAATCAAATATCACTTCATTAGGGACTTTGTTCATAAAAGAGTACTCAATATCCAGTTTGTAGACATTGAACACCAATGGGTTGATATATCCAAACCACTAGCTGAATATAGATTTGACTTCATTAGGAAGAATCTAAACTTACCTTTATACTTGAATGATGTTGTGCCAAGCTTAGAGTAGTTTAGACTTAGAGAAGTTTAGATTCAAACTAGGATCAGTTTTATGTTCTGTTCATATAAGGCTATGTTTTATGTTATGTTGGTTATATTCAAAAAAAAGAAAAGGGCAACTACCAAAAAATAAAAAAGCGAGGTTTCACTTTCAATTCTTTTTGTCTAATGACAAAAGGGGGAGAAAGATATTTGAGAAAAATTATGTGTTGTGGGAAGATAGCAAAACAAAATTACTTGGACTTAGGGGAGTCAAGTACTAAAAGAAAAATTGTTATGAAAAATATAGTTTTGTCATCATAAAAAAGAGGGAGATTGTTGGAACAAATTTGATTGTAGGAACAATTCCTCTATTTGGTTTTGATGCTAACAAAAGTATTTTATGAGAACAATTTATTGCACTAAAAATTTCACTAAGTATGCATAAATTAGAATGGGAAAATCGGAGAAAACAACCATAGGATACGACAAGAGTACACCACCATAGGACATCACCAAAGGATACCACCACCAGAGGATACCACCACCAAACGAAGTGAAAAGGTTAGAGGAAATGAAATCAAATAAATGAAATTCACGCGCTGGAAAAGCTCACGCATTGACTTTTGATAGATTGCTTGTGGTAGTTCAATATGTTTATGTGTCTGCCTCTAAACACTAAAGCGTGCTTCTAATCGAAAATACCTCTGCCTATGAAGATTCAACGTTCCTTTGAAGAATTCGGTGCCTTTGTAGACTCAGCGTGTCTATGAAGATTTAACGTGTTTTTAGAGTGTCCATGCCTCTGATGAATAGTAACTTCAACATGCCTCTGATGAATAGTAACTTCAGCAAGCTTCTTATGAACAATAACTTCAACATGCCTCTGATTAACATTGACTTCAACATTCTTCTGATGAACAATATATTTTTGAGCTTGCCTTTGAAGTTTATAACCACTTTTCGAGTTCGCATCTGAAGCACATATTTCAATGACTCTGAAGACTACAACTCGTTTCAAAATGCTACCTCTAATACACATCACACTCTCAAGTTGCACTGACTTTGAAGACTACAACACGTTCCAAAATGCTTCCTCTAATACGAAGCACACTCTGAAGTTGAAATAATTCTAAAAAAGAAACAAATGTGAAGTTGCCCATGCCACTAATTCTAAGTCACGCAATTTTGCATCTGCCTTTGACTTTGATTATTCAAGCAACACAACATGTGACTCACAAACAAGTCAATGATTCTGATGGAGAAAAGTCAACGAATCTAATGGAAAGTCAAAAGCTCTGATAGATTGAGAAAAGTATTGAATTGGACTTAGCCGTATCCTTACTTTTGAAGGTCCAAGAACAAGCCCAAATTTCATTTCAGCTCAAATAAAATCAAGGGGATGAAGGAAGACTCAAGTGAATTAATTTGCAACTGTAATCTGAAGAAATACGCACAATATCCTTCTAGAAGAATTGCTCAAGATCAGATTCGAAAAATAAAGAATTGGCTAAGGGTCATATTATTAAAACATATCTTTCAGAATTATATTTGGAAGAAATAATTATTGACCAAGCTGGAATGAAGATACAATTCAAAATTCTTGAGGACAAAATTCACGAACCCTAAATTTCATCTATAAATAGTGGATCAAGGCGGAAAAATTAGGAAATCTTTGTATGGTCTAAAACAAGTACCTAAGGCATGGTATGAAACATTATGTAATTTCTTGCTTAAAAAAAGTTTTGAAAGAGGACAAGTAGACACCACCCTGTTTAGAAAATGAATATGAGATGACATTTTATTATTCAAATTTATGTTGATGACATTATATTTGGACCTACTAATGGCACTCCTTGTCAAGAATTTGCTAAGTTGATGCAACTAGAATTTCAAATGAGCATGATGGGAGAACTTAAGTTCTTCTTAGAGATACAAATTCAGCAAAGTCAGAAAGGCCAATACATTAATCAAACCAAGTATAAAAAAGAGTTTCTCAAGAAGTTTAAGATAAATGATTGCAAACCTATGGCTACACCAATACACCATACTTTTTTCACTGGAAAAAGATGAATTAGGCCGGAAGGTTGACCAGAGAACATACAGAGGAATGATTGGATCACTTTTATACCTTACTGCTTCAAGGCCAAATATTCTATTTAGGGTGTGTGTGTTTGTGCGCCAGATGTCAACCGAATCTCACTTATGAAGTCTACTAAGTACAAGTTAAGTGGCTATTGTGATGTTGAATATGCTGGAGACAAACTTGAAAGAAAAATCACCAATGGAAATTGCATATTTCTTGGTGAAAACTTAATCTCAGGTCAAGAAGGAGACAAAGCACAATTGAAATGTCCACAATAGAGGCTGAGTACATTTCAGCAGGTGGTTGCAGCTCTCAACTACTATGGATGAAACACCAAATGGAAGATTGCAAAATCCTTGAGAGTAACATTCTCATATTATGTGATAATACTTCTGCTCTTTATCTAACTAAGAACCCAATTCTGCATTCTAGGGCTAAACACATAGAAATTAAACATTGTTTCATTAGGGGCTTTGTTCAAAAATGAGTACTAAATATCTATTTTGTATACACTGAACACCAATGGATTGACATATTCACCACACCACTAGCTGAAGACAGATTTGAATCCATTATGAATCATCTGAACCTTACCTTTTGTATCTGAATAATGTTGTGCTATGCCTAGAGTATGTGAATGGTAAAAAAAAATAAAAAAATAAAAATTAACTTTCAAGTTTTTTGTTTGATGACAAAATGGGGAGAAAGATATTTGAGAACAATTACTTTGTATGCATGTGGGGAGAAAAGAAATGTAAAACTACTTAGACTTAAGGGGAGCCTTAAGTTAGAGGGAGTCAAGTAATAAAAGCAAATAAATTGTTATCAAAATAATATACAGTTTTGTCATCATCAAAAATGGTGAGATTGTTGGAACCAAGTTGGTTTTCCATTTGTGGTTTTGATGTTAACAAAGGAATTTTGTGAGAAAATTTTCTTAGACTAATGGGTTCATTAAGTGTGCAGCAATTAGAGCAAGAAAACCAGAGGAAGGTACTAGAGGAAGCAAACAAAGGAAGTGACTAGAGATTGAGATTAGGGGAACACAAAAGCATACCCATATGCCTATGAACATATGCCTCTCAAAGCAGCGTGCCTCTGAAGGTAACGAAGATTTTCTCTGATGTTTAGGTCTGAAGACTGGCTCTGAAGATTGGGTCTGATAATTGGGTCGGCAGACTGCCTCTAAAGATTGTCTGAATACTGAATTTGAAGTATGCCTCTAAAGGCCTTGCTTGCCTCAGATGTGCACAAACTCGCCATGCCTCTAAAGAGTTCATATCAAGCTATCATTAACTCTAAAGAGATTGTTCAATCCATGCATTCAAAGCTCAAATTCTGCCGATCAATAAGTTGCAACACACTCCAAATGTTTCCTCTAATATGGACTCTCAAATATTGCAGTGACTCTGATGATTCAACAATGTGATTTGCCCAAAGCTACTAATTCTAAGTCATGCAATTCTCCTTCTGACAATTATTATCCAATAAACATAATGTCTTACTCCAACAAGGAAGTCAATGGCTCAGATGGAAAATCAACGGCTCTAATTGAACTTAGTCGAATCAATATTTCTGAAGATCCAAAAAAAAAACCTGAATCCATTCCTGCTCCAATCAATCAAGAGTATGAAGGAAGATTCACATGAATAATCTTTTGAACACAATCTTAAATTAGATATGATTCAAAATTATAATTGAAGGGATCTTTGACTCAGGTGAAAAAAGATATAGTAAAAATATTGTTCACAAGAAAATATAGCCAAAATATTGTTCACAAGAAGATATGGTCAAAATATTGTTCAAGAAAAGATATGGTTAAAATATTTTTCACAACAAGATATGGCCAAAATATTGTTCACAAGAAGATATGGCCAAAATATTGTTCACAAGAAGATATGGTCAAAATATTGTTCACAAGAAGATGTGGTCAAAATATTGTTCACAAGATGATATGGTCAAAATATTGTTCACAAGAAGATATGCTCATAATTTGTTCACAAGAAGATATGCTCATAATTTGCTCATAAGAAGATATGCTCATAATTTGTTCACAAATAGATACACTCAGAATTATTCACAACATGATACACTCAGTATTATTCACAAGAAAAAACACCCAGAATTATCCACAAGAAGATACTATCATAATTTGTTCACAAGAAGATACATTCAGAATTTGTTCACAAGATAGATATGATCAAGATTTTACAAGGATAAAAGTTAAACCCTAATCTATTCTATAAATATATACTCAAAGCCGAAGAAAAAAAGTAGAAACTATAAACTCAAAAATCCATACAATTCATAACAACTTTTGAGAGCTCAAATTTTCTAAGTATTCAAAGTTCAAAGGTATAAATTCTAGAGAAGTACTTGCTCAAAGAAATATTTTCTAAGTGTTTTAGTGTGAAAAATCAATTGAAACAATCTGCTTAGTAAAAGCAAAACACAATCCGTTCCAAACATGTGAAACCCAGCCCGATAGTGGCTTTAGTGTTCCTCAAGCAATCTGTGGTTTTCAGGTTGTGTTGAGAAGACTTGACTTGTAGGGTCAAGGTGTAGTTGCCTTCAACAATATGTGGTTTTCATGTTGTGTGGAGAAGATTTGACTTGTAGGGTTAAAGTGTTTGTTTGCCTCAAAAAGTATGTAGGTGTCAGGTTGTTTTGAGAAGACTAACCTGTAAAGTGTTTTGTAATTCAAGGATTTGAATTAGTGGTTAAATCATTCTAAGTGAGGGAATTGGATGTAGCTACCAAGTTGTGGTAAACCAGGATAAATTCGTTTGTGTCACTTTACTTCTACACTCTTTACTTTACTGTTGCCTCTGATTTCATTAAATTTGATTGCTACTGGTTCTGTTATAAGAATATCACAAAACCCGAAACAGTTCTTGAATAAATAATTAAAAAGAATCCAACTTAGACAAACACAATTCAAACCCCCCCCCCTTTTTCGTGTTTGCACCTTCGCATAGATCATTGAAGCTTTCTAACTTCTATCTATGTTGTTTGCAAGAAAATTTTGAAAAGCTAATTCATATTTGACTAAGTTACAGATCTTATCCTCTGAGGTTTTTGGAATGTTTTCACTCTCAAGCCTGAAACCACAGTCTGAAATCAGGAAAACATCGTCTCGATGTCTTCATCTTCCTCCATTTGAAATAACTCGTACTTTCTAACCAGAAATTTGGCTTTGGCTTCTTGCATCTTTTTACTTCCTTCGTAGGTAAGAACTAGAGCATCAAAGATGTTTTTGGTTTTCTCTTTGTTACTGCACTTGTCGAATTCCATGAATGTGATTGCATTCATCATAAAAGTTTTGGCTATATGATGCAACTTGAATTGCTTCTTCTGATCAACATTCATGTTCTTTCTGGATACATCAGTACCATCATCACCGGTAGGAGCAATTTATCTATCTTCAACCAAATCCCAGAGTTCAGAATCTTGAGAAATGAAAAAGCTTATGAATTTGTCTTTTTTGTACTCAAAATGTTCTCCGTCTAACAGAGGGGGTCTATTGATGTTTCCTGCAACAGCTTCATCACCAAGGTTAGACATAATAGAATATTGGATCTTTACTCAACACTGTAACGTGCTTAGGCCTTGAGACCGAGCTCTGATACCAATTGAAGGTTGAAAAACACAAGAAAAAGGGGGTCTGAATTGTATTTTACAATTTAAAAATTTCTTCTATAAACTTGGTAATTAAGAACTCAGAATGAATAAATAGGGGGAATAAGTAAATTACACAGAGATTTATACTAGTTCACCACTAAACTAGTAGTTACGTCAAGTCCCTTCACCTAAAAAGAGTTTCTCCAATAATTCAAACTGAATTACAACAATTAGCCTCAACCAGTTAAGTATTCTCAACTTCTAGTTTTCACCTACAAACCGTTGAGGAAAACAGCCACTACTAGGCTAAGTTACAAATGATTGAGTTTGGGTTTTTCTAAAAAATCTCTCTGGTTGTTTACAATGTAATACTTTCATATTTTTCTTTCTCATCACTTAGATAAATTTTGAATAATTGCATAAGGTTGTAGTGCTTGTTGCGATGCATGTAATTGTTGTTCATTGTTCTTGTTGTCGTTTTTGTTGTTCTATGTTCTCAAGTAAGGAAGCATGTCTTTTATAGAGTTCTTCACGGTAAGGTCTATGTCCTTTAAGGGTAAGGCACGTGTACTCTCTTTTAGAAATACAACTTGTATCTTCATGGGTTTTAGCAATTGAACCGTTGAAGATAAATTTATCCGTTAAGTTGCGAACTGAATCCCACAAATCACTCCTCGTAACTTGAATGAAAATAGAGGAAGCAGAGGGTACAGGATCATAGGATAGGTTAATTAGAGCATTTTCTTACAAACCATTGGAGCATGCAGATTCTTGATGATTATTAAAGAATGCACACAACTTGTCTTCTTAGAGGATTATCTGCCATCAGATCATTTACTCTCATCAGAGCGTTGACTTCTTCTAAGTCGCTGACTTTATCACAAGTGTTGACTTTTTCAGAATGTTGACTTATTCATGAACGTTGACTTTCTCTAGAGGCAACTGAGTCACACGCTTGCTTGCATCTCCTTAAAGGTGTTGACTTAATCATAACATGACTTCTTCAAAACAACTTATTTATGAATGTAGATTGGGCGTTGACTTTATCCATAGACGTTGACTTTATCAAAACCACTTCTTTATGAATATTGATTGAGCATTTATCACAACGTCGACTTCTTTAGAATGACTTCTTTGTGGACGTTGACTAAGTGTTGACTTTCTCCATATACGTTGACTTTATTAAAACGTTGACTTATTCAGAATGACTTCTTTATGAACGTTGACTTATTCAGAATGACTTCTTTATGAACGTTGACTTTCTTTAGAGTCAGAAGAATCCGACGCTTGTTGTAGTCATCAGAGTCAGCTTAGTCGGATGCTTGCTTGCATATCTAGAGGCAACTGAGTCACACGCTTGCTTGCATCTCTAGAGGCAATTGAGTCAGAAATGTATTA
The DNA here is from genome assembly GCA_037974755.1 of Cicer yamashitae. Classification (NCBI taxonomy): domain Eukaryota; kingdom Viridiplantae; phylum Streptophyta; class Magnoliopsida; order Fabales; family Fabaceae; genus Cicer; species Cicer yamashitae. Next base: position 33,060,069 of record JBBPBQ010000004.1, read on the forward strand.
TAGGCATGTATCACCAGACTTAGAGATGTAGAGCATAGAATCAGAGTCTTGGTGTTCCTTTGTATTGATTTGATAATCAGAGGATATAACATAGTATCCTACACAAACAATTGATCTTGGAACTGCACACTTAATTAAGACATTAGTGCATTAAATTGTTCCCACAAAATACCTTTTGTTATTATCAAAACAAGATAAAAAATTGTTCTTCAAACCATCTTGGTTCTTACAAGGGACTAATGGACTTTTTCTGTCATGATCAACCAAAGTTGACTTATGGCTGGAGGAGATCGAGAAGATTTTTACCATCCTCTGTTGTCTTGATAATGTGAAGCTAGAGTATGCCACCTACTTTCTGAATAGAGAAGCTGAATACTTGTGGAGAGGGGCCCCACAAATGATGGAGGCTAACCACGAAATGTTCACTTTGGAGGTGTTCAGAATGAAGTTCTTGGACAAATATTTTCTAGAAAATCCTAGCGTGGAGAAAGAAGCTTGTTTCCTAATATTGTACCAATGGAACCTCACCATTGTTGAGTATGTAGGAAAATTTGAATCGTTGGCTAAGCATTTTAGAATTAGATGGATGAAGAGTATATGTTCAAAAGATTTGAGAATGGGCTCCGATACGAGATTCAAGAGTTAGTGGAACTATTGGTGAAATGTCAGTATTAGGAAAGGGTAGAGAAGTGCAACAAGATAGAGGCCATGAAGCGTGGTTGTTTAATCAGCGGGGCCATAAGTGGCCAGTGAGACCTGAGGTAGAACTTGAAACTCTTATTTTAGTGTTATGTCAATAAGTTACCGTCGCTAAGTTTTAATATTGAATAGGGACAACATGACATCAAGAAAGGCAGGAGTAGACAACATATACAACATAAGAAGTCATATTCCTTGCCTCAAGGAAATGCCATAAACCAGTAGAGAGCATGACCACCATTTGGATTAGGCCAAAGACCACAAAATCTAGTGGAGGGTAAGCCATCGGAACATGACCAGACACAAATAATGTTGTTATGCACCTGGAAAGGAGGGGCGCATAGCAAACGAGTGCACTGAAAGGTTCAAAGTTTGTTACAACTTCCAGAAACCTAATCACATTTCCAGATATTGTTGGGCACCAAGGGTGCAACCTATTGCCAATGACGCTAGTGCTGCATATCCTACTGCTAAAGGTGGTGTCTATCATATGAGTGGAGAAGAAGTTCAACCCTCTTAAAAGTGAATTCAGGGTGAGTGTAAAATTGCTTGAAAATTATTGTTGGTGTTGTATGGTTTTGGAGCAACTCATTCTTTCATTTCGTTGGAATGTGTGAAATCGCTGGAATTGCTTGTTGCCGCATTATCTTTTGATTTGGTGTTCACGCTACCTTCAGTAGAACCAGTGGTCGTTAATACGACATTTTTACAATGTCATTTGACTATGCTAGGTATGAAATTCAATGTTGATTTAATTTGTATCCCCCTTAAGTATTTGGGAGTGATCCTTGGGATGGGTTGACTGTCAAACCATTATATTCTATTGGACTTTGCTCGTAAGTATGTGATATTCCAAGACCCAAGTCTTTAAAATGAGGAGTTTAGAAGTATGTTTTCCTAAACAATCAGCATAAAATTAGAGGTGGAGATAGATAGAAATTTCGTAGTTAGAGACTTTCCAAAAGTAACTCCGAGTATTAGACCTATTTCTATTGCCCATACAGAATGTATCCATTTCAGTTGTAGAATTAAAGAATCAACTGGAAGATCTACTATCTAAACAATCTATATGGCCGAGTAGTCTATCATGATTACGGCTAATTAGCAAAACAACATAATATGTGCCTATTGATTTATTTATATGTTAACTAATATAAAGAACTTGAGGAAAACATGGTTCGGTTCAGTTCAGTTTATATGAATTGAATGTTATGGCATACTTATTACTTGATTTAGTGCTAGTCAGTTATGAGAAATTCAAATAGTATATTAATGTTGATTGTTGAGTTTGTTTTAATTAATTGTGATGTATGTGCATTTGTTTCTGTGATGATGTTATTGATTTTAGAAATCTGGATATGTGCTATGCTATAATGATATATATACTGTGGTAGCTTATAGATAAATTACCTTGTGGAATGAATAAGCTTTGACTAAACATGACATGCATCATATAAAATGGCATGTGTAGAGCCTTTGTAGCAGTGATGAAAATTGATTCTCCATTAGTATGGGAGTAGCTATTATTTTGGTCTTTCATGTGAGGGCCTTCCTTGTGGTGTTGAAGTTAATTTTCCATTAGTATGAGATGAATATATCACAATCATGAGAGTCTTGTATAAGGCATGCATCCTAACATAAATATACTAATTTTTTTTTTTTTTTTGTGATATATAATTGTAATTATATTTTGATATTTTTTTGTGATTATTTTTATTTGCAAGTTTGGGTCTAAATGTGATTATATTTCCCTATGTATTTTTTTTATTTGAAAGTTCGTATACGAATGTGATTATTTTTTATGTTCGTAACTATGATTATTTTTATTTGTAAGTTCTTATTTTAATGTCATAAATTTATAAGTAATATTTGAGCAATTTTTCCACGTTCCTAACTCACAACAACTTGTCACATAACTGACTCTTACAAACGTATTTTGGTATCAAAGATTTTGAGCAGCCTCGAATTTGATTGTTGTGTTTGATGTGCGTTGACGACGAATAAATAGGACACTTGCCAACTTAGCTTACTCTGTTATCTTCTAATACTTTCTAGCGTTATATTTGTTGGATCTTTTGTTGGGGTATGTTGCAAATCTTGAACAAGAAGATTATGAAATTGATGATGATGAAGGTTGCACAAATAAATTCCAAAGCGTGTGTAACACACTAAGCTTTAGGTTCGATTCGCCCCCACCAATCTATATATATTGGATGGAAACGGGTTAACCGGCGAATCCCCTTCAGGATACTTTGGAATCCTTGAAGTGAATTGCACATTCACATCAAGCCTATCGATCAATGATAGTTTACAGAATAAAATTCTTTCATTTACTCTCGTGCACTAGAGAAAAGAAGAAATGACTCAGAAATAATTTTGACAGAAATTTAGTTCATGTAACATGAAAATTGTGTTCTACTTTCTGCCTCAAAAGTATCTCTATTTATAGAGAAACTCATACCAATTAGTGAAAGAAAACAACTCTTGAACTTATACCAATTGGTGAAAGAAAACAACTCTTGAGAAAGATTGTAACCTTTGGTAACTTAACAGATGCATTGGTTTGAATTAAACCCAAGCATTGCAACCACTTGACCAAGTGATACATTAACTTTTTGCTACATTAATATAACTATTAGAGAATTCCAAATGTATTTTGGAAATTCCCCTCACAATCCCCCACCATTTTCAAAATATATCTAAGTCCGTTATTCCGGAAATCTCATGGTTTCAAATAAAGGTATCTTACGATTTGAACCATTACTTAGTAAATTATGTTTTCACTCATCCCCGAATAGACTGGTAGACAAGCTTTGAACCAACCATTCATTAGAACAAGTGTGCATAACTCACACATGAAATCTCGGTATCATTGATTGAATTATAAATATGACACATTTGATAAGGCTCTGTGTCTCATATCCTTTTCATGAGAATTTAAGAGTCAAGCCCTTGAACTCTATGGAGCGGCCCACTTCATTCTCAAATAGGTGGACTATATCAGAAATGCACCCATAATTATACATTCCAGTAAATATATGCTATATGTCCATTAAGAGGAGACCTCATCCTATCACTTTTATTTTATGGTCCAAATATTTTTACCCTTTGGGATGTATTTATTGTCAAGTACTTCAATCACTCTAATAGTGTACTTTCATCATTGAACTCAAGACTTTATGCTACTCAAGTGTGAGTTGATCGTTCCACCATTGGTGATTATTTAGATATGAGCTTGTATCACATCCCTAATGATGTCTTCAATACCATGTCCTTTGTCAGACCTTTCGTCAAAGGATCTGCAAGATTCTTTTGAGTTCTTACAAACACTATGGATATCACTCCATTAAATCCTTTACATAGCTATGCCTTAAACCAATATGTATTGATTTTCTATTATATACTTGGCTATATGCTTTTGATAGTGTGTATTGACCTATCACAATGTATGGATACTAATGCCATTTACTTTGGCCAAATTGATATCTCATACAACAAATTTCTTAGCCATTCAGCCTCTTTACTACCTGCAGCTAGAACAATAAATTATGCAGCCATGGTGGTGTCGCCAATGCAAGTTTGTTTCTTTGAACCCTAAGAAACTGCACATCCACCAAGGTTGAAGATCCATCCACATGTGGAAGCATGATCCTCAACATAAGTTACCCAACTGACATCTGTATATCCTTCCAAAACTGAAGGATATCCACTATAGATTAAACTATAGTTAATTGTTCCCTTCAAATATTTTAATACTTTATTAATAACATGTCAATGTTCTTTACTTGGATTGCTTGCATACCGACTTAACATTCCAACAACATATGTTATATCAGGTCTAGTACAAGTCATGACTTACATCAAACATCCGATTACCTTTTATATTCTTGATAGTGTTGACCAACTATCACCAAACCATGACCCTTTTGCCATTTAATCTCTTCACATTGTACCACATACAATTAATAAACATCTCAATTATCACATATGCAAACTTTTATATCATTCTGCTTTTTACTATATTTAATAAGCATCTTAATTTAAAATTATAATTCTCTTTTCAATATATTCATGTCCAATATATAATACATTTAAAGTAATTGAAGATTTTTTTTTTCTTTCTCAAATATGCTAACGAATAAACATTTTTAAATTAACGTTCAGTTTATACATCAAGGGTTGCATTGGTTGGGTGGTTTAACACTGCATCTTTTCATTGCATGATCCGATTTGACCTCGTAACCACACTCTATCCACAAAAGACACAACAAATGGATTGTTGGCAACATTGTTGAATTTTGTCACCGTTTGATTAATTTATTAGTATTTTACAATTAATTAACATTCAAAGTTTATATTTTTGACACGTTTGGTTTGCAGAGACAAACTTACATCTTCAAAAATAATTAATTATCTTTCACCTTAATCATAAATAATATTATGTTCATGTTCTTCAAAGTTGTAGTAATTGATTAATCACAAATCGAACCTAAAGATTGTTGGATCTTTTGTTGGGGTATGCTGCAAATTTTGAACAATAAGATTATGAAATTGATGATGATGAAAGTTGCACAAATAAATTCCAAAGCGTGTGTATAACACTAAGCTTTAGGTTCGACTCGCCCCCACCAATCTATATATATTGGATGCAAACGGGTTAACCGGCGAATCTCCTTCAGGATACTTTGGAATCCTTGAAGTGAATTGCACATTCACATCAAGCCTATCGATCAATGATAGTTTACAGAATAAAATTCTTTCATTTACTCTCGTGCACTAGAGAAAAGAAGGAATGACTTAGAAATATTTTTGACAGAAATTTAGTTCATGTAACATGAAAATTGTGTTCTACTTTCTGCTTCAAAAGTATCTCTATTTATAGAGAAACTCATACCAATTAGTGAAAGAAAACAACTCTTGAACTCATACCAATTGGTGAAAGAAAACAACTCTTGAGAAAGATTGTAACCTTTGGTAACTTAACAGATGCATTGGTTTGAATTAAACCCAAGCATTGCAACCATTTGACCAAGTGATACATTAAGTTATTTAATTTTTGCTACATTAATATAGCTATTAGAGAATTCCAAATATATTTTGGAAATTCTCCTCACAATATTACGTTTAATTTAATTTTTATTTTGGACATAAGGTCCAAAATGTGAAATAATTTGGACCACGTAATTTAATTATTTTTATTATACTATTATTTTCATAATTTTATTAAGTTCCTATGGTTAAAATTTATTAGTCTAAAAATACATTAGAATTGAATTTAATACTTTTTATTTAAGTAACTTAGACATGATTGTTAGCAATATTTCTTTTTTTGAAAAACAAAAATAGAATTGAATTTGAAGTGTTACCAAAAAACTCAAATATTCATATACTCATGTAAGGAACATAGTGTTGGAATCAAGTTGGTTTTATATTTAGAGTTTTGATGTTAACAAAAGTATTTTATGAGAACAATATATTTGACTTTACAGAGTACGAAAAAAGATTCATGTTTTTGAGGAAAATCTAAAATAAGATTTTATTCAGATTTATGATTGAAAAAAATCTTTAACCAAGTTGTAAAGAAGATATGGTCAAATGTTTTGGAAGAAAATCTAAAATAAAATTTGATTCAGATTTATGATTGAAAAAAATCTTTGACCAACTTGAAAAGAAAATATGGTCAAATGTTTTTGAAGAAAATCTAAAATAAGATTTGAATTTGATTTATGATTGAAGAAAATCCTTAAACAAGTTGGAAAAAAGATATGGTCAAATGTTATGGAAGAAAATCTAAAATAAAATTTGATTCAGATTTATGATTGAAAAAAATCTTTGACCAGCTTGAAAAGAAAATATGGTCAAATGTTTTTGAAGAAAATCTAAAATAATATTTGAATTTGATTTATGATTGAAGAAAATCCTTAAACAATTTGAAAAGAAGATATGGTCAAGATTTGACCAAGATTTATCACAAGAAGATATGAATTATTTACAAGATTTATCTACAACAAAATATGAATATAATCAATCTAAAGAATTTACAAACTCAATCTGAACAAAATATGAATAGAATCAATCTGAAGAATTTACAAACTCAATCTGAACAAAATCAATCTAGAAGAACTGTTCAGATTGGATTCATCAATAAATAATTGGCTAAAGAACATATTATCAAAAAGCATCTTGTTCAGAACTATTTTTGAATAAGATCATTGCTAACCAACCTACGAATGAAGATACAATTAAGAATTAAACAAGGACTAAATTGAAGCCCTAATTTTATTTATAAATAGATACTCAAAGCTGAAGAAGAAGAAGAAGATCATCGAAAAATCAGAAAAGAGTAGAAGAACTCAAGCTCAAACTTCCAAATTCACCTTAGAGTTCAAAAAGAGAAACACTTGTTTTAATGAGAAATATTTTCTATGTTTTCTTCTTAGAGAGTGATAGTCATTGTTATAATCAGCTTGTTAGAAGCAACTACTCAAATTCCAAACCTTTGTATTCAAACCTGATAGTGGTGTTAGTGTGCCTTCAACAATTTGGGATTGTTAGATTATGTGGAGAAGACTTGACTGGTAGAGTCAAGGTGTGTGTGTTGCTTAAAAGTATGGGGTTGCCAGGCAGTTTGAGAAGACTGGCTTGGAGGGTTAGGTGCTTTGTAATTCATAGTATTTGAATTAGTAGATTAAAGCATTATGAAAAAGGAGACTGGAGGTAGCCAAGTTAATGGTGAATCATGATAAATCTATGTGTCCAATTATTTATGCTTTCATTGTTGGCTGCCTCTGAACCCGATTGCTTATTTTCTAAGTAATTCAGAAAAACCAACTAGCCGTTATCAAATTAGCAAAGCAAGAAGTTATCAACTTTGTCAAACCCAATTCAACCTCGCTTTCTCGTGTTTGCACCTTCAATTGGCATCAGAGCTCCGTCTCAAGATTGAGTACTTTACATTGTTTGAGGAAAGATTCAAGGGTTCAACATGTCTAGATTCAGTGAATCAGCAGATGAAGAAATTGAGGTATTTTCTGACTTTACTCGATTTGATTTAATTACTACTATAAATGAATTTTTAAATAAGAATCACAAATTGTCTTTAAAATTGAAAACACTTAGGAAAGAAAATTCAAACCTAACTAAAAAAGTTAATGTTTTAAAGAAACAAAGTGTTGAATTTAAAACAGAAAATTCAACATTGAAAATTGATATTCATGAACTTAAAACAAAAAATGCAAATCTGAAAACTGATATTAATGAACTTAAAGATAAAACCTTAAAAGGTATCCATGTTGAAAATATCACTTGTAATTCTGATAAGTATGAAGAAGTATTCCAAGAGTTTTTTTAGCTAATGGTATGGAAAGAAGCAAGTATGCATCTATGATTTATGCTGTTAATAGAAATGGTAAAAGCGGTCGAGGATTTGAAGAAACAGTAAATGAAACCTAAACTTATTCACTTTGATGTTTGGTGTACTGTTTGTTCTAAGAAAGATCACTCTAAATTATCTTTTCCCATGTTAAATACAAGGAAAGACAAGAATCTTTTCAAGACTAACAAACCAGGACCCAATCATATTTTGTGTACCAAAAAAGAAAATTGTTTATGTTGCAAATGTTCTAAGCAACCAAGTTGAAACACCAATAGTGACATCAGGCAAGTGGATGCTAGCAACTTATAAAGGGAAAAAGGTCTATGTCCCAAGACCTAACTCTGGTGGAAGAAGGACTGGTCAGTACAGTACCTATTAGAACTAGAACCAGATGATGAACCATAACTATGAGAAAAAGAATAACCATGTGATGAACCAGAACTATCAGAGAAATCAAAACCATATGATGAATTTGAAGTATCAGCAGAAGTAGAATTACCAGAGGAACCTGATACATCAGAAGAAACAGAAGTGTTAGATGAACAATCAGAATTAGGACACTTTTCTTAACACTCCAATGAAATTCATCAAGACTACAAACCTGGATGGGAATTCAAATCCCTTCATCTAGACCCTCTAATCAGAGAATATGCAAATTCAGAATCTGAAAACCAGAAAAGAAGAACTAAGAGGGTTTTCAGAGTGAAACTGAAACTGTTGACATATAGGTTATATCTTTCTTTAAATTTAAGTATTGACTGATATTATGTTTATTGTGATAACAAAAGGCTTGATCTTAAAAATCAAAGCTAGATAAGTATTTTACAGGTTCTCAAAAATTTAGAGGAACCAGGAGAATCATAAAATCGGAACATTTCAGCATAAGCAGAATAAAAGTTGTTTCTTCAGAAAGAAGCATAAACCACTAGAAACTGGTGTTTTGGACTGTATTGTTCCACTCTTCAATTATCTTATTTATATTATGTTATATGACAAACAGCTTGACCTAAAAAAAGTAAAAACAAGTTGAGGGCACTGTAGGTTTACTTGAACCAGAGGAAGCAAATGCAAGCAAACCAAAAAAACATGAAAAATTCAAAGGATACAAGCAAATCCGAAGAAGATGACAAATCTTCAAAGGATGAATCTGATCAAGTCAAAAACAATCAAGATAAGTCAGAAGGAAGATTTGGATGGAAGTACAAGCCATCTCATCCTCAAACTCTAATCGTTGGAAGTGCAAGTAATCATTTTAGGACCAAATCATCACTAAAAGATACCATTTTGCTTGGATTACTCTCATCAATTGACCTACCTCTGTTGATGAAGCATTGGGAGATGATGGATGGATTCTTGCAATTCAAGAAAAGTTAAATAAATTTAAGAGGAATGATGTTTGGGATCTAGTACCTAGACCAAAGAAGAACATTATTGGAACCAAGTGGGTTTTCATAAAAAAAGCTAAATAAAAAGGGTGAAGTGGTTAGAAACAAGGCAAGACTTGTCCTACAAGGCTACAGTCAGCAAAATGGCATTGATTACATTGAGACATTTGCTCCAGTGGCAAATTTAGAAGCTATTTGTATCCTACTTTCTTTTGCTGCAAATAATAACATTACATTATTTCAAATGGATGTTAAAAGTACTTTTCTAAATGGTTATATAAGTGAAGCAATCTATGTTAAACAACCCCCAGGTTTTGAAAGTTCTGAATTTCCAAATCATGTTTTTAAACTTAGGAAATCTCTATATGGTCTAAAACAAGCACCTAGGGCATGGTATGATAGACTTAGTAACTTCTTGCTTAAAAATAACTTTGAAAGAAGACAAGTAGATAATACACTTTTTAGAAAATCAATAGGAGATGACATTCTTATTATTCAGATTTATGTTGGTGACATTATTTTTGGATCTACTAATGGCACTCTTTGACAAGAATTTTCTAAATTAATGCAGCTTGAATTTCAAATGAGTATGATGGGAGAACTTAAGTTCTTCTTAGGGATACAAATTTAGCAAAGTCAAAAAGGTATATACATTCATCAAACTAAATATACAAAAGAGCTTCAAGGGAAGTTTAAGATGAGTGATTGCAAACCTATGGCTACACCAATGCACCCTACTTGTTCACTTGAAAAAGATGATTAAGGCCAAAAAGTTGACCAGAAAACCTATAGAGGAATGATAGGATCCCTAGTTTACCTTACCGCCTCCAAACCTGACATCATGTTTAATGTATGTGTATGTGCAAGATTTCAAGCTGACCCTAGGGAATCACATTTAACTGTTGTTAAGAGAATCCTTGGATACCTAAAATGCACTATCAACCTTACCTTGCTCTACAAGAAATCTCCTAAGTACAAACTAAGTTGATATAATTGTTTTGATTATGTTGGAGGGAAACTTGAGAGAAAAAACACTAATAGCAATTGCACCTTTCTAGGTGAATACTTAATATCTTGGTCAAGTAAGAGACAAAGAACCATTTCCATGTCAACAGCAGAAGTTGACTACTTTGGATTAACCATCAACTTGAAGACCACAAAATCCTAGAATCCTTGACCAAGTTGAAATGAAGATATGGTCAAATGATTTTGAATAAAATCTAAAATAAGATTTGATTCTAATTTATGATTGAAGAAAATCTTTGACCAAGTTGAAAAAATTTATCTAAATTTATCTAATTTATCTTTGAATAAAATCTAAAATAAGATATGTTCAAAATTTATCTACAACAAAATATGAACATAATCAATATGAGGAATTTACAAACTAAATATGAACAAAATACGAATAGAATCAATCTAAAGAATTCACAAACTCAATATGAATAAAATACGAATAGAATCAATCTGAAGAATTTACAAACTCAATCTGAATAAAATACGAGCAGAATCAATATGAAGAATTTACAAACTCAATCTGAACAAAATACAAATACAATCAATCTAGAAGAATTGCTCATATTCAATTCAAAAATAAAGAATTGGCTAAATAACATATTATTAAAAAAACATCTTGTTCAGAACTATTTTTTAACAAGATCATTGTTGACCAAGCTAAGAATGAAGATACAGTTCAGAATTAAACAAGGACTAAATTGAATCACTAATTTTATCTATAAATAGATACTCAATGCTGAAGAAGAAAATCATCGAAAAATCAGAAAAGAGTAGACGAACTCAAGCTTAGCTTTAACAGCTTTTGCTTCATTTTCATGCTTCATTTAGTCCCACCATCTCCTAGTACCAACTTTTTCACCACCGGAATCGCAACATCAACTATTGTCCTCTTCATAGAATAGTTACATGTCCTAACAGTAAAACTCTAATGTCAAAAAGGCATTGAATTTTCTCAAAGCTCACACCATTCAATACTAACTACAAGAGTCTGACAACACTCATTACTTTCACTCATAAGCAAACCAAACAGTCACACAAACTTATTTGCTTAAGGGATAGACAAAACATCGAGTTTACCAGTCTCCTAACAAGTTTAGTACTACTAAATCCGAAACCTAATCATCTTAGGACACCCCAACCCATAGAATTCAATCTAAGATCAATTGTGCTCTGATACCACAATTTAACACCCCAATTTTCACGGTAAAATTTTGCTTTTTAAACAAATCGTGTCCAACAAATACCATTAAATAAATAAATCCACAACAAAGTTTACAAGGTAACAAAAATCTTTTGAGATAAACACAAGAAATGGAGGGTTTGAATTGTGTTTTGCCATTTCTAAAAATTATTTGAGTTGCTTAAAGAAAAAGATATGTTTTTTTGTTCTTTATCAAATCATTCAACTTATGATTATAAAACAGTTTTAAGTAAAATAAAGTTGAATCATAAGGAACTTTGATTAAATAACATAGTGGAGATAGAGAAGGGACGCATATATTTTTATACTAGTTCACAACAGACTGTTGCTACATCTAGTCCTCCCTTAACGAAGAGGCCTCAGTACAGCCGAGAACTTAATCCACTATTTAAGCAATAGCATACAAGTATTATTTACTTTTCTTCTTCAGGTTTTGAGTATTTTTCTTATGCCCCTTAAGACTGTTACCTTAGCACCCTTCTCAACTTTATGACAAGTTTTCATTGAGGTTCATAAGTATTTTTACACCTCTTCAAGAACCTCTTATGGATGAAAAATTTGTTGCTACTATTGGGGTAATTTACATCGGTTCTAGTTTGTTTTTAAATTGACACAAAGTTTGTTTCTAGGATTCAAACTCTCATTGAAAGGATATTATATTTCAAGTCCTATATTAATTTGTGCACATCAAATACTTTGATTGATTTACATCAATTTTAATAACTCTCTACTGATAGGATTTTTCATTTATTCTTTTCTTTTGATGTGTTCTAGGCTTTTATACAAATCTTCTTAGAACATTTCCTTTTTTCATTTCCTTTTGATGTGTTCATTTTCTATCAGTGGAGGATATTATCATTGGAGATTTTGAATCAACATGGCAAATCATCCTTTAAGACATGTTCATATATATCTTCATAACTAAGGCAGATCTGTGTGGGTAACACTTTCAGAGGATTTCATGCGCTTCTTTAATTAGAGGATAAGTCCATCTTTGATGAGCAGAGGAAGTTTTCTTCTCCATGGTTTTGAGTTTAGATGATTGACTTAATAAAGTTGACTTTTATCAAAGCATTGACTTTATCAGAGTGTGACTTGAAGCGTTGACCAAACAGTCAACTGGTTTACCAAAATTATCGAACGCAAAATCATTAGAGTAAATTAATAGATTCTTTAGAGCATTATCTTGATCTCTGTTTATCTTTTCTAGTCATCATAAGTTGCAGAGATGTTGACTTTTTTAAATTTGTTTGACTTAACAAAGTTGACATTAAATCAGAGCCTTGACTCTAACAGAGGATTTATTAAAAGCTTTCTTCTTTGGTCTTAAGTTAGAGGATCAATGAAGATCTTGACTCTTAGTTAACTTGAGCATAGGCATATTATAATTGTAGCGTTCTTTTCCTTTGGGATCAAATGATAAATTGTTGATTTATATGTCGTTTGTCTTTAACGTTTTGAATAGGACTATAGATTATCAAACATTTGTTGCAATACTTCTTATTGCTATATGATGACTTACTCTATTTGTAAACATAATTACTTATTTATTAAATGATAATATTTTGTGTTAAAAACACTTAGATTATTATCTCTAACTTATTCATAATTTATGCTACCTTAAAATAGATAGTCATTAATATAATTCTTTGCCTTCTAACTTAATATGTACACTTAAAAACTATAGTTAGGAGATAATTGTTCTTATTTGTTTGTTTTGTTATCATCAATCAGATGATTGTAGCTAAAAACCATTTTTTAACTAACAAACATTAAATAATTACTACAAATTATTTGAGGTAAAGAGGGATGTCAAATCCTTCTCCCCTTAATTAAATTTGCGCTCAAAATTCAACAACTTACCTAGTAAAACAAGTGAGGATACATCTCCAAAACTTTATACTCAAGTTCCCAAGTGGCCTCTTCAGGCGACATCCTTTCCTTAACAACCTGCACCAATGAACTGGCCTTATTTCTTAATGTTTTCAAGCTTCAGTCAACAATGCGACTTGGTACCAATTTAAACGTAAGGTTTGGCTTCAATTGAATTGACTCATGGATTAAACTTTGAGATGGATCAGGAATATACTTTTTTAGCTGAGATATATGAAATACATTATGTAAACAAGACAACGATTAAGGTAACGATAATTGCTAGGCTACTGAACCTACACGATGAATGATTTGAAAAGGACCCATGAAAAGCCGAGTTAATTTCTTTACTCTCATAACCCTTCCAATACCTACAGTGAAAGTGACCCGAAGAAAAATGTGACAACCTTCTTCATATTCTATCGGCCATCTTCTGTTGCCAGTATAACTCTTTGGTCGACTTTGGGATATCAAAATTTTCACTTTTATCAATCTAATTTTTTTGTGACTTCCCTAATAACCTCTGAACTTAAGATTCCTCTATCTCCAACCTCTGACCAACACAAAGTAGTCCTACAATTACAACCATACAAAGTTTCATAAGGCGTCGTACCTATGCTTGAATGATAACTATTATTATTAGAAAATTCCACTAAGTTTAAATATGTACCCCAACTCCCTCCATCCTAGTGTTAGCTCCTAGAGCCTAGTGTTAGCGCTAGGAACCTACTCACTGACTTGCAGGATGCCAAACACCCATGTGCAACTCTAGGCGTCCGATGTAACTTGATAGCATACATACTTTGTTGGAAACAAGTTGGTTTTCCACTTATAGTTTTGATGTTAAGAAAAGTATTTTATGAGAACAATAAATTTGGATTAATGGCTTCATTAAGTATCCAAAAATTGGAAGAAGAAAATCAGAGGAAGCGACTTGACGAAAGTCACTAGAGGAAGTGACTAGAAGAAGTCACCAGAGGATGAGATTAGAGGAACGCAAAGTATACATGTCTGCCTCTAAACATATGCCTCTAAAAGTAATGTGTCTTTGAAGGTTACGAAGATTGCCTTTGATGTATGGGTCTGATGTTTCGATCTGAAGACTATGACTGATAATTAAGTTTGAAGACTGCCTCTGAAGAATGGCTCTAAAACTGAATCTGAAGACTGAATTTGAAGCATGCCTCTAAAGCCCTTGCATGCCTTTGATGTACACAAACTCTGCATGCCTCTGAAGAGTTCATATCAAGGTATAATTAACTTTGAAGAGATTGCTCAAATCATAAATTCAAAGTTCACAATCCGCTGAACAAAATGGTGCAACATGATCCAAATGTTGCCTCTAATATGCAGCCTATAATGTTGCACTGACTCTGAAGTTTCAATAAGGTGATTTTCCCAATGCCACTAATTCTAAGTCGTGCAATTATGCCTCTGACTATCATTATTCAAGAAACAAAACATTTCACTCCAACAAGAAAGTCAATGCCTCTGATGGAAACTCAACGACTGAAACTGAAAGAATTAAGTATGAAAAGAAGACTTAGCGGAATCAAAAATTTGTGAAGATCCAAGAACAGTCCGAATCCATTCCATCTCAAATCAAGCAAGAGTATGAAAGAAGATTTGTGTTTATGGAGACAATCTAAAATAAGATTTGATTCAGATTTATAATTGAAGAAAATCTTTGACCAAGTTGAAAAGAAGATATGGTCAAGATTTGAAGAAGATATGATCAAGATCTTATCAACAAGAAGATATGAATTATTTACAAGAAGATTTGATCAAGATTTATCACAATATGATATAAATTATTTACAAGAAGATATGAATTATTTACAAGAAGATTTGATAAAGATTTATCACAAGAAAATATGAATTATTTACAAGAAAATTTGATCAAGATTTATCTACAAGAAGATATGAAGAAGAGTTGATCAGAAACTACAAGAAGATATAATCAAGAATTGTTTACAAGAAAAAACACTCACAAGAAGATACATTTATTTTTCGCAAAGATATGATTCAAAATTTGCAAGGACAAAGGAGAGACTCTTCTATAAATAGATACTCAACACTGAAGAAGAAAAAACAAGAGAACTAACAAACACAAAATTTCCTAAGTCATTAGAGTTCATAGGTTAAGGTATAGAGAAACATTTGCTCAAAACAAATATTTTCTAAGTGTTTTCTAATGTGAGAGTCGTTGTTACAATCAGCTTGTTAAAAGAAAATCAATTTGTTCCAAACTCTTGTAACCCGGCTCGATATTGGCTTTCGTGTTCCTCAAGCAATCTATAGGTTTTCAAGTTGTGTTGAGAAAACTTGACTTGTAGAGTCAAGGTGTTTGTGTTCCTCAAAAAGTCTATAGGTGTCTGGTTGTTTTGAGAATATTGGCTTGTAAGGTCAGTGTCTATGTAATTCAAGTTTTGAAATAGTGGATTAAATCCTTCTAAGTGAGGGGACTAGACGTAGCTACCAAGTTGATGGTGAACCAGAATAAATTTTTGTGTCACTTTAATTCTGCAATTCTTGTTTTACTTCTGTCTCTAATCACTTAACCCGATTGCTACTACTTTTATTCTAAGTAAGTCACAATACCCGAACCAGTTTTAAATAAATTAGCAAAAATAATTCAACTTAGTCAAACACAATTCAACCTCCTTCTCGTGTTTGCACCTTCATACTTTTGCAATTTTGACAAAAAATTGCATTTCAATTCCTAAACCCCCAAATCTCCCACCTACAAAAATTTACTATCACACTCATGCATACAAGGAAAAAAGGAGGGGAGTCCATCTTCGGAATATTAAGAAAAATAGAGATAAAGAAGATGGTGATGCTTAGCCTCTTCCTTGCTTAGCCTCTAACAAGAAATCGTCTGCTCATAATCTTTCGTTTTATCTTTGATTTTGTGATGTTCTCTATTGTCTCCCCTTGTAATATCCCCAAACCTTTATATTTTAATATATTTATTTATTATATATGTGTGTGAAAATTAATTTAATTGTCATTAGATTAATTAAAATATGAAATTAATAGATTGACTTTTTTAGTATAACGTTAGAACTTAATAGAAAGAGAAGGGCAAATCTGTGACGGTGGAATTTAAAAGAGAGGGATAAGTAGTTATACAATTATTCTCACTCACTCACTTCTTCAAACTCTCACGGTTACTCATAAAAAATAATAAATAAAAACTTTCCACCTCTCCATCCATTGCAATGAGGCCCTTAATTATTTCCACTCCTCTTTTCTCTCAGCACACTCTCGCCATTAGAGCTGTCAATAAAGTCTAAAAGTCTTAATTAAGCTCCCTTTCAAAAATCTCATACTAAGTCTTTAACATTATGTCTCCTATTGAATTATAAATGTTAAATATGCATATTGGGTGTTTGTTTCAATTATTGTGATAAAAAGTATCAATTTGGGAATTATAGCTTTACTACAAGAAAGATTCATGTTTTCTATCTCTTATGAACTCAATGGATTGGTGTGTAGTGCTTACAAAGGATTAAGTAATATGTTTAGTTATTAACTGATTGCATAGAATTCTTCAAAATAAATAGTTAGTATGCAATGTGATTTGTGACCATAGGCATGTTTTTCTGGTTCCAATAGTATATGTGGTAGCATTCTGCTTTTAGATATTTTAAAAGAAATGTTAGTTTGTATTTGTGGCTGGAAGTGAAATGTTGTTGTGTAATTTGTTTTCTTTGTACGGTGGCATGTTTAACTACTCTTTTATATATGATGCTACTTCTAACTTGTCTACCTTTCCAAACATAGTCATGTATGAAGTAGGTAAAGATGGCATTAAGGATGAGTAAAATTTACCTTCTGCTTTAAAATCATATCAGATTATTATGTCCCTTTTTGTCTTCCTTTCTTATAAGGTTACTCTTATTTCTTGTAGCTTTTCTAATAGTTAATAATGAGTGAAGCAAGACAAACAAAATAATATTAAGTAAAGTGGTATTAGAGTACTTTATTTATTTATTTCTTTTTATTTTTTGTTGGTGTGTACGTGTAAGTGTAGGTGGAGAGGGTGGAAAAGTTAGTCAATTAGTGAGACTTGTGGTTTTTTATTGACTTATTTTCCTTTTAAAACCCCATTCTTACTACTACTTCCTTAACACAAAATAAGTTATAATATGCATTAAATAAATATATTAAATAAATATATAGTATAATTATTTGATGTAAAGACGGATGTTAAACACATCACTCATCTCTTATCTCTTAAACTTTGTCAATCTTTTTGACTTACATTAAGTTCAGTTAATAGAAAATAATTATAATAATTAAAATATTTACTACGAAATTAATTCAATTAATAAAATAATTAAAATATTAATTGCTCATACAAACTTCAAGTCTCTGTTTAACCAATAATTTAAATAAAAAGTTTTGTCAAAATTCAAATTGTTTCAAATTTTAAAAACAACAAAATTGTTTGTCTATTTCAAAAGCTAAAAATTTTCCAGCTCTAGATTTTGATTTTCACGCACATGATAGATACAAATATTTCACTTATGAAAATATAATCTTCATACTTTTATTCATAAATAAAAGAAAGCTAACAGAGTCAGCAACATGTTTTTAATACAAAACATAACTAAAATAGGTTAAATAATGAATATTTTACTACGGATCTCACATATTTTGATATGACACAATAGTTGAGAGAGTACATTCTTATTCATTGTGAAGCAAATGCATTTTTGGTTTAAATTGATTATGAAAAACTGTCATTGTTTTGTGCATCCTGTAAGTTTGTAGACCATTCTATAGATAACCGTCGTAAATATTTTAATGGTAATGGAATAGCTCACTTTAATGAAGATGAAGATGCGGAAGTGGAAAAGAAATTGGTAAAAGCTCATTTTGTTAAGGATGTTACAACAGTAAAGAAGTTGGTTAAGAAATATCCCTAAAAACGCTAAGCTAGTAAATGTCGAAATTGAATGTGCAAACAAAGACATTCATGGTAATAATACTCATCGCATTATTAATTCTCCTTTTGTTGATCATATCTCCAATGTTGAACTAGTTGCACCAGTGTTATTCAAGAATCTCCCTCAGATTAGGAAAAAAATTGATAAAAATTGTAAAGAAGCTTTTGACTCAAATTCAATTGATTTTAGGGATTCATAAATCATTTCGGAGACACTTCAAGAATCAGAGATCTAGGCTACACAAGGTCTTAAAAATGTAATTCACGAGGTGTTTGGTTTCATCTTATCTAATTCAGCTAACACATATCATCTACAAGAAGATCACTAATATCCATTTATGGGTATGGTTGGTTTTTGGTATGATGCAGTGTCTGAGGAAAATAATGTTCAAAATCATCAAATCTCTTCTGATTTGATGTTGAGTATCAGTATACACTCAAAAGTTATGGTGTCGAATATGACATATCCAAATATTGTTACCAGATATACTTTACATCTTAGGATTGTTCATGACTTAGATATATTATTGCAGGTTTTTTTTTCAATAGATAGGATATGAAACAATAAACAAAATTTCATTTAATTTCAAAAACCAACGACAAATTTTTTTAAGCAAGAATATAATACAAAGACATCACATGATTAGTTTGACATCCTAATTATATTAGTACTTTAAATTAACCATCTATCTTTTGCATTACTCTAAAATATTATTAAAAAATAAAAATAAAAAGAAAACAAAAAATACATGATGTAAACTACTATTTCATTAAAGACAATACTAAAATAACATTACGGTGAAGAAAAAAAATAACATTAAATATTTACAAATATTTGCAAAATATAGTACAAAGATATCACATGATTAGTTTGACATCCCAATTGTATTGGCACTTTAAATTATTCACCTATCTTTTGCATTACAATAAAATATTATTAAAAAAATAAAAAGAAAACAAAAACAAAAAATACATGATGGTCGGAAAATCTATACTAAAATCCAATAAAATAATTTTAAGAGATATAAACTACTATTTCATTAAACTTTATTATAAATAAAATTACAGTGAAGAAAAAAAATAACATTAAATATTTATGGATATTTGTAAAATATAGTACAAAAATATCACATGATTAGTTTGACATCCCAATTATCTTGACACTTTAAATTAATCACCTATCTTTTGCATTATTCTAAAATATTATTAAAAAAAATAAAAAGAAAACGAAAACGAAAAATACATGATGTTCGAAAAATCTATTCTAAAATCCAATAAAACAATTCTAAGAATTATAAACTACTATTTCATTAAAAACTTTATTATAAATAAAATTACGGTGAACAAAAAAAATTACATTAAATATTTACGGATATTTGTAAAATCTATTTTCCGCAAAATCTAAAACCAATGACAACTAGAAATAGGCTGAGCTGATACGCCGTAGTTGGTATTTTCGAGTGAAACTTGTAGCTGAAAGTAACCGTTCTTCAGCTTTCTGCAAAATTAATAAGCACCACATTAGAATATACATAACTGTTTTGGTAGAAAAAGATAAATAAATTTGCATACAAGAAAAACAATTATAAAATTAAGATAATTGTATTTGTACACCTCTTATTTTGCTACATTTATTTGATACTTTTTTTGACATTCTATCTCTTTTCATGTCACATTACTAACATATGACATGTATTACTACTCTATTTATTTTTATATCTCTCAAAATGTACAAAGTTGATATACCGATAGATAGTTTTTTA
The DNA here is from genome assembly GCA_037974755.1 of Cicer yamashitae. Taxonomy (NCBI): domain Eukaryota; kingdom Viridiplantae; phylum Streptophyta; class Magnoliopsida; order Fabales; family Fabaceae; genus Cicer; species Cicer yamashitae. Next base: position 33,080,338 of record JBBPBQ010000004.1, read on the forward strand.
AAAACAAAATTAACTTTTCGAAAGAAAATTAATCACTTTTGAAAGATTCATTTGTTTGTTATAGTTTTTAAAAAATAATAATTTAAAAAATTATTTAAAAATTATTTCAAATGAGAAACTATTTTTAGTAGCTATTAAAAAAAACATTCTATAATTGATTTTTAATTTAAAAAAAATTGTTATTTTTCGTTACCACATACAAATAAAACAACAAAAATCTCTAAATAATAATCTTTAAATTTGTGGATTGTGATATGGTGGAACATTTTCTGCATTTCAGCAAGTTGATTAAAGGCAAGAATGTCAAGAATTGGAGGACGTTGATCTAGCTAGAAGTGATTTGGAATGTATGGCTTATCAGGAACAAAGTTTTGTTTACAGGGGAGGTGGGTGATGTTGAAAAAGTATGTTTGCTATAAAATTCTTGTATTGGTCTTGGTCTATTGGGAGTAGGAATAAGATGATTGGTCTAATTTTTCTTGTTGGCTAAATAACCCAATGCAATGTTTATTTTGTGGGTGAATTGTCTTATCGTGTAATAGAGTACAAGTAGATATAAAATGGAAAACAAGAATGTAAACCAAATCTAACAACAGAAGAAATAGGGAAATTATTAATTCCTCGATGAATACTCCAAAGAGTCAAGACACGTACCATAATGATAATGACTTACCTGTTGCTATCTGCAAGAACCATAGAAAAGTGGCATCCATTCGTCAAATCTCATATAGTCCAAGCACAACATGCCAAATCAGTGCTGGCCCCTTTCTTTCCCTACTTCAAGAGGCCCAAGATACAAACAAAAAAATAATTATACTTTTTTAAAAACTGTTTCTTTAATAAATTTATTTAAACTATCAACCCTCAAAAGATCTTCTTACCAAGAAACTGTTTATTAAAAAAACTACAATTTTTTTCATCCCATTTTATTCTTTTCTAACTGTACAAGTAATCAGAGATTTTCATTTTTAATTTGACAAATACTTAATTTCTTAAATAGTATAGAGCATATATATATATATATATATATATTCCATACATATGTAATAAAGAAGAGTATTTCTTTCCTACATAAATATCTCAGATTCTGAAATATATGCTACACATTGACTTTATACTAAAAGTAGTACAATGAAGTCATGCATACCATAATTCATGATCAAGACAACACAAAACAAATAAAACAAAACCTGTTTGCGCCCCTTTGAAAATGGTTTGCAGAATGTACCTTCATCATTTTGAGTTCTCTGTTTATTTTCTCCGAGTGAAATTTGTCCGTCAATAAATTATTTATATGTTCCTTAAATATCAAATAATAAATAGCGGTGAATATACTTTGTGAAAAAAAAACAAGAAAATACCACTCGGTAACATAAGGGGTGGTGATGAGCACAGTGTATACCATGAATTGACAAAATCATAGTGATACTGTAATTTTGTCAAAGCTCTAAATACGGCACACCGTGGCGAACATATACTTAATTTGGATAAAAATATATACTAACCTGCTTCTTTGCCCTTGATCTCGCAGCTGATTCACGATTTTTCGCCTGCTTCTTTGCCCTTGATCTCGCAGCTGATTCACGATTTTTCGCCTGCTTCTTTGCCCTTGATCTCGCAGCTGATTCACGATTTTTCGCCTGCTTCTTTGCCCTTGATCTCGCAGCTGATTCACGATTTTTCGCCATTCTCTTCTCCCTCTTCTCAACAGTCTTTTCCATCGTCTCATCTGAGTATTTGTGCTTCTCTTGATGGTGTGAAGCCATGACCAAATTTGGTTCAATTCCAATAAAGGGTACTTGAGTTGCATCACCAATAACATCAACACTATCTTTATTACCACTAGTGCTACTAATAAGAAATGAATTATTATTATTATTATTATTATTATTATTAGATGAAGGGTTTTGCATAAGTTGACTAGTTTCAGCTGAGATCACATTTTTTAGAAGATCATCCAAATTCATACTATGGTGAGACTTCCCTCTGTTTCCTAGCTGGCTCTGAACCTCATCAAATCTGAGGTTATAAACAGAACTTTCTCTAACCTGCAGAGGTTGCAATTGATTCTTTGGCCTTTCATTCATCCAAAAATGACATAAAGAAATAAGATAAAAAAAAGTTTCAAACATAACAACGTTGAGAAACCTAGGTATCAAATTTACCATAGAGTAGAAAAGTGCACCTAAACAAGTGTTGTCGGCTACATTTTAGCCGTGCTCATATTTATAGAGTTGTTTTCGAAAAGTTAGGGTGAGTGAATCAAGTGATAAGCTGTTAGTTAGTGGATCGAATTATTAGCCGACACAATTAAGAGATTGTTTTTTTTTTTTTATATTCTTAAGATTTTCAAAAGTTAATTTCAAAACAAACTTTGTTGACTCAATTAGTTTTTTTTTTTTGTAGAGATAATTAAATCCTTTTTTCTTCTTGAGAAAAAAATTAAATCCTTATTTTTTGTTGCTGACAAATAATAAAATCCTGACTGTAATCGAAAGAAAAATAAAAGTGTTCTTATTTCGATAACTAATTCTCTTAATAATGTGCTCATTGTTTGGGATTTATAAACTGACTAACAAATTTGATTGTATTTGAATAGATTTAATTGTATAAATTCAGTGAAATGGCGAAATTACGCGTGAGGTCGTTAAAGTTTGATATGTCATGTATTTAATATACATCTGAGGAGGTTTTATTCCGCTATGTGGCCAACTGAAAGATAATTTTTTTCTACCATAGGAGGTCGGGATCTATAACCTTTTTTTTTAACAAATGAATAATTTTTAATTTAATAAATTAAAAAAATTAAAAAAATAAAATTATATTAATAAACTCAAACAAAATATATTTAATAGGAAAAAAAATACAAACTTAATACATTTAATAGGAAAAAATACAGTGATTGTTAAATAGATGTGTCAAAACAAAGAGGTGCTATTTATTTTAATAACTCCCTCTTATTTTTCAAATAAATTAACAACTTAATTTTATTTTGTTAACAACTCCCTCTTATTTTTTATTAGAATCTAATAAATAAAAAATAAATTTTTTATTTATTAGGTCAAAAATAGGAAAGAGTTGTTAATTTATCGGTAAAACATATGGAGTTGTTAGAGTAATATACCACCTAATTTTTTTTTTGCCACATCTAATTCTTTTGTTAGAGTAATAGAGCATTAACTTTAATATTTTTTTTCTATTAAATGTATTTTGTTTGATTTTATTAATATAATTAGTTTTT
>JBBPBQ010000004.1:33090099-33104963 GCA_037974755.1 Cicer yamashitae
ATATATATATATATATATATATATATATATATATATATATATAATGTTTTCTAATTCCTCTAATTGTGTGCTTATCCCACACATTTTGCAACAAAAAAAGAATGTTTATTTATTGTGTTAAACCTCATTAACATGATAATTAATTGTTAAAAGTCAGTGTAAAACTATTGTTATATAAAATTAGAAATATAGTTAATCAGCTTTTCAATTGGCAATTGATTTTTTGTAAAAAAAAAAATCAATTAACAATTGATTTACATATATTCATTACCAAAATAGACATTTAAAATATAAATGCTTTATAATATTCTATGTAAAGGTCATCTAAATATTTTTGCAACATTATTGAGACTATTTTTTTTTTGTCCTCTAATTAGAAGAGATGGTAAATATAATCATAATTAACTTACACAACTTCAAGATCTCGAGTTCGAACTTGAGACATGATGTTCAATATAACAATATCGGCATTTAAAAGTTTAATTATGACTTAAGGATATTATTCAGACTATTCTATGATATTAGAATTTAAACATTTTCAGTCTAAAAAATGTAAATGCAACCTTGTCAAGTGTTGTGAACAAATTAAACTTAAATGAAAAACAAAAAATTTACTACTTTAAATTTATAATTACTTTTCTAACACTTAATCATTTTTTAATTACCACCATATCCATGTATGATCAATTAAAAAAAGTTTATCAAATTTCGTATTTATAGTATTAATAACATCTAGAAGATATCAACACGAAAAATGTGAACCATTTTCATGGCAACCGTTGTGTTACAATCATATTACCAATTTTATCATATATTAACTAAATTTTATCATCCATAAAAAAAAAAAAAAACAAAATTTTATCATATATCAATGAACATAAATGTTTTTATCAACTCAATTAAATTTTAAAATCTCAAATGTTCACCAATAGTTATGCAAAAGAATAAATTATAGTAAAAATTTTAATGTTACCAACTGCAACTATTAGCATTCAGTTTTCTAAACTAAGGAAATTACTTTTCTTAAATGAGCTAGGACTTCTCAATTCACAACGTCCGTAACGGTCTTAGTCTCTGAAAACAACACTTTAACGAGATACTAAATTCCAATGAATAGTACACACATTCCTAAAACAAGTATTGTTCTCAGCCGGCGCGGTAATAATTTTGTTATTAGTCCTTACAAAATATCATACAAGCAGATTTAGTTTCTATCGGAATGTTAATATATATTTTTTAATAATTTTTTTCAAATATATTTACAACAATTTAAAAATTTATTTGACCTATAATGAATTAAAATTTCAAATTTTAAGTACATATTTTCGTTACTTTTATATTGCATTTTATGACATTTAAAAATTTTATATTTAACGGTGACTAAAAACTTAATCAACCCTTAATTTTATCTTTGCATTTAAAACATATTATATAACTCAATCTAATTTCTCATTTCTTTAGTTTTTATTTCATCGACCCTATAAAAACCTAAAAAAAATTTACCACGGCTATATTACAATTCTCAAGTTGAAATTATTATATTTGTCTATAGATAAAAAAATTTGCCACACATAGAATAGAGAATACAATTGCTTGTGTATTATATACCAATGTCTACAATATATACATACTATAATACGATAATAATACATACATATCCAAACAAAGTGATTAGAAAAAAATAAAAATAAACTTTCTGAAAAAGTAAGGTCTCGGATTCGAACACGAAACAAGAAATATTTACAAAAACTAACTAAAATTAACATTTTATGACTATAGAATTAATATGACAACTATCAATTTCCAACCTATATCACGATAAAGTATTAGTGAATGTTTAAAAGTGGGACTTAAATTGTGATATTCTTATAATTTTAAATAATATCTATAATATATATATATATATATATATATTAATTAAAGTCTAATCTAAGCTCTCTCAAATATTCTCCCGAAAATAGAGTTCGCATGACAAAAAACTATAGACAAACTTTAATGATATATAAAAACAATATAGACTTATTTAAAAATCATTAATGAATTGCTGATTAAAAAAATAAACTTTTTGAAATTAAATAAAAAGTCATTAAATGATGGAATAAATGATGAAATTCTTCTAATCTCAATCGTTAAAATCTCTAAAGGGAAAGTTTCAAAAATTATGATGATTTCTTTATTTACAACAATTGGTTTAAAATGTTATGTGCGTATAAAAATTGAGGTAATAACGAAAAAGTTTTCATATTTATATAAGAGAAAATGTACTATAATAAATAATGAAATATCCAAAAGAAATAATATTGTAAAATTCTTAAAATAAAACCTTACAGCTGAAAATTCCTTAATAATCAAAATCTTTAAAACTGGACATTTAATAACTAATCCCAAAATAAAATACAATGTAGACACTGTGTCTACTTATTGTTGATCTATTAACCAAATCTAAGAAAATTAATCTTCTGAAAGGAGCTAGGACTTCTCAACTCACGACGTCCGTAACGGTCTCAATCTTAGAAAACAACACTTTAATGAGATACTAAATCCCAATGAATAGTACACACAATTGTAAAACAAGTATTGTTCTTAGCCGGCGCGACAACCGGAAAAATCGATCATGGCACCCGCGTTTTTCCAAAAATATTCATTAGAAATATACATGATATAACTAAGATTTTTCTATAACAACAAATTACTTCCAATAATTAATAAAAACTAATCAATTAAATTAACGATAATTCACATCTATAATAATCAAATAATACACATTTATTTTGTAGAAAATAAATCAGTCAATTCAATGTCGTCTTATCGTTATATGGAGATATACTACTTCCGTGAAGTGAGTATTTTCTCTTTTGTGGAGCACCAGCTCATCTAGTGTGGGGTACAAGACCCATTCGTGTAGAGTTTAAAACTCATCTCACGTGGAGTTTAAAACTCATCTCACGTGGAGTTTAAAACTCATCTATATGTAGGGTAAAAGACCTATCCTTGTTGAGTTTAAAACTCATCTCATGTGGAGTTTAAAACTCATCTATATGTGGGGTACAAGATTCATCTATATGGAGCACATAGCTCATCTGGATAAATAACTGTGGGGTACAAGATTCATCCATATGGAGCATAAGCTCATCTCAAACACATACAATCAAAATAATTCATTTTTTTAACAATCATCTTCATAAAATCATATTTACAAAATAATATTTTATTTGAATATATAATAACAACAATCATTCAGGAAAACATAATAAAACAATCTTTTAAAGAATACATATTCAAACCATCATAAAAAAAACGACAATTCAACCAACAATGTAGTAAATAAATCAATTCATAATTTATTATTACAGTTCATAAAATCCCAATTTTAATAGAGTTAGATTTTTGATAAAAAAATATTTTTATAAAAAAATACCTTTCAAAATATCTAACTCTTTTTCTATCCCAAATTCCGAAAATAAATGTACCATGAAAGTTTAAAGGGTGTGATTACATTACTCACCTCTTGAATTGTTCTTTCATAAAAAAAGTTCTGTTAATTGCTACTAACCGCTACTGCAATCGCAACCATACTTTTTCTCTACTTTATTTTTGCATAGTTAACTTTATTGAGTTTTTAATTCAGTATTTTTCCTCTTTGTATCTATTTATATTTAAATATTTATAAGATAATTTGACTAGGTATCTATATTCGCTTCAGTAAACTAATATGTTACAAATAAAACTAGTATATATTAGATAATTAGATAACAAAATGTTGTTATAATAGTTCTGTTTATTGCACATAAACATTTAACAAGCAAAACAAACTTCCTATTATTACCTTATAAGTCTCTAACAAACAAAATAACCTAATACTGTTACCTTATTTTAAGCAAATTGGTTATTCATAACAATTAGGTTAATAATAATAATAATAATAATAATAATAATAATAATAATAATAATAATAATAATAATAATAATAATAATAATAATAATGATGATGATGATGATGATGATGATAATAATAATATAATCATAATAATCTATAAATTAGAATATTTTAAATTTTAAAATTCTAATTATTTTTAGTGCTTTGATTTAGGATGTTACATTTTCTCCCCTCCTTACAGAAATTTCGGCCCAAAATTTACGTCAAACTGAATAAAACCAAAGTGACCCAACTGGTGCAAATATAAAGAAGCTTATGTACTAGCATCAGCGAGACTTGAATACTGTCATATGACTTCTTCCGCTGATTCTGAAATAGCCATCTCTGGCTTATAAATCTAAGATTAAACTATCTTTTAATTGGACTAACTCGGGAGCTATCAGGTGTGAATTATCTGACACATATGCTCGGGGTTGAGAAACAAGAAAGACATCATAAAGGTTATATAAATGTGGAGGAAAAGCTAATTGATAAGTAACATACCTTACTCTCTTTAGAATTTGAAAATGACCCATGAAATGAGAGTTTTATTGTTTTGACTTTCAATGAACTCCTCACCCCAGTCTTAGAAGTGACTCTCAAGAATACATGTGTCCCTTCTTGAAATTCCAATGGTTTTCTTCTCTTGTCAACATAACTCTTTTGCCTACTTTGCGTTGTATGCATCTTTTCCCTAATTAGTGAATTCTACTTGTGGTCTCTTGCACTAAATAAGGTCCTAACAAAAACTTATCCCTAACTTCACACCGATACACTTAAGTGAGACCTACACTTTCTTCCATAAAGAGCCTCATACAGTGCCATACCTATACTAGTGTGATAATTATTGTTATAAAAATATTCTAGTAGAGTGCCCAACTCCCACCTTCATCTAGAACACAAGCTCTAAGCATATCCTCAAGCGTTTGAATAGTTCTCTTTGATTGACCATCTATCTGTGGATGGTAAGTTGTGCTAAATCTCAGTCTAGTAGCAAAAGCCCCCTAAAAAGTTTTCCAAAATCTAGAGGTAAACTGTGGATCCCTATTTGATACTATAGAGGTGGGTATACCGTGTAACTTTACTATCTCCTTAATGTGGAAGTCAGCTAGTCTATCCAAACTATAATATGCTTTAATTGGTAGAAAATAAGCTGATTCAGTCAATCGGTCAACTATCACCCAAATGGCATTGAAACCCAAACGCGTCTTAGGAAAACCCATAAAAAATCCATAGATATCCTCTCCTATTTCAACTCAGGAATTTCTACACGTTGTAACAATCCTAAAGGCTTTTGGTGCTCAATCTTAACCTTCTGACATACTAGACACAAACACAAAGCTAGCATCCTTTTTCATTCCTGGCCACCAATACATTTTTCTCAAATCCTGATACATTTTAGTTATTCCTGGGTGTATCGTGAACTTACTATTATGAGTTTCCTCTAAAATCTTATCCGTAAGACTCCCCTCCTTAGGAACAATGATCTTATCCTTAAACAACACTAAACCATCACCAGATAAGGTATAATCCTCTTTGTCCACTAGAGACTGCAATTCATTATCTAAGAGTTGTTCTGATTTTACTATCCCTCTCAAGTTACTACTGATTTCTAGCTTATTCAGATTCAAGCATAAAACATTAAGGGACACATCCAAATTCATATCTCTAAACTCCTCTAATAGTCTTGTTTCTTGTACCATCATACAAGCCACATGTAAGGAATTTCTACTTAGAGTATCAGCCACTACATTAGCTTTTCCGGGTGATATTTCAACTCAAAATTGTAGTTCTTAAGAAACTCCATCCACCTTCTTTGTCTCATATTTAATTCCTTTTGATCAAACAAATACTTAAGGCTTTTATAATCACTAAAAACCTCAAATTTTGCTCCAAAGTAATGCCTCCAAATCTTAAGAGCAAAGACTACAACTACTAATTCAAGATCATAGATTGGATAATTCGCCTCGTGTGACCTAAGTTGTCTAGATGCATAAGCTACCACTTTTCCTTCTTGCATTAAAACACATCCTAAACCGTTTTTAGAAGCATCACAATAAACCAAAAAATTCATGGATGGATCTAGTATAATTAAAACAGGTGCTGAAATTAATATTCCCTTAAGCTCTTGGAAATTATCCTCGCATTCTTGGTCCCACACAATTTTTTTCCCTTTTCTAGTCAACTTGGTGAGAGGTAAGGCTAGACTAGAAAGTCCCTCTATAAATTTCCTATAGTAACCCGCCAATCAAAGGAAACTCCTTGGTTCAGTCACTGATTTAGGTTGGGCCAACTTAATATTGCGTCTACTTTGCTAGAGTCAAATGTTACTCCTTTACTAGAGAAGGTATGTCCTAAAAACTTCACCTCATCAAGCCATAACTCATATTTCTCCGGTTTTGCATACAATTTCTTATCTCTCAAAACTTGCAATACTATTCTCACGTGTTTCTCATGCTCACCGAAGCTCCTAGAGTAGATTAGAATGTCATATATGAACACCACCACAAACTTATCTAAGAAATGTCTAAAAATTCGATTCATATAATCCATAAAAATAACAAGGGCATTGGTAACTCTAAAAGGCATCACTACATACTCGTAGTGTCCATATCTTGTCCTAAAAGTTGTCTTAGGAATATCTTCACTCTCTACCTTTGAAGAAAATAAGAGCATGGGTCCATGTCCTCGCTTAACTAAATACTTATGACAAGCTAAAACAAACACAACCATTCAAACAAAGATAAATCATAGTCATAAGTTGGGATTGTCCCCCCACTCTTGCAACATCTAGCCAAATGTCCAACCTTTCCACATTTAAGACATGTAATTTATGCCGCATGACACGATTGATCCCCATGATTGAATCCACCCTTTTCACATTTCTTACTCTTACTAGTTGAAGCTTGTCAATGTTTGTCCTTTGAAATTGTGGGTAAAGGGTGTAGATTCTTATGAAATTTATTATCCTTACCGTGAAATTTCTTTCCACTAGAGATAAACTTCTCCTTTGGTTTCTCAGCTTCCAACGCTTGCATCTTTTGCTCAGCCATCCTAGACTTGTTTACCATGGTGGGGTAGTCATGGGTCTCTAGAATTCCGATAAAGCTTTGCAGCTCAAGCTTTAGTCCTTTCTCAAATTTGATTGCCTTCCACTTATCTTGTGGATTGTCCCTAAGATAGCGGAAGTATCTTGATAGCGCTTCAAAATTTGGCGACGTACTCTACAACTGACATAACTCGTTGACGAAGATGAAGAAACTTTGGTTCCTTTTGAATGTGAACACTGTGGGGAAAATATCTTTCTAGAAATATCTCTTTAACCTATCCCAAGTAATAGGAACTCCTTGTGTCAGTAGACCTCCTCTAGCACAATTCCACCAATGCTCAAAATCAGACTCCAACATATAAATAGCAAGGTCCACTTTTTGACCATCAACGCACCGCATGACTCAAAAGATTTTCTCTAATTTCAGCAACCACTCTTCTACCTCAACTTGATCATAACTGCCTCGAAATTGTGGTGGATTGTTCTTTTGAAATTCAGAAAGTCCTACATATTGAGGGTCTACGACTACTACCGATTCGACATTAGGTCTTCTCGAATGACAATAAGTCTTTGTCAGTTCTCCATGGTTCCAGCTTTCAAGCTGAGAGCTTCAGCAAGTGCGTCATTCGTCCCACACTTGTAACCCGTCATAAATATGCACACCACCCATCAAACATTGGGTTGGCCAGGCCCAATATAATAACATACAAACATTATGACTATAACGAGCAATCCTATAAGCCCAAGTTTTGATTTATTTTATTTTATTTTAAAAAAAAATAAAAATAAAGTAAAGTAAACCCACACCACAGCCCGACCTAAGTTCGAACTGACTTTGATACCAAAATGTAACGCCTTGTTATATGGGTATAAAAATTGAGGTAATAACAAAAAAGTTTTCATATTTATATAAGAGAAAAGGTACTATAATAAATAAAGGGATTTCCAAAAGAAATAATATTGTAAAATCCTTAAAATAAAATCTTATAGCTGAAAATTCCTTAATAATCAAAATATTTAAAACTGGACATTTAATAACTAATCTCGAAATAAAATACAATGTAGACACTATGTCTACTTATTCTTGATCTATTAACCAAATCTAAGGAAATTACTTTTCTCAAAAGAGGTAGGACTTCTCAACTCTCGACGTCAGTAAGTTCTCAGTCTTTGAAAACAACACTTTAATGAGATACTAAATCACAGTGAATAGTACACACCATTTTAAAACAAGTATTGTTCTTAGCCGGCGCGGTAACCGGTACCCGCGTTCTTCCAAAAATATTCATTAGAAATATACATGATATAACTAAGATATTTCTATAATAACCAATTACTTCCAATAATTAATAAAAACTAATCAATTAAATTAACGATAATTCACATCTATAATAATCAAATAATATACACATTTATTTTGCACAAAATAAATCAATCAATTCAATGATGTCTTATCGTTATATGGAGATATACTACTTCCGCGAAGTGAGTATTATCTCATTATGTGGAGCACCAACTCATCTAGTGTGGGGTACAAGACCCATCCGTGTGGAGTTTAAAACTCATCTCATGTGGAGTTTAAAACTATCTATATGTGGGGTACAAGACCCATCATTGTGGAGTTTAAACTCACTTATATGTATTTATATGTGGGGTACAAGACGCATCTATATGCAGCACATAGCTCATCCGGGTAAATAACTGTGGGGTACAAGACCCATCCATATAGAGTATAAGCTCATCTCAAACACATACAACTAAAATAATTCATTTTTTTAACAATCATCTTCATAAAATCATATTTACAATATAATATTTCATTTGACTATATAATAACAACAATCATTCAAGATAACATAATAAAAAAATCTTTTAAAGAATACATATTCAAACCATCATAAAAAAGATGGTAATTCAACAAACAATGTAGTAAATAAATCAATCTATAATTTATTATTACAGTTCATAAAATCCCAATTTTAATAGAGTAATATTTTCGACAAAATATATTTTTATAAGAAAATACCATTCAAAATATTTAACTCTTTTTCCATCTCAAATTCCCAAAATAAATGTACCATGAAAGTTTAAAGGGTGTGATTAGTCACCTCTTGAACCGTTCTTTGATAAAAAAGTTATGTATATGTTAATCGCTATTAACCGCTACTGCAATCGCAACCGTACCTTTGCTTTTCTTTATTTTTGCATAGTTCTCTTTATTGAGTTTTTAATTCAATATTTTTCTTCTTTATATCTATTTATATTTAAATATTTATAAGATAATTTGACTAGGTATCCTATATTCGTTCCAGTAAACTAATATCTCTTGGTTGCTACAAATAAAACTATTATAGATTAGATAATTAGATAACAAAGGGTTGTTATAATAGTTTTGTTTATTGCACATAAACCTTTAACAAAGAAAACTTCCTATTATTACCTTATAAGTCTATCACAAACAAAACATCTTAATACTGTTACCTTATTTTAAGCAAATTGGTTATTCATAACAATTAGGATAATAATAATAATAATAATAATAATAATAATAATAATAATAATAATGATAATAATAATAATAATAATAATAATAATAATAATATAATCATAATAATCTATAAATTAGAATATTTTAAATTTTGAAATTCTAATTATTTTTAATTCTTTAATTTAGGATGTTACAAAAATAATCCCTTAATAAGTTAAAATTATATGTGAAATTTCAAATTTAAACATTCAATCATAGAAACATATGACTTGGTTAAAATTTCCGATCCTTATAACATACTCGTAAATTTTTTATCTAAAATCAATCTCATTAACTATCAAATTCAAAATCAATAGGCTAAAATTTAAAATTTTTAAAAACAAGACATTATATGAGTTTTCAAATTAGAACTTTTTATAAACTAAATTTGGTCTTAAATGGTGAATTTCTTATAATCTCATCACATTCATCAAACAAAATCAAGGGAAATACAATAACTCAATATTTAAGAAAAATTCGTATACGAGATACAAAATTATATATTTTTAATATTGAAAATTTATAATCAAAATAAATAAAATTGAGTATATAAATATAAAAGTTATAATTGTATGCCTATATTCACTACAAGAAAAACTGTCTCTACCTACAGCAGATTTTATCTGTACCCACGGAAAGTCCGTAGGTAGCGTAAAATTACTTACGGATTACCCACGGACACGAGTTCGTATCTATTTCGCTCGTAGGAAAATATTTACCTACGGAAAGGCAGTGGGATATACTTACTTAAGGAACGTCCGTAGATAGCATGACTTACCGATTCTCCGTGGGTAAAATAGTCATAGATTTTCTGTGGGTTAAAACCCAGATACTTACCGACGAATAAGTCACAAGTAACAATACTCACGGACAATCCATAAAAATTATACTGATTTCTATTTGATAATTAAAATGTTATCTATGACATGTCCGTGGGTAAATTATCGTTTACTTATGCAATTTTCGTGGGTAATGAAAAAATATATTCATTCTATTTTGTATTATATTGTTTCCTGTATTTTTTTAATGTATTTTTAAAATAAATTGTAAGCATATTAACACATCATTGTCAAACAAAGTGATGTTTTATATAAATAGTATTTTCAAAGTACAAATAGTGACTACCAGAAGTCTCAAAATAAACACAACTTACAGTACCATAATTCTCAAAATAAGCACATTGTCACTACCATAAGTTTAAAAAACACACATAACGACACTATCGTAAGAATATATATAGATAATGCCTACAAGTCTAAGAAAAATATGTAGTCATAACTACTAAATAAAACAGACACTGAAATCAGTATTACTACTCGCCGTCATCATCGTTAGACTCATCCTCGTCATACTCTGGACGACGACGACGACGGAAGGACTCAGCTTGTATGGAAGCAACACTTTTTGCCAATGTTGCTAGCTGCATCTGAAGCTCTGTAGTGCGCTACTCTGATTGTTGAACTTCCTCTTGTCGACGTTGCTCTACTTTCCTTAACTCCTCTCGCGTCTCTCGTGCCTCGTGTTCTGCTGCTTTTGCTCGCTCCTCAAATGCTGCTATTTGTGCAGCTATCTCGTTAGAGTGCTAAGACAAGACATTGGGGATTCTTCACCATGCTCAGTCCAATACCAATAATTTGGTTGGAACCCAAACCTATACAAGTGAAGTTTGACTTCACTTGCAGACAATACACCTCTACACATGCAATTGTTACAAGGACATCTGATGTCACCATTTTTTACAAACTGATTTCGACTTATTGCCTTCGTTATAAACTCTTCAACACCTTTTGCAAAGGCTGGTTTCAACCCCCCTCGTTGAACATAAAGTCTATCATATACCCAATTACGATCACGGTGGTAGCCATCCATATTTTGAAGGAAAAACAAATAATGGACGATATCTATACAAATCTAAAACAAGTTATTACTCAATAAAGTATAGAAAACAAAATATAATAAAAAAAGTATACATAACAAAATAAAAATGCAATCATTTTGAAACTATATAATCAAAATTATCAAGGTCTAGCTATTGGGAGAAATATTAACCAGCTTCAAGGATATACACAATTCCAGAACCTGACACTAACTATTACTAGTAATTTGGCCCCTTAGGGATATTTAGTTCCACTCCAAACCTAATCCTGTTGTAGAAATCAAGTTATCTGCAAGTGGTGGTTTGAGAACTACCTTTACATGTCTTTGTTTGCTAGCTATTGGACTTCATTTTAGAGTTGTAGAACTCTTGTTTCTATATATTTGTGTATTTTAAATGTTTGTTAAACTGAAAATTGACCAAAGAAGCATCAAATGTACTTATAGATTTCATTATTGATGCAAGCATGAACTTGATGCAAGACTTGTTCTAATTGGATTACTAGGTAAGCTAGAGATTATCATTGTCTTAACTAAATTAATTTGGTCTTGCATGTATTACATTATATAGTTAAATACATCAGAATTTTAAACTAATAAGTCTGGACCAATCCTTTGGTGCTCTGCTCGTACCTTGGGTTCCTCGAGTTGCTAATATAAAAATAAAGTGGTGAGATAAAATCTCAACGAGTTCTGAAAATAAAGGGAGGGGTAGTTTAAAAATATTTCTTTCATAAATATGCATAAAAACATGAAATTATGATGTATCTCATGATGAAGCTCTCAACTTCAATTTTTCATAAAAGCTTAACTGAAACCATTCTTTCATTATGATTCTGAAAACTATGCATGACCTCATATCTTTTCCTTGAAACAAGGAAAAGTCACCCAATATCTTGATGTGGGTCACCAAGATAATTGAGTCTTGATTGGTAAAGGTAGTCTAGGCCAAACCTCAACCAACATCTTGATTGTTCTTTTCTACCTGTTGTTCAATGCCTGGAAC
Organism: Cicer yamashitae; assembly: GCA_037974755.1. NCBI lineage: Eukaryota > Viridiplantae > Streptophyta > Magnoliopsida > Fabales > Fabaceae > Cicer > Cicer yamashitae. The sequence goes on from JBBPBQ010000004.1 coordinate 33,102,473, forward strand.
AACCTGAATGTCCCACCATGAATAAGGCCATGCATGCTCTGATTAATAAGAATGTAATGCCCTTGAGATGTTTTGTATGCAATGCCTTGATAATACTATGTTTGTAAAGCATCGTTACTCCATAACACTTATAATAACTTCACAATGTATTGAAAATCAAGTGGGAATTAAATCCTAAGTCCCTGATCAGAGATGGAACCAGAGGCAAACTTATCAAGAGGCAGAACTCCTGACCACAAGCAAACTCTAACAAGAGGCAACATGACTATAAGCATATAGGTCAGAGGCAACATAATCATAGTTAGAGGATACATGTCCAAAGGAAGAACTAGAGGATACACATCCAAAGGAAGAATTAGAGGATACATGTCTAGAGGAAGAATCAAATGATATGTGTCCAGAGGAAGAATCAGAGGATACTTGTCTAGAGGAAGAATCAGAGGATACTTGTCCATGGGAAGACTCAGAGGATACGCGTCCAAGGGAAGATTCAGAGGATATGTGTCCAAGGGAAGAATAAGAGGATGCGCGTCCATGGGAAGAATCAGAGGATATGCGTCCAAGAGAAGAATCAGAGGATACGCGTCCAGGGGAAGAATCAGAGAATACGCGTTAAGGGGAAGAATCGAAGGATGCGCGTTTAGGGAAATAATAAGAGGATACACGTCCATGGGAAGAATTAGAGGATACATATCCAGGGGAAGAATAAGAGGATACGTGTTCAGGGGAAGAATCAAAGGAACTTAGATCAGAAGCAGTGTGATCAGGGAAATTTTGGATCAGAGGTAGCATGATCAGAAGAACTTGGATCAGAGGCGGCGTGATCAAAAGAAAGAGAAAAGGGAAAACAACAGAGGCAAAATAAAAGGATAAAATCAGGAGTAATGTAGCAGAAGAAAAATCAGAGGCAAAATAGAAGCATTTCACCAGAGACAAAGCAAAAGTAATTTACCAGAGGCAAAATACCTGACATCATAAGAGAGCTAACAAAGACAAAACCAAAAGAGAAATCAGAGGCAAAATACTCAATTGAGAAATGGCATCAAATGCAACATGTCTAGAAACGTAAGTTAATCCTTAGAGGCAAAATGCCCAAAATTATGAGTTTGGAATCAGAGACAGAAATCAAGAAGAACATCAGGGGCAAGAAAGAGAGAAGGCACTGGGGCACACATATCAGTCTCCATTGTAAGCTACGCATCTAAACATACCTTAATCAGATTCTTCCTAGATTCCTTACCAATTTATCAACATAATCAACACACGATTAAAATAATAATATGCATGATAATTAAACACAGTTCTGGGTGCAGATTTCACAAACCCCTACATGCTAAAAGGTTCCACTTCCTCACTTTCTATGAATTTTTTTCAAACTCATTTTTACCCAGAAACGGTTTCACCAGTAAAGGAAGAATTTTCAATTAACTTAACCCACACCCTCATGCTAAAATAATTTAATGTAAAGAACTCACATTTTCTATAAGTAGGTTCTTCTTTAATTAGGGTAAATCTTTGGGGTGGCTTTCTATTTTTCAGTTGTCCTCCTCTTCAGTTTAAGCTTTCCCTTGTTATTGATTATTGTTAAATCTTGCATGCAACAACTCCAAGCATGTCTGGTGGGGTTAATTGAACTAGTGTTTTTGGAGATTTTGAAAGGGAACGAGTATTTAGGAATTTGGGATTACGATGAATAATACTAGCTTGGGGGTTGTTTTCAGATAAAATGAAGGAGTGTGTCAAACTTTTCCCCGGAAAGACACTAATAATGGGGGAAATGCGTGTTATTTCCCGTTTTCCCCCTTGGACATTGCTTATTTACTTTTTTTTGTCCATTCCTATTTTAATAAAAAAATCTTTATTTCTAAACTAACATGTAAATATTTTAAATAATCTTTATTTTTAATATATTTTAATTAAGTTGACTGTTACAATTCGGGTAGAAAAATTGTGTCCAATAAAACCTAGTTTATTAAAATAATAAATATTGGTAGCAATAATATAGATTTGAAAAAATATTACATAAAGAATACTTTTTAATTTAATTCAAAAACTATATACATTTATTTTATGAAAATATATACATTTTTTTTTGTAATATGCTCTCAGTATAATAATACAATCAATTTAAGGTCAAATTTACACAAAATAAAAATATATATCCAATCCAACCCAAAATATTAATATCACTTAAATATTTTAATTATTACAAAGGATATTAAAATAATATAGATTTTACATGATTATGTGTGTCATACACTAATTATGAATAATAGGACCATTTGATTAAATTTATATTTAAAAAATTTATTAATTTTATTGGTTTAATATTAAAATTGAAATTTTATATTGAGTGTTTAATTATTCCGTCATTTATTTGTGTAACTATACTATTTATTTTTAAATATATTTACGGTTGATTGAATTTCTTTTGAACAATTAATATAATTCATACGTGTGTATAAAATTTCTTAACATAAATTAATATGTT
>JBBPBQ010000004.1:33108492-33188625 GCA_037974755.1 Cicer yamashitae
TATATAATTAATATAATTCATAACAAAAAATATATATATATATATATAATTAACATAATTCATAACAAAAATATATATATATATATATACATAATTATATATATATATATAATTAATATAATTCATAAAAATATAATTCAAATAACAAAAATAATATATACATATATATAGTTAATATAATTCATAAAAATACATAAATATAAATTTTAAATTACATCAAAATAATTAAAAAATATAATACATAAATAATTAATAATTCATTCAGTACGACATAAATAAAAATTTTAAATTACAATAAAATTTTAAATTACATAAATAATTTATTCATAAAAAACCACAAATTTTACAAAAATTACGATAAAATTAATGTTGAAGGTGACATCTAGTACCACATTGTCGGGGTTTTCTCACACGTACGGGATTTTGACGACGCTTTGGTACATCACGAGTTTGTTGTTCTTCTTCTTGATCTTCGACTTCTTGCTGTTGAGGATGTCTAGGAGGAAGTGCTGTAGAAGAACTACTTCCACCTTGAGTCCAGTTGGATATTTGATTCAACGGAGTATATGCATTCCCAAAACATGGAATTTGAAAGCTTTGTTGACACATATTATTCAGTAACTGGGTAGCGGACTCAGGTGTATTATAACGAGCGTTGAACGTGTTATACAACAAATCCTCTTCGCTTGATGCAAAAGATAGTCGACGATTGTCTTCTTGATGTGGTTGTTGGCTGTCAAAATTAAATTGTTCCCCTGGCGTGAACCCGTAAGATTGATATGGTGTGTGGGTAAAAGTATGAGGATGTGGTGTTTGGGTAAAGATTTGAGGAGGCGGTTGAGTGTCAGGAGGTGTTGGTATATAATATTGGTTTTGTTGTGTTGTGTTGGGCATTGATTCCTGAAAAAAAAGGTTGGCTAGATTGTGGTGGAGGTTGGGGTGGATTGACACGAGGATCAACCAATTGGTTTTCTACAGAAATAAATCGTTTAGAATTTTGGGAAAACCAAACCATGTATTCATAACTTGGTTTAAATTCAACATTTAGAGGTTGACCATGAAGAATATGATTCTCTCGTTCATTCCACTCTTTGTTCTCATTTTCGTAGAACAATGCCCACCTATAGTCAACTTGTTTATGCAAATCTACCTTATGATACTTTTTCATGTTCCTCGGGGGATGTGGAATTTCTTGAGGTAGTCTAAATTGTAGTTTCACTCTATCGGTTTGATGCATTTCTATTATGTAGAAACAAATCAAATATGTAGATGCATTCCATAGCCAATTGTCTTCTGGATTATCGTATGTTAGATGTAGGTAGGGCCTCCAGATAAACTGATATATAACAAGTTTGTTAGTAATATATGCATGATAAGAAATAAAATAATATAAATAAAGTAATGTTTTAATATATTACATCGTTAACGGTCATGTGATCAATTTTTGATCGATATCCAGCGGTATGAAAACGAGGTGTATCGCCAAATTTCATACCCTTTCCACTATATCTACGAAAATAAATTTGAATGTTAGTGAATTAATTAATAGTTTTATAAATATAAAATTTACCTTTTTTTTTTATATTTACCTTTTTGCGAACAGAAAATGAGGCTCAAGATTACATATTGGTGCAAGAAATGGCATATGGTACCATGCCCAAGTTTGAAGTAGATGTGAACATCCACTGATACACATAACACCCGGTTCAGATGCACGACACAATTCTCTATAAAGTGTTGCCAAACACGTTGAACCCCAACTGTATTCTCCTGTCTCTCGCAAATCTCTCAACAAGTGCAACCACATAATATGTACTCTGTTGTGGGATTTGTCAGGCATTAATATACCGCCAATCAATTCTAAAATGTATGCTCTACAATGTATAATTATTTCTTCATTTGATGATTCGGGAGTTAACATTGAAAATGTTTCTCTTAGCCATTTTAATTTTATAAAATTGACTTTTCTTTGAGATTCAGGTGGCATGACTCCTAACAAATCGAAAAAATCATCTGTCCCTGATACCATAGTTGATCCAGTTACCGCTTTACCCCCAACACGTAAGCCAAGTAGCAGTGCAACATCCTCTAATGTTATGGTACATTCACCCGTTGGAAGATGAAACGTGTGGGTTTCAGGTCTCCATCTTTCAACTAAAGCAGAAATAAGTGAATTGTCTATTTTATAACTTTCTATTTGTGATACTTTACCAAACCCGGCTTGATGCAACAATGGAACTATTAAAGAATTTGGTGCAACGTGTTTATGGCTAAGTGATCTTAAATTTTGAGATGAATCCTGTAATAAGCAAAATATTAAAAATATAACACAAGATTAAAAATATAACAAAATAAATATAACAAAATATTAAAAATATAACAACTGATTAAAAATATAACAAAATATATATAAAAAAAGATTTAAAATATAACAAAAGATTAAAAATATAAAAAAAGATATATATTAAAAGATCAAAAATATAACATAAAGTATTGTATTGCTTACAAAATTTTGAATGTGGTGTAGCGCTGATATGTGATTATCATCATTCCATAACAATGCCATTTAGATGACAATAAAAATTTTACTAAGAGCAAAGAAGAAATTTCAAGAATAGAAGAGTGAGTATATAAAGAAGAGTGAAGAAATATGATCATAAACTTAGCCTATTTATAGAGAAAAAATATGTATACTTGACCAATATAATTCAATGCATGGCTTGACAAGAAAAAATACTTTGAAAATATAAAAGTCTGGACGGAGCAGAGACTGAATGAAAATGGATTAGACTTGACGGATAATTCAATGCATGGCTTCACATTTGCATGGCTTCTCTTATAGTTGGCAGCATGTATCATATTTGGTTTTGTATAAGTATGAGTTATTATTTTCATTGCATTTCATCTCAATCTCAATATCTCATTTTGATATCAATGGCACCAAAAAATATAGTTTTTCTTATTTATTACAATGGTGAAATATGTGAAAGAGAAGATATTGGTAAATATTTCAAAAGTGACGAAAAAAAAGCTATTCGAGTTCATTTTGGATGCAACCTTACTTACTTGAAGAAAAAAATTGAAGCAAAGTTGAAGTTAGAAAATAAGAAGGTGTCTAATATAATTTTTCGACACCCTGTCTCATTTGGACAAGGCCTAGTTCATTATGAATTGTTAAATGTTGAAGACGACGAAGATGTTTCACTCATGTTTGATGTTCAGAAACAGTGGCCGCAACTCGGATCTATCGAGTTATATGTCACGTTTGAGGATAGTAATCCATTATACAATGTAGGTCAACCATCATCATCGACCACACCTCACCCTGAATACCATTTTCAAACACAAAACACTTATTGTTTTCAAAATTCTGAATCTTACCAATCTGAACCATACCAATCTGAACCATACCAACCCGAACCATACTTTGAGCAAACCGAATTTTCTGAACCAGAACCATCTCAACCTGAACAGTATATTCCACTAGGTGATGTGGCCGATTTTGATCAACAAGAAATAAGTGAGGAGAGCGAAGAAGAAACATACTTTGACGAGGAGGAGGACGAGGAGGAGGACGATCTAGAGACAGAACCTCATGTAATTGCAACGGCATACGATCCACCATTCCATATGCGTAATCTAAACTTGGATTATGCTTACCAATCCTCCGACTTTAATATGCTATCTAATGAACCTCCATTAGATGCATCTCTTGAGATTGGAATGAAGTTTAATAGCAAACCAGATTGTCAACTTGCAATTAAGCATTATCACATTAAGCACTCCCTCAATTACCGTGTTGTGAAATCTGATCAATACAGGTATGTAATTAAATGTGTGAATCCATAATGCTTGTTCAAATGCAGGGCTGCGTTAAGCCAAAAAAGTAAGCAATGGGTGATTGCTCGTTTGAAGGGGCCCCACAATTGCGCAAATTCATCTATGTCACAAGATCATACCAAGCTTGACTCCAACATCATATGCGAAAGCATAAAGTCGCTTTTGAAAGCTGATCCATCAATTAAAGTGAAGGTGATCATTGCACATATTCGGGAACGATACAATTACACAATCACCTATAGAAAGGCATGGATGGCAAAGAACAAAGCTATCGAATCAATTTATGGAAACTGGGAAAAGTCATACAATGACCTTCCAAGGTGGTTGTTGGCTATGCAAACATTTCTTCCAGGAACTATTCTGGAAATGGAAGTATCAGTTGCATATTCTGATAATACTCTGTTACAGGGATCAAAAATGTTCAAACGACTATTTTGGGCTTTCCCTCCGTGCATATCCAGGTTTAAATTTTGTAAACCATTTGTCTCAGTAGATGGAACTTGGTTGTATGGCAAGTACAAGGGGACTCTTTTGCTTGCTATTGCACAAGATGGAAACAAAAATACAATTCCCATTGCTTATGCACTTGTGGAAAGTGAGATAGAGGGTGCTTGGAGCTTCTTTTTGAAAAATCTAAGAATGTATGTAACACCTCAAGTCGACATTTGTTTGATTTCAGATAGACACGAATCTATTAAAAGTGCTTATAATAATCCAAATAATGGTTGGCATGATCCTCCGTCAACACATGTGTACTGCATCCGACACATTGCACAAAATTTCATGAGAGAGTTCAAGGACAAAGAACTTCAAAGACTACTTGTTTGTATGGGTAATGATCTAATTCTTGTTAGTATATTTTGTACTTATCAATTTATCATATTTGATAATTTTGACATCATTTATAACAGGATATGCATTAAATGAACCATCATTCAAATATTACCGCAATGAAATCAGGATGGCAAATCCAGAGGCTTTAAGATGGATCGATAATATCCCCCCAGAACAATGGACTATGGCTTATTCTCAAGGTCGACGATGGGGACACATGACAACAAACATTTCAGAGTCGATCAACGCAGTGCTCAAGGGTACACACAATCTCCCAATCACAGCTTTGGTACAATCAACATACTATAGATTGGGAGTTTTATATGCACAAAGGGGACAACAACATCAGACATCATTAGCTTCTGGTCGAGTATACACAGACGATTGCATGGACAAAATTAAATATGAAGTTGGTAAATCTAATACTCACCAAGTCATGCAATTCGACCGAAATTGTAACATCCTCTAAAATTATTAATTAAAATAATTTGGATCTATAAATATATTTTCCAATATTAAATTAGGTGTGGTAATTATTCGCCTTGTTTGCCTTATTGTAGTAAAGTTTTTAGTAAGAATTATTTAGTAGATGTATTTTTATTTCTAAGGCAAGAAGAATTTGGGCTAAGGGTTGTGGCTTGGTATCACACGGCCCATTTGAATGAGTAGGAAGTTGGGCTGGGAGTTTATGCCTTGTTTTTTATGAAGGTTAACTAATAATTGATGAAGGTTAACTAATAATAATAATAAGAATCATAATAATATTTTCTCCCTTCTATTCCTTATTCAGGCCCAACACTATCTACCCAATAATGTTCTCTTTAAATAGGAAGGAATACTGAAACCCTAGCTACCATCACAAACCCTATTTCACAAACCCGTTACAAACAAGATTCTGTAAAGAATACCAAAATTCTAGCCACCATCACCATCACCTCTTTTTCTTCGTGCATCAAAAGCTTGGAACTTCTTTTCCTTGTGAACAACTTCGTGGGGCTCAAAGACTTGTACTAGGAAGAAAATCGGCCAAGGTAAGGGCTTTTCCCCACACAAATTATAGTTAGACCGTTGGTTGGATGGCATGAAATTAATAATTGTGATTGCTTGCTTTTTGAAAGGAATAATATGTAGACTAATGAATTAAAATAATGAAACCCCCAATCCTTTCTGTTAAGTTTATTATAAAATATATGATTTTTGGAAGTAAAGTATGAATTTTGATGTTATATGTGATGAAGTTTTGATTTTTAGGGCGAATATGAAGTAAAGTATGAATTTTATGTTATATATAATAAAGTTTTAATTTTTATAATGAATATGAAGGAAGAGTTGAATTTGTATGTTATATGTGACAAAGTTTTATGATGATGTATGAGTTGGAGTTGAATCTTGTTGTTATATATGTTAACGTGTTAATTTTTATGGTGTGTATGATACCAAGTCTTGATTTTTGTGTGTATGTGGTGGAAGTTATGATTTTCATGATTATTTGTTCATGGATATGTGATCTTAGTGATATGTGAATAAGATGATGATTTGGAAAAGTGATTTGAATGCTTATGACATGATTCTTAGTGGGCTGTGTGGAAATATATCTCTTTGATAATATATCATCATATCATGTCATGGCATATGCATCTTCGTGGAAGTTGCCTTAGTGGCAGGTTTTTCCCCATTGGTATGGGTGATCTATGTGGAAGTTGCCTTAGTGGCAGGTTTTCCCCATTGGTATGGGTGATTTTTCTGTGTGGAAGTTGCCTTAGTGGCAGGTATATCCGGATCATATAGTTTTAGGAGCATGCATCATGTATATATTTTTGTTATGCAATTTATTGGTTTGTGTATTTTTCTTTTAAATTGGAAGTTTTTACTCTTATATATTTTGTGTTATTCTTCTATATGTTTAACTTTGGTTTGATGTGGATGATGGATAAAATTGACCCTTACAACAACATTTTAGGTACTAATGAGTTCGAGGAGATTCAAGAGTAGTTGATGAGTATTAACGTGCGACGAACGGGGGATAAAAATGGGTTTTCAATACAATTTTGTAATGATAGAATTGCCGCGTATTTCTAAGTTTATTTTTAATTTTTGTCTCTAACTTCTAAAATGCACTAGGATTCTAGAAATGCGGAAGTGGGTTCCCTTCCGTTAGGAATTATTGTTTTTTCTTGTTATAGTCTTGAATAAACATTTTCTTAATAAAATTAAATAAACGTGGTTGTTACTAATTATTTGCATGAATAAATGTTAGGTAGTTAGAAAAAGAAAAATTTGTCGTAAATCTTTCAAATCAATATATTTTTAAGTGACGCTTTGGATTAAAAATCCGGGTCGTTACGGAAATCGTTATTCTTTCATGGTCCATGAAACAGTAAACCCAAGAGAGGTGCGACCAATTGGTCATTTTGAAGTCAACCTTCAAAGAAAATGGTGTGATTGTGGAAAATTTCAGGCTATACATATTCCTTGTTCACATGTCATAGCCGCACGTTCTTACGCTCGTCAAAACTATTTAGTACTTCTACCTGACGTGTACAAGGTTGTTAATGTATTTAACGTCTACAAAGAAGAGTTTCCACCTATACCCAATGAAGGATATTGGCCCACATATGAAGGTGAAACATTGTATTACAATCCTCAAATGCGGAGAATTAAAAAAGGTCGTCCAAATAGTACCCGTATTAGAACTGAAATGGACGTTAAAGAAAAAGTACCAAGAAAATGTAGACTATGTCGGTTAACTGGCCATACTCGAAAACATTGTCCAAATGTTACAGCCAGCTCTAGTCAATCTATGTAATTTAATATTTATATTTATGTATTTTTATGTATTATTATGAATTTTTATGAATTATATTAACTATATATATATATATATATTATTTTTGTTATTTGAATTATATTTTTATGAATTATATTAATTATATATATATATATTTTTGTTATGATTTATATTAATTATATATTAATAAAAATTCAAAATAAACTGAAATTATCTTTTTAATAATTATATTAATTATATATATATATTTATTATTTTTTGTATGAATTATATTAATTATATATATATTTTGTTATTTTTTTATGAATTATATTAATTATATATATATAATAAAAATTTAAAAAAAAAAAACTGAATTTTTTTTTTTTTTTTTAAAAATCCCCTTGGAAGTCGCCATTTGCAACGCGGACTTCCTTAAGGAAGTCGCCATTGCAAATGGCGACTTGTGACTAAATACAAAAAGGGGGCATTTGCGTATATAAATTTCAAATGGGGGTAGATTGGTATTTTTTTTTGGAAACAAGGGCATTAAAAAAAAAAACCCGAATTTTGTCGTGCCACAGATCAAGAAGTACATCACATATCATTGGAAATTAACATCATGAACAGAAGGACTAAACATAATTTGATAGTCCATGGTATTCAACGAGATTAAAACGGTGGTTAAAGCTTCCACATATCTTCAATGGCGCATTAAAGAGCCAAATTGTTGTTCCTTCTCTGTTATTCTCTTTTCTATTTGTTGACAGGTGGACAATTTGAAGGCAAAGTTACTTGAGAAATTAGAAGAATCCATTACAAACATTCAGCTGAGCCATGAGGAGATAAACAATGCTTCAGGGGACCTTTCTCCTTCAGCATCTGCTCACAAGGTAACTAGTAGCAGAGCAGTATGTTTTTGTTTAATGTCCTCCTCTCCTGCCCCTTTAATTGTGCTTTTACTATCCTATATTGGTTACTTATGATTGTCGACAAAAAACAGCATTAAAATTATGTATCTTAATATATACACCATTTCAAGCAAGATATTGATGATTTTGTGAAGTAATTATACAACTCGGAACTGAACAATTACTTGAGATAGATCATCCTTGTAGAAGATAGATCATTGCACTCTTTGAGAACATGGTTTGTGGCTCTGAAACTGTTGGGGTTCATGTGATAGAATCAAATATTGATGACCTGGCTACTAACAGGAAATAGAAAATATAGTATTATTCAGTGTGATGGTTGTTTCATCGTCTCTAATTATCTGCCAGACTGGTACTAACATTGGTTATCTACAAGTATCAGTCCTATATTTTCAGGGAAAATTTGTTTTTTAACCTAATTTTATTTTATTTTTGGTTGAGCAAAATATTCAATTTTTAAGCTATTGAAAAGACTATTATAATTACATGTTGAATTGAATTTTTTTATCAATACTGAAACTTGTTTATTTAAACCTAAATGGATATCTGAAAGGTGAACTTTGATAGATGAATTTAGTGGAGACATTGATAGATGAATTTAGTGGAGAAAATAAATATTTGGCTAAATACCACTCGTGGTCCCTTAACTTAATTTCAGTTAACGATTTAGTCCTTAACTTAATTTCAGTTTACGATTTAATCCCTCATCCGTTTTCAGAAAAAGGTACCCTTTATTTTTTTGAAATATTTCAGAAAAATGTTTAAAGTTTGTTCTAAGTTTGGTAGTAGGATTGATTCGTTAAAACTGAAACTATGGGGTATTTATACTCCATAGACATCACTTCAGATCAGTGGCAATCGTTCCTAGAGGTTTGATGAACATATGTAATGATCAAGATGAGGGATTTTTTAACTTTTTCTTAACAGAATTCCACTTAAAGGGTAATGCTGAAATTATTTAAAAACATAAAGGACCAAATCGGAAAAAACAATATATAAAGGACTAAATCGTTAACCGAAATTAAGTTAAGGGATCACGAATGATATTTAGCCTAAATATTTTGATAACCGATGCAGTGAACATTAATAGTAGAGGGGCTTCTTTTGTATCTAGAAGGCCAAAATAATGCATTATTAATATTATTATTATTATTATTATTATTATAATAATAATAATAATAATAATAATAATAATAATAATAATAATTTTTTTGAATGAACTAATCTAAAATTTCACGAAATTGAGTGTTTACTTGAAATTGAAAGATTCCCCTACTTTTCATCTAACCAAATATGTAATGCATTTACAAATTAATATTACCAAAAAAAAAGGTAATTAGTTTAATTTTGTAGAGAGTAATGGATGTGGTGTTTGAAAGATTTAGTGCATTTTTGTGATATGATTGGACATGATTGTTAGTGTGGGCAAAGGTAGCCGATAGAAGCTTGACTGTGTACTTACTGCTAGTGATTTCTTTATGTAGGATCATATAGAGGGGCAATATTGAACTGAGCCACCTAAAGTTCCGTGTCCTTGATGAGGCCGATGAGATGTTGAGGATGGGTTTTGTTGATGATGTTGAGCTCATGCTAGGTATTTGGTTTCTTCTTGGTAATTTATTGAAGCTAGTTTAGGAAACACTTTCATCCGACTGATATTCTCTTTTTGTTTTGCAAGCTTTTTTGGCAATTTATTGATGCTAGCTCCTTGATAATCTAAAGCATGCTAAATTGCCAAGCAAATTAAGAACACTATCATCAAATGGAACCTACCATCAAGGGCTCTTCAATTGTGCCAGATAAAAAGGTGCATTGCAAATATATTTTTCACAAAATTAATTTTGTTGCACTTTTTCCTCCCTAGTAAATAATGGATTATTTAATTTATTTGTTGTAGATTTAAGCTGAGTCTTCTATACCCTGCCACAACTCAGAGGAATATGGATGACGTGATGACGGTGGTAAAGTTACTAAAGTATAAAATTGCAAACCCCCAATCGGTGGTCAAGATAATGGTGATGATGATCTTTGGTAGAGATCATATTTAGTGGCAATGATGACATTTGGTAGAGATCATATTTAATAGAATTTGTTTTAATATTTGTAATTTGGTTATATTATATACTTGGTTATACTTTTAGTTTTTTTGGGACATGCTTTAATTATCTTTTAGTTTTTTTTTTGTAAACATGTTATTAATTTTGTATGAGTATTGAAGTTCAATTTTTAATTTTGTATTAGATTTATATTAAAATAAAAAATTTAAAACTTTAATCTAAAAAAATTCATCAATAGCAGATTTACATCCAGATTTGAGAAATTTCCTGCACATTTTTCCTGCGGTATCTCCGGATATTAATTTTATTGAACTTTCCTTCGGAATTATCCATGGAGTTAAGTGTCGAAAATTTTGCAAAAAATTTACCTAAGAAAATAGTTGCAGGAAAGTTTCTAGAAAAATGTCTTCAAGTTGTACTTTTTCACCAAATGTTTGTTGGGGATATATTCAATTTTCCTGCGGAAATAACCGCAGATAAGTTACATGCGGATTCTAAAATCCTCAGCTAATAATTATCCATGAAGGTTTTACATGGGAGCTCAAATCCGCAGAAAGGTTCGCACGTAACTCGTTTTCTGCGGATTTTTAACTCATCCGCAGGTAAAAAGGTGATTTCTAGTAGTGATGGAAGGAGCTCTAATAATCTTAAGTTCAGTTAGGATGTAAACAAAATATTATTCCAATAAGAGGATAGACTTGGTAACTTCTGATCAAAAAATTCAATTTTGAACTTAATGTAACATTTAGAGTTAAAGACTTAAAGAGAAATATGAAATGATAAACAACATAAATCCATGAGCGCCGGTCTTTAACAACAGCGAATATTCGTATTAAAAAAATGTATGAAAATTCACATCATATCCTATAATCTGGTCCGTTTGATACACAATCGAAATAGAAGCATATGTTCCAACTATCGCTCATGATGATGTTTTAATAAACAAACTAGAAATTGATTGGACCGACTAAGATAAGAAGAAAATACAATATGACTGAAAGGCGACAAATATTTTCATGCCTGCTCTTGGACAATATGAATAAATACATTGTCAAGTACCTAATTGCTCAACTTATTTATAAGGAAGATTGGTTTATCTCAACAAGCTAAAGGGTTGATCTTCTAATCTATAGTTCACAAGGTAAAATGTATACTTACATAAAACTTTTATTATGGTCTTACAATTTAAAATACTTTATGTAATATCTCAAATTTTATAATAAATTATTTTATTAAGTAAATAGAATTTTAAGGAATTAGTTTAGTATTAAAAGTGTTGTAGAATATATATTAATAAATTTGGTGATTAATTTTTGTTATATATGTCCTTGCAATTGTGCGGTAGTTTTATACATATTTAATTTAATGAATAATATAAATTATAAATATTATGTTTAATTATTTTATTTATTTTTGTAAAAATAATAGTACTTTAGTATAAATGTTTAAAAAGTAAATAAAATTTTAGACGGTTTTACGTGTATATGTAAGTTGATAATTTTTTTGATAAATTAGTAATATGGTGCATAATTTCTTTTGCGTTCTTGACATGGTGTAAATATTTTATGTTTATTTATTTGATCTATTGGTTAATAAAATGTCAATATTAAATTTATTTATTTTAGTATTTTAACTATTATAGTATTTTAGTATGGATATTTTAGAATTAATATTTTAGTTGTGAATGAATTAAATAAAATAAGTGAGTGTATAATTAATTGGGTCTTATATTTGAAAGAAATGGGATAAGAAAATAAAGTAGGGTTCGGCCATGTGTGGTTGAGTAAGAGAATCAATTATTATAGTGAATAAGAAAAAAACCTAATATATAAACATGAAAATGGTTGTGTTAATAGTGGTTAAACTATCCACTTATTAGTTTTTTTTTACTTTGGATAAGTTTTCTTGATCCAATTTAGAAATTGACCCTTTTAGAGTGTGCTCTCATATTTTATTTTTGACATTTACTCACAAATTGTTGAGTTGGATCAATTGGAGGACGATGAGTCAAAGAAGCATAGACTTTTCGCTTGTGGACTTTAATTAACATGTGAAAATGTCAAAAATAAGGTAAAAGATGAGAAAACGTTCGAATTCATGATTATATTATAATGTGAGATGAATGGGAAAACCATATTTTTCAGTAATTTATTCGAAGTCTCTACGCACGATGGTAGATCTATTTAGTAATAATTGAATTAATATGACAAATTAAAGCTTTGTAAAAAATATTTATAAGGTGTTGTGTGATTTCTTTTATTCGAATGTGTGACCTACGAATAGGAAGAATTTTAAAAGAAAATGAGAAGTAGCTAACCAACTTCTAGGAGAGACATAATTAACCTCATTAATCTCTGTAGCTACGCCACCAACATAATTTAAAGAACCTAAAGGAGTATGAGATATGTAAATAAAGTTTAAGTTTTTTTGTTGTATGTGTTGAAACTTTGAATTTTTATAATATATGTGAGAAAATTTGAATTTTTATGTGGTATGTGACAAATGTTTGAATTTTTATGATGTATGAGATGAAAGTTTCGATTTTTATGATTACTTGTTTATGAATATATGATTTTCATGATATGTGTGGTAAAAGTTTTGATCTTTGTGATAGTTGTTTACAAATATATGATTTTCATAATATGTATAGTGAAACCTTTGATCTTGTAATAGTTGTTTATGAATATGTAATCTTCATGATATATGAGATGAAAGCTTTGATTTTTATGATAGTTATTTATGAATATATGTTTTCCATGATAACAACATGTTATGATTGTAGTGATTTTTGAATAAGGTGATGATTTTGTACAGACATAAATATATGATCGGTCCCTGTAATTATCCGTTTTATTGGTTTTAGTCCTTGTAACTTCTTTTATTTGTTTTTGGTCCTTGCTCTTTTGTTTGTCTCTGTAAAATTGGTTTTGATTGGATTGAATCCCTGCAATATATATAATATTTGATTTTAGTCCCTTAATTATTAGTGATAAAAGGAATTGATGGGACCAATTTCAATAAAAATCAATTTTCCAAGGATTAAAACAAAAGAACAAGGATAAAAAACAAAAGAAAAATATTTACGATGACAAAAATCAAACAAAAAATTCTACAGGGACTAAAACTAAAAAAACGTATATTTTTAGGAAGCAAACATATATTTAAGCTTTTTTTATATAAGTTATTTTTGAAGCATATGACATGATCTTAGTGGGCTGTGTGGAAATATTTGATTTTGATAATACATCATGTGATGTCATATACATCTTAGTGAGCTATGTGAGCATATTTAATTTTGATAATGAATTATCATATCATGACATATGCACCTTCGTAGAAGTTGCCCTTGTGGCATGATTATTTTTCTTATTGAATTTTAAAGTTATGAGTTTGCACTGTTATGAGTTCATTATTGAAGAAGATTTATGTGTTTGGAATTGAATTTTTTATTAAATGATTAAACTAATTGTTATTATGTCTTTTCTTCCTTTTTAACATTATTTTCATTAGAGTTGAAACACTACTCAATTTTTTGTCCAAAATGAAATGAAGAACATGAAATAGACGAAGAACATGGGTGAGATGAGAGTTATGGAAGAAGAATGAATTTGGGAATTTTTATTTTTCATTTTTCTTAGTTTGAAAGGTTGGATTTGAATGTCATATATTTGATAATTTTTTTGGATATGTAGATTGAAGAGACCATAAATTTATGGGTTTATGGGTTTGTGAGATGAAGAAGATGACAACGGTACAAAACGTAATGTTTTTTTGGCAGAAATTAACATAAATGACAAATTTGACTAATAGAAGTATGTTACTTCCAAAGTGGTTTTAGCTACAATCCTCTAGTTGATGTTTTGATGATAATAAAAACAAACAAATTAGAAATAATTATCCCCAAATGGTATTTGCTAAGTTTGTATATTAAGTCACAAGACAAATATTTGTATTAATGACTATCTATTTTAAGGTAGCATAAACTACAAGTGAGTTAAAGATAATAATCTAAGTGTTCATAAAAACAAATAATATTATCACCTAATAAACAAGTAAGTATGTTTACTAATATAGCAAGTCATAATATAGCAATAAGAAGTATTGTGATTTATAATCCGAGTCAAAGCATTAAAGGAAAAAGGAATTTAAGTCATTGTTCTAGTATAAGCTAGATCCTCTAATGAACAAAGAATAGAGAATCTTCTAAATAAGGATCATAGTGACTGTGAAGAAACTACTATAGTTGTGTATAACTCTGATGAACGTGCTCGCAAATGTGCCTCCAGTGAATCTGTTAATGCAAGCAACAATTTGGTTGTTCTGTCTCTAACAAAAGCATTGGAAAAAATCAACGCTCTGAATTGTCAACACTCTAAAGAAGACAAATTTGTTTATCTTGTAGTCAACATCTTGAATCTATTAATTGTCTAAAAGTCTTTGTGACATCCTCTAATAGTACTATCCTCCAAGATATGCCCTCTTAAATTAAAGATGCACAGAATCAATCCTGAAGATATATATAGATACATCTTAAAGACTGATATGCCTTAAACGGTGATTGAAGATCTCAAACGATAACATTCTCAACATACACTTCTTCTCTCTATTTAAGAAGAACTCGTTCAGTCAATTTGCTTGTTCTGTCTCTGACAAAAGCTCTGGAAAAAATCAACGCTCTGAATAGTCAACACTCTAAATAAGACAAATTTGTTTATCTTTTAGTCAACATCTTAAATCTGTTAATTGTCTGAAAGTCTTTGAGACATCCTCTAATAATAACATCCTCCAAGATCTGCCCTTTTAAATTAAAGATGCGCAGAATCAATTTTGAAGATATATATGGATACATTTGAAAGACTGATATGCCTTAAATAGTGATTGAAGATCTCAAAGAGTAACATTCTCAACAAACACTTTTTCTCTCTATTAAAGAAGAACTCGTTCAGTCAATCAAGAGAGAGAGAGAGAGAGAGAGAGAGAAACTGAAAAGGCAATGTATTAAAAGAAAGAATTCTGAAAAAGCCAAGTAAACATCAAAAGAAAAGTATAAATGAAAAATCCTCTCACAATTGTGTTATTTAGAATTGATGTAAATCATTCAAGGTGTTTTTCATACAATTAAATGTTCGAACCAAGTTGGTTTTATACTTAGAGTTTTAATGTTAAAAAAAGTATTTTATGAGAACAATATGTTTAACTTCACATAGTATGAAAGAAGATTCTTGTTTTTGAAGACAATCTTAAATAAGATTTGATTCAAATTTATAATTGAAGAAAATCTTTGACCATGTTGAAAACTAGATATAGTCAAGATTTGAAGAAGATGTGATCAACATTTTATCTACAATAAGATATGAATTATTTACAAGAAGATTTGATCAAAATTTATCTACAAAGAGATATGAATTATTTATAAGAAGATTTGATCAAGATTTATCTACAAGAAGATTTGATCAAGATTTATCACAATAAGATATGAATTATTTACAAGAAGATTTGATCAAGATTTATCTACAAGAAGATATGAATTATTTACAAGAAGATTTGATCAAGATTTATCACAAGAAGATATTAATTATTTACCTGAAGATTTGATCTAGATTTATCTACAAGAAGATATGAATTATTTACAAGAAGATATGAACTATTTTCAAGAAGATACGATCAAGAATTGTTTCCAAGAAAAAACACTCACAACAAGATACATTAATTTTTTGCAAAGATATGATTCTGATTTTGACAAAGGGCAAAATACTGAACTGGACTTAGTCATATTCCTACTTGTGAAAGTTCAAGAACCGGTCCAACACTATGTTCCTACCCATATCAAAGCAAGCAATAGGAAAGAAGATTCATATGAAGAATTTGCGAATGCAATCTTAACAAAAAAACGAACAGTATCAATCTGAAGAATTTACAAAGTCAATCTTAACAAAATAAGAACAACATCAATTTGAAGAATTTGCAAACTCAATCTGAACAAAATATGAACAGTATCAATCTAAAGAATTTACAAACTTAATCTGAACAAAAAACAAACAAAATAAATCTAGAAGAGCTCCTCGTATTGAATTCAGAAATAAAGAATTGGCTAAAGAACATATTATAAAAAAATATCTTGTTCAGAATTATTTTTGAATAAAATCATTGTTGGCCAAACTCGGAATGAAGATACAATTCAAAATTAAACAAAAACTAAATTGAAGCCCTAATTTTATCTATAAATAGATACTAAAGACTGAATAAGAAGATCATCAATAAATCAGAAAAGAGTTGAAGAACTCAAGCTCAAAATTCTAAATTCATATTAGAGTACAAAGAAAGAAACACTTGTTTGAATGAGAAATATTTTCTAAGTGTTTTTCTTAGAGTGTGACAGTAATTGTTATAATTAACTTGTTAGAAGCAACTACTTAAATTCCAAACCTTTTTATTCAAATATGATAGTGGTGTTAGTGTGCTTTCAACAATCTGGAGTTGTCAGATTGTGTGGACAAGACATGGCTAGTAGAGTCAAGGTGTGTGTGTTCTTCAAAAGTCTAGGGTTGTCATGCTGTTTGAGAAGACTGGCTTTGAGGGTCAAGTGCTATTAAATCCTTATGAGTGAAGGGGTTGGATCCAGCCAAGTTAATGGTGAACCAGGATAAATTATTTGTGTCACTTTATTCATGCACTCCTTAGTTTTGTTATTGCTTCTACTCCAAGTAAATAATCAAGTTTGAACCAGTTTAATCAAATAATGAAAAAGTTATCAACTTAGTCAAATAGAACTCAACCCCGTTGTCGTGTTTGCACTTTAAATTAGCATCAGAGCTTGGTCTCAAGGATGAGCCCTTTACAGTGTTTGAGGAAAGATCCAAGGGTTCAACATGTCTGGATTCTGTGAAGAAGCCTCTGGAAGAAACATCGACAAACCACCTCTATTTGATGGAGAACGTTTTGAGTACTGGAAGGACAAGGTGAGAAGTTTCTTTATTTAATAAGATCCTGAACTTTGGGACTTGGTGGAAGATGGTTATATTGTTCCAAAGAATACTGATGGTATTGAGATTCAAGGAAATAGATGGATGTTAATAAGAAGAAGTTGTACAAGATGCATCATAAGTCCAAAACATTCATTATAAATGTAATCACTTTCAAGGAGTTTGGGAAGTGCACCAACAAGGAGACAACAAAAAATATTTATGATAGTATGATTCTGACCTATGAAGGAAGCAAGCAAATTCAAGAAGCAAATGCCAACTTCCTAGTCAAAAAGTATGAGCTGTTCAAGATAGAAGAAGATGAAGACATTGAAATAATGTTTTCCAGATTTTAGACTCTGGTCTAAGGATTAAAGATACTTGAGATGAGTTATACTACTGTTGATCATGTCAAGAAGATACTAAGAAGTCTGCCAAACAAGTGGAGACCTATGATCACTGCCATTCAAGAAGAAAATGATCTGAATACTCTTAAGCTGGAAGAATTAACCAGCTCTCTTAGATCACATGAATTAATCAGCATAAAGAAGAAATTTCCCCAAAGATCTTTCAGGCAGTCCAACAGAAGAAAATATGATAAATTTGACAAGAAAAGCATCATCCGCCATGGATGTAATGAACTTGGACATACCAAGTTAGAATGTAAAAAATCTGGAGAAAGGTAAACATTAGAGGAAAGATTCTAGACCCAAGAAGAAGAGTCTGATGGCTACATGAGATGATTCGATGAATCCTCTGATGATGAAGAGCAAGCAGATTTGGCTCTGATGGCTCATACCAACTATGCCTCTAGATCCAATACAGATTCTAACTCTGGAAGTGCATCAGCAGATGAAAAAATTGAAGTATTTTCTAACTTAACTTAACTCAATTTGATTTAATTACTATTATAAATGACTTCTTAAACAAGAATCACAAATTTTCTTTAAACTAAAAACACTTTGGAAAAGAAAATGCAAACCTAATTAAGGAAATTAATGTTTTAAAGAATCAAACTGCTGAAGCTAAAACATAAAATGTAACTCTGAAAACTAATATTGGTAAACCTAAAGTTGAAAATCTAACTTTGAAAACTAATCATAGTTCAACATCAATTGAAAATACCACATGTAAATTTGATAAGCATGAAGAAGTATTTCAATATTTTCATGCTAATGGTATGGAAAGAAGTAAGTATGCTTATATTATTTATGGAGTTAGTAGAAACGGTAAAAGAGGTATAGGATTTGAAGAAACTGTAACTGAACCTAAACATATTCCCTTTGATATCTTGTGTATTGTCTGCTCCAAGAAAGGTGAATCCAAATCATCTTGTCCCATGTTAAATACAAGGAATGACAAGAAACCTTTAAAGACTAACAAACCAGGACCCAGCAATCAAGTTAAAACACCAATCATGGTACCTGTATAGAGGATGCTCGCGACACATGACGGGAGAAAACTCTATGTTCCAAGAACTAACATTGAACAAATGAGGCACAATAACTTTAGGAGGAAAGCAAAAAGGCCAGATCATTGGTCAAGGTACAGTTTGTAAAGGTCTTAAGCATAATTTATTAAGTATTAGTCAGTTAAGTGATAATAATTATGATATTATATTTAATCAAAAAACATGCAAGACAATTAGCTAGAAAGATGGATCTGTACTCTTTATAGGTTAGAGGCAAAATAACATTTTTAAGATAAATATGTTTAGTCTTGAGAAACAAGAGGTTAAGTGTCTTATGTTAGTAAATGAAGAGAAACTAATTTGGCAAAAAAAAAATTAGGTCTTAGATTAATTTCAAAATTGAATAAACTTCAACTAGTCATAGGTCTACCTAAGCTTAGTTACAAAACGGAAATTATGTATGAAGCTTATCATAAGGGAAAAGAATCAAAGATCTCCTTTACCCCTAAGAAATCAATCTCTACCTGAAAGCCCCTTGAGCTCTTTCATATAGATTTCTTTGGGGCAGTGAAAACAACCTCTCTAAGTGGAAAGAAATACAGCTTTGTTATAGTAGATGATTACACTAGGTGGACATGGGTAAAATTCTTAAAAAGTAAGGATGAATCCCACAAAGTATTTATCCTATTTTGCAAACAAGTAATGAAAAAAAAGTGTCTTAAGAATGTAACAATTAGAAGTGATCATGGAGGAGAATTTGAAAACAAGTTATTTGAAATTTTTTGTGATGAGAATGAAATCTCTCACAACTTCTCATCTCCTAGAACACCCCAACAAAATGGAGTTGTAGAAAGAAAGAATACATCACTCCAAGAAATGGCCAGAACCATGTTAAATGAGATGAATGTTGCAAAACACTTTTGGGATGAAGCAACTAACACAATGTTTTATAATAAAAATAGAGTCTTAGTTAGGTCTATATTGAAAAAAACACCATATGAATTGTGGAAAGGTAAAAAGCCTAACATCTCTTACTTTAAACAACTTGGTTGTACTTGTTATATGGTGAACACTAAAGATAACCTTAGTAAAGTTGATTCCAGATCTCAAAAGTGTACCTTCATTGGATACTCTGAAAGATCTAAGGCTTATAAAGTGTTTAATAGGGAAACTCAGAATGTGGAAGAATCTCTACATGTTAAATTTAATGATAAACAACTTGACCTTGAAAAGTCAAAGCAAGATGATGGTAGTGCATGTTTACCGGAACAAGATGAATTAGATGCAGACAAACCAGGAGAACATGAAAATTAGAAGAAGATGACAAATCTTCAGAGGATGAATCTGATCAAGTCAGAAACAGTCAAAAGGAAGATCTGGATGGAAGTACAAGTCATCTTATCCTAAAACTCTAATCATTGAAAGTGCAAGTGATCCTTTGAGGATCAAATCATCACTAAAAGATATCACTTTGTTTGGCTTACTCTCATCAATTAAGTCTACCGCTGTTGATGAAGCATTGGTAGATGATGGATGGATTCTTGCAATGCAAGAAAAGTTAAATGAATGGTATAAAACAAGCACCTAGGGATTGATATGATAGACTTATTAACTTCTTGCTTAAAATAACTTTGAAACAGGACAAGTAGATAATACACTTTTTAGAAAATCAATAGGAGATGACATTCTTATTATTCATATTTATGTTGATGACATTATTCTTATTTATGTTTGAATTTCAAATGAGTATGATGGGAGAACTTAAGTTCTTCTTAGGGATACAAATCCAGCAAAGTCAAAAAAGAATATACATCATCAAACTAAATATACAAAAGAGCTTCTCATAAAGTTTAAGATGAGTGATTGCAAACCTATGGCTACACCAATGCACCATACCTGTTCACTTGAAAAAGATGAATCAGGCAAAAAAGTTGATCAGAAAACCTATAGAAGAATGATAGGATTCCTACTTTACCTTACTACTTCTATTCCTAACATCATGTTTAGTGTATGTGTATGTGCAAGATTTCAAGTTGATCCTAGGGAATCACATTTAACTATTGTTAAGAGAATCTTTAGATACCTAAAAGGAACTACCAACATTACCTTGTTCTACAAGAAATCTTATGAGTACAAACTAAGTGAGTATTGTGATTCTTATTATGTCGGAGATAAACTTGAGAGAAAATGCACATGTGGAAACTGCACATTTATAGGTGACAACTTAATCTGTTGGTCAAGTAAGAGGCAAAACACAATTGCCATGTCAACAACAGAAGCTGAGTACATTTCAACAACTCGTTGCAGCTCTCAACTGCTATGGATGAAACATCAACTAGAAGACTACAAAATCCTAAAAACCAACATTCTCATTTAAGGTGACAACACTTCTGCCATTTGGCTAACCAAAAACCCTATACTTAATTCTAGAGCTTAATACAAAGAAATCAAACACCATTTCATTAGGGACTTTGTTCAAAAAGGTGTGCTTAATATCTAGTTTGTAGACACCGAACATCAATGGGCTGACATATTCATCAAAACACTAGCTGAAGATAGGTTTGACTTCCTCAAGAAAAACCTAAACCTTATTCTTTTACCTAATTGATGTTGTGTCAACCTTATAGTAGTTTAGTTTCATAGTTAAGATAAATTTTATGTTTGATCTTTTTGTTATTTTCATTCTATTAAAAAAAAGGGCAAATTAAAAAAAAAAACATTGAGACAAATTTCACTTTCAAGTCTTTTTGTCTGATGACAAAAGGGGGAGAAAGATGTTTGATAATTTGGGGAGAAAAAATACTTAGACTTAGGGAGAGTCAAAGTATTTATAAGAAAAGTTGTTGTAAAAAATATAGTTTTTTCATCATCAAAAAGGGGGAAATTGTTGGAACCAATTTGGTTTTATACTTAGAGTTTTGATGTTAACAAAATTATTTTATGAGAACTGTATATTTGACTTCACAGAGTATGAAATAAGATTTGTGTTTTTGAAGACAATATGAAATAAGACTTGATTCAATTTTATAATTGAAGAAAATCTTTGACCAAGTTGAAAACAAGATATTGTCAAGATTTGAAGAAGATATTATCAACATCTTATTAACAATAAGATATGAATTATTTACAAGAAGATTTAATCAAGATTTATATACAATAAGATATCAATTATTTACAAGAAGATTTGATCAAGATTTATCTACAAGAAGATTTGATCAAGATTTATTACAATAAGATATGAATTATTTACAAGAAGATTTGATCAAGATTTATATACAAGAAGATATGAATTATTTACAAGAAGAGTTGATCAAGAATTGTTTACAAGAAGAAATACTCACAAGAAGATACATTTATTATTTACAAAGATATGATTCCAATTTTGACAAAGGACAAAATACTGAATAGGACTTAGTCATATTCCTGCTTATGAAAGTTCAAGAACCGGTCCAACAATATGTTCCCACCTAGATCAAAGCAAGCACTAGGAAGGAAGTTCCATATGAAGAATTTACAAACTCAATCTTAACAAAATACGAACAGTATCAATATGAAAAATTTACAAAGTCAATCCTAACAAAAATGCAACAGTATCGATCTGAAGAATTTACAAACTCAATTTAACAAAATACAAACATTATCAATCTAGAAGAACTGCTCAATTTGGATTCAAAAATAAAGATTGAGTAAAGAACATATTATCATAAAGCATCTTGTTTAGAATTATTTTTGAATAAGATCATTGTAGACCAAGATAGAAATAAAGATACAATTCAGAATTAAACAAAGACTAAATTGAAGCCATAATTTTATCTATAAATAGATACTCAAGGATGAAGAAGAAGATCATCGAAATATCATAAAAGAGTATAAGAACTCAAGCTCCAAATTCCAATTTCATCTTAGAGTTCAAAGAGAGAAACACTTGTTTGAATGAGATATATTTTGTAAGTGTTTTTCTTAGAGTGTGATAGTCATTGTTATAATCAGCTTGTTAGAAGAAACTACATAAATTCCAAACCTTTGTATTCAAACCTGATAATGGTGTTAGTGTGCCTTCAACAATATGGGGTTGTCAAAATGTGTGTTTTTCAAAAAACTGGGGTTGTTAGGTTGTTTGAGTAGGTTGTTTGAGAAGACTAGATTGGAGACTCAGGTGCTTTGTAATTCAAGTTGTTGAATTAGTGGATTAAATTCTTACGAGTGAAAGGACTGGATGTAGCCAAGTTAGTGGTGAACCAAGATAAATTACTCGTGTCACTTTTTTCCTGCACTCTGTAGTTTTGTTATTGCTTCTACTCCAAGTAAATCATCAAGTCTGAACTAGTTTAATCAAATAAAAAAAAAAGTTATCAACTTAGTCAAATACAATTCCACCCCCTTCTCGTGTTTACACCTTCAACTTGAACTCATATAGGACTTTATATGTAACATCTTCTCAATGAGAGTTAAAATCCTAGAAATAGACTTTGTGTCAATCCAGACACAAACAATAACTGATGTAAATCATCCCAATAGTGGCAACAATTATCTCACCCTTAAGAGGTACCTGAAGAGGTATAACAAAACTTATAAATTTCAATGGCACGCTGCCATAATGTTGAAGAAGGGTTCTAACGGTGACAACCTAGAGAGGTTAGAGAAGAATACTTAAAGCCTAAAGAGGCAGAGTAAACAATACTTGTATGTTATTATTGAAATAGTGGATTAAGTCCTCAATTGTACTGAGCCAAAATATCTCTGTAAGGGGAGGACTAGATGTAGCAACATTCTTTTGTGAATTGTAACACCGTAAACCCAAATTAAAATAGAAAATAAAATGCACTAGTTTTGAAAGATATTCACACTGGTCCCAAAATAGAGTATACAAATTTTCTTTTTAAACATAAGGCTCAAGACGTCACACTCCCTTACACAAAACATTTGCATAAAAATTCTCAATTAAGAATCTTTTAATATCAAATATAGCCGAGGTTTAGTAAACAAATATTTTCTGACATAAAAACATGTTCTAAACTTAGAGACAATTAATTTCTATCTTTGAATAAAAATCAAAATTAGCACAATTGAACGATAGAGTTTATAAAATATAAATTAGTTCAAAACTTTTCAAAACACAACAAATTTCTCCCACCCAATATCACTTATCGCTGCATGGATCGCTAACTGATAACCTGAAATAACTTCGCTCTCGCAAGCGCCAAATACAAGCAACGAGGGATGTGCTTCAAAAACATGTAATAGTATAAAATAATTGCGAAGAACAAGTAAAATATTAATTAAACACCGTATCATATCAAATCACAGTTAATAATAATAATAAAGGTAAAACATTGATACAATCCACAATATCAAGTAAGTCAACACACATATCAAGTAATGTTATGCATGCTCTTATACTCTAGACTCCTCCTCTTTCTTTGGTATCATTTTAACTCTGAAGTACATGGTTATGAGGCTTGATACTATGCCATCATGCAAGTGGATGAATAATTCAAATTGGCCATGTTCTAATAGATCCCCTCAGCTTAACCTAAGATACATATACGCAACGATCTAGGTAAATGTGTGTTGCATGGTAGCTCCCGACATTTCGAGGGCTACCTCCAAGTCACTTAGGAATTACCCACCAGAATACCCCAAGGTCTAACAGTCTTGTCGTAAGGCTCAACAATTGACATCCACGATCAGGCTCATTCAGTTGTACTTCCCCAACATCACTAGACTTATCAGGTCCTACCTATATGATGACAAATAATTTCCACATCAAACACCACTAATATCTACTTCCTCAACTCGTTGGCTTGGGCTACGCACTCCATTAAGAGCACCATCATCAACACATGTCGAATTTGTCACTATTCAATTAAACACAATATGGATTTCATGATATTCATCTAGGTGGTAACATAATAAGTCATCAAGTACATACCGTCATTGCATATTTCCATATTTATACATTACATTCAAAATTGATCATCATAATACACAAGCTCTAACAATACAAGGTTTTCACTCACAAATAATAATATTAGATCATTTACACAAACCACGTCAATTGCAATGGAAATATTTATACTTAATCACATTTTATATCATATAACAATGTCAAGGGTGGATATAAACAAAGTACAAAATACGTCAAATACACAATTCTACAATAATTCAACTACCACACAATTTTAAAATCAAATCAAACAACACTCTATAAATTTTCTATTTCATATTTTAACCTCACCAAATTCAAGTTTTCTCATTAGTCAATTATTACTCAAAGGGTTTCAGCTGTACGTAGCGAGTCCCGAAAATAAAATTATTCGACGAGTCCATAGAATAATCGAAACGCATACAAACGACTCGAAATAATGCTTATGATAACAACAACGATACTGGAATTCAAAAATAAAGGCACATCGATGTCAAACTTTAATTAACATGAACAGTTGAAATATAATGAACGCTGGCGACAACGAGTTTTCACGAACTTTGACGAAATTGAAAAATGAATATTGGACGACGAAACTCTCGACGTGTAGATTACGAAACTGGACTATATTACTTCATACCAACACCACAGTGGTCGGAATTAAGGCTTGAAGGCGGCGGTTTCTATCAAACATTATTTTTGACATGCAATGGTTTACTATTTTGAGTGTTGGGAATAAAAGGGGACGTCGAGAGGAGTCTAAATATGGTCTCTATTTTCATTGTTAACGCATGTGGTGGCTAAAAAATTCGTCTAAAATGGTGACGATGGAAGTTTAAAAAAAAAGGGGACTAGGTGCTCTTTAAGTGATGAGTATGGCATGGACAATGTAGTACTTGGAGCCTGAAAGGAAACCATCACTACAAAAAAATTGACTTATCGTGACACACAAAGTGTGTCACTAAATGTTAAAAATTGTAGGTAAATGTCAATAATACTTTGAGTGACACCCAAATCAAGTGTCAATTTTAAGGGGGCGTCCTGCTACACTTTGAGGAGTGTCACTCCATGTTCTGACGATTGTCACTACATGTTTTTTATTTCTACCTACAATAATGACTGTCACTAAAAACTACATAAATACAAGTAAAGAATTTATCTATTCCTACGGTATTGTCTGTCACTAAAACCTAGAAAAATATAAATAAAAAATTAATCTGTGCCTACGGTATTGTCTGTCACTAAAACCTAGAAAAATATAAATAAAAAATTAATTTATGCCAACGGTATTGTCCATCACTAAAACCTAAAAAATATAAATAAAGAATTCATCTATTCCTATTAAATTAAATTTATTTTATCTCCCTTCTAATTGTAATTCTAAATTATTAATACCAGTAAATTAAATTTAAATTTCTAATTTATTTTTATTAACTAATGTCATTGAAACATACAATAAAATATAATTTAATTTTACTAATTCTATTAAATGCATGTTACTTGCATTCCTAGCATTTTAATTATATCCTAACATGAGTATCATATCCTTGTGGTAATATTGAAATGAAATTAGATCACAAAAAAATATATTTCTCCACTAGTTAGATCATAAAACCTTTACAAAAGTGATATATTTCTCCACTTATGAGTATCTCCACTAATTAGATCATAAAATCTTTACAAAAGTGATATATTTCCCAATTATGAATAAGCAAGAAGGAAAAACAAGCATTATTCTAGAAGTAGAGGGTGGTGAGTGAACTATATCAAGGGTAGTGGTGTCACTGCTAGGAGGGTCCAGAGCAATGGCCACTGCAATTCTCTGTGTGTTCATTTCAGCATTCTTGACCAGAACCTGACAAAATTCAAAACCGGATACTTTTTAACATTATTGTCAAGAGTGAGTCATCATGCTGTTCTAAAAATTGCAAGTCTCTGAATTTACAAAATCGCAAATAAGTCTTTAAAATTGAAGAATATCAATCACTTTAGTACCTCTATCAATCAATTAATTCAGATGAATATATATCGTAAGATAAAGATAAACGAAAGCACTAAAAAAAATTAATAAAACATGCTCCAACTAAGTATACCATATACAATGTGTTAACTCAATTTTACAGATAATCTGAGATATGTTTTTAATTTTACAAGATTTTAATGGAAATAAAATTGGATACTTTCAAAAAAAGGAGTAAACTTCTAAATTGATTATCTAAATATCATTTAAGAAATTAAATTGATGGCAAAAATCTCTTGAAGGCTAATGTTGTAAGATGACTCTAATCGAAATTTCAGTTTCAGGAAACTAAATGTGAAAACAACCTAAATGGAATAATTATTCAAAGGTTATAGGATGAACCTTGTTTCGGTGGAGAGCTTCAAGACATTCATTGGCCCAATGTATTGTTGACCGAAGAAATTATTTCTCCATTGTAGGTATGTTTAAACAATTATTCGTCACACAAATGGGTAATAAATAACGGAAACCATATCAATGACGATGTTGAAAGAGAAAGACTATAACCTTCCTAATCACCTCCTTCTGAGTTTCATTTATCTGTCAAGAATTAATATGCTGATTGATTGCTAGCTCTGCAAATCAAGGTGATCAAAAAATAAGTCCTAACTCAAGTGTTTTTAAACTATATTCATCATTCCCTCTCTATATACATATATGTATACTTAAAATCAAATAAATAAAAAAAAGCAATAAAGAATGTATTTTGGTTGAATATTTGTCAAACATGCTTCTAAATAAATTTAATTTTGCAAAATTGATTTGGTTAAAATGATATTGGGACAGAAGTGACTTACATAGAACCAGTGGCTTTATTCTCTCCATCATTTTCTTCACCCGTTTCTTTTTTTTTTTTTTTAATTGAAAAGTGATATATTTCTCCACTTATGAGTATCTCCACTAATTAGATCATAAAACTCTACCCAATGTTATCTCCATTCACCTGTTCAATAGAACCACCAAAAATCAAAATGTTTGTGACATAATGTTAATAGTCATGAGTTATCAATTATCATTTGACATAAATTATACCTGTTCAGCTACAGCTTGTAAAACCTCATTAATTTGTGGATCTTCAGAAAACCGTACTTGGAGAACGGAAACAAGATTTCCAAGCAAATTCTCCAATGTTTTAACTCTATGGTTAGCATGAGAGTTAGAGCTAGAACTTGCGTGTCGAGCAATCTTGCCAAGACAACGCACACGTCCTCTTTTTTCAGGCCCTTTAACTTTTGAGTAAATATCATTCTCCCAATTTGTAGAATCTTGAGTGGTTTGAGGATTATTTGAGCTTTCTGCCTCCTCTACCATATGCTTTTTTAGTTCTTCCTACATTTAACACAAAGTGTCATAGTCAATTACAACATTTAACAACATGAAACTTTGCATTCTTTAATGGAAAACTTAGGAATAAAAAAAAGAAAGATCATGCATGTTTGTCATAATAAGATTTTTCTTACAATTACATCAGCTGCCTTTTCATTAACAATACTTCCATCTTTTCTAGTTCGAGTATTAATATAAATTTGTGCTCGTGATGGTTGCTTTCCTCCAGCTTTTGTTGTCTAACATTAGTAACAAAAATGTCAACTAGAAGAAATTGTATTGAGAAAATAATTAAAAAACGTGATGTAGACAAACCATCTCATGAATCAGTTGCGGAAGACTCTTGGTTCCCATGCAATGGATGTCCTCATATTTTGTGCGATGCTTTTTGTTCATGTTGCTTATTTTCTATATCCAATTAATAAGTAAAGTCGACAATCGCACATGATAAATATTGTTATACGAACAAAATATTGTTATACCTGTCCATTCTTGGAACACCATTGATGTACTAAAGCACTATACTGAGAAGGATCAATCCTTGTGTCCGGGATGTAGGCAGCCATTTCTGCTTCTGTCTTACTACTGTCATATCCCTTTGATTTCAAATGATACTTGAATTGCCTCCACTTAACCCTCATGTTATCCTTTAGTATCTTCTCAGTTTGCTCGGTGAATTCAGGAACAAATCTAAACTTTGTCTATCATATGAATAATTAACAATATACAAATTTCGTTAGACATTATTGCAAAAAAAATATTTACAAAGCTTGAAATGAAATAGAACTTTTAAAAACTTATACAACACCTGAATAAGTTCAATCATATCAGTAATATAGGACTCAGGCATATCACTCCAGCAAATATAATTGATTGGAGCACATTGAGATCTCCTTACCAAACTTCCTATTGCATTTAATAGAGTTTTTCCTTCCCAACCAATAGGATGACCAAAAGAATCTACATCTGCCAATATAAACTCTCCATCTGGCATGTCCCACACATCTAGCATGTGTGTATAACCTCTTATTCTCTTTTCACCTAAATCATATATTCATATTAGCAAACTATAAAACACTCAATATCAATTGTCTTCCCAACCAATAATAGAAATAGCGATGTTATTTAATAAAGTAATAACTAGCAATATAATATGTTAGTATTTCACTGAATGATCAAATGTTTAGTTCTTTATTTTATGGAAATTGTGGAAGGAAAGGGACATGGGCACGTTATAGGGGTTTAGGCCCCTGCTGAAATTTTGAAAGGTTTTTAATTAGAGTTTATTTTGTTATAAAATGACCATTATTATATCAGTTATATATTTCTAAATTCTGCTGCATAACAACGAGTGACCAGCCAGTAGTAGCAAGCAACTTTGCATTTCCAATATCTCAAGCAAATAATGTTATTGTTGCAAGGTTTTCATATTCAGTGCAGCGTTTTTATTGCATTTTGCAGCATTTATAATTCCTCTAATTCTAATTTGAAATATGGTATGTATCAGCTAATATATTTTGTTTGTGCTTAATTTGATCAACTGTCTAAGTATAGTGAAATTGTAAGAGCACTAATAGAAACAAAAACAATTTACCTTCAGCTTCAACATGACTTCCCTCTTCAGACATAGAATGGTTATTTTGGTTGAGTTCATTACAGCCATCAATTGAGTGCCCTTCCTCTTGTGATTGGCCACAATTTTGAGTAGTATTCAACTTCCTTCTGCGCTTCCCCATGGTACTTTCTACATATGCCAAAGCCAAATTAGTTTTTAATTGTTGTAAAAAAAAAAAATAACCGATGACAGTAATAATCTACCTCAAATGAAATACATAAAATGGTAGGGAGCAAAAATAACTACACACCTTTGTAACTTCAATAAATTAGAAGTCAAATAAATTGATTGATAAATAATTTGCTCTATATATTAGAAGAAGTCTCCCTCACTCTCATCCTCTGTATCATCACCACCCTCATCATTTTGGAGAATGTTCTCCATGGATATTGAAACTTCAATGATATCATTCTAGTAAGCAATATAAATTTCTTATTAACCTTTTATTTAAAGGGGGGTTGAATATTGAAGAAGAAAGAAACAAATGCTAAGCCATGACTACTATACAAGGTTTGACATGTTGCATACATTGAAAGCCATGCAACTTGAAAAGCAATTACTAAGAAAGGTAGGTTACAAAAAATATAGCATTCTGGTAAGCAAAAAGAATGAGCAGAAAAAATAATTAAAAACTCACCTTTGTGGAAGTGATTTCCATTCCCGCAGTAGTTTTCATAGAGGAATCTGATGAATCCTCAGTCGCAAAAGATTGATCCTCCATTTTGATTTTAGTTTTCCACTAGAATCACAAATGACATATTTTCAAATATTCAGAAATGCAATAACTTACAAAATGAATAAACAGAAAGAAAGAAATGAATAAAAACAAACTTTTTGTATAGCAGCTTTCATCGCTAGAGTTGTTTTCTCAGAAGAATCAGAGAGGGCGTCAGTTGCAGATGGTTTATCCCCAATTTCCATTTTAGTTTGACCCTAAAACCACAAATTACATAGTTTCAAATATTCAGAAATGTAATAACTTACAGCATTCCACCACCATTGAGAGAAAGAACTAAAAACTCACATCATTTAACGGAGATTGATTGGGAGGGGCATCGACAAAGCAAAGCATGTCATCGCTATAACAGAATACATCCCCAGTGTCCAAATTTGTGTAACACTGCAATCATAATTCCATACATCAAAAACAATCACGATCACTCGTTAAGATACTAGTTACTTTAGTATACTGCACTAAAACTGAGTGAGTGAATGAACAAAAAAAAGCTTACTTTAGTTTGAGGATGATCCATCCAGTTGGATGGCAAAGTAAAGTCGGGTAACAGAAAACATTGTTCTTCCTCACTCTATCACTTCATAGGAAGACAATGTTTCTTAGTTCTTTCAATTGGGATAAAGGATTTCTCTCTTATAAGAAATAAGGAAACTCAGTAGGAGACAAGTGTTTGTTGGCAATAGTTTACTTTGAATAATTACTGTTAGAATAATAAAATAACCTTATTGGTACGTTATTGTAATTTATAAATAACCTTAAGGGATTAATATTTTATGTGACTATCAATGGTGATGTGTGTTATGTTATTACCAGACTTCTACTCCATATTCCTCAACAACTAATACTATAGGTTATGGGATCAAACTTGTGTGTTTTCTGGCTTCACATTTCAAATAGTAATTTCAACTCAATAAGAATTTAACAAGAAAAAATATCTACGTAATGAACGTTGGTCATGTATTAATAAAAAAAACATGAAGATTGAAATTGAATACACAGTTACTGATTAATCAAGAAAAGAAGGCATAACTGAGGATGGAGTTGAGTGTGGTGCGTTACCTTGTTAGCATTAGGAACAAGTTCCTGTAAGGCTTTCATCCTCTCAGCGATTCTTTCCCTCTGTAACTGCCATACATAAAATAAAATTTCGAAATTATAAGCAATTCAATGCACTGCTATTCAGATTATAAGCAATTCGATAAGAAACCCTAAAACTTCATACAGTCCCTTACCAACCAGTCCCTTATTGCCAACCTTACCAACCAGTCCCTTATTGCCTTTGCTTTCTATTTTCCTTTTTAACTCTCGACGTAGCGTGCAAATCACACATGCCTAAATGTAATCCAGCCTCCAAATGACCCACGTTGTCACACACACACTCATTAAACCAAACTGTATATTATCAAAAAATATAATGTCAATTTTACCGTGGATCTCGCAATCGTAAAGTATATACGAGCATAATTTACTCTGTTTTCATCTTTTATAAATCATGAATCGATCTAATCCTTATTTGAGTGCAAAGAATCAGAATTCCACTATTGCTGTGATTAATCCTGTTTTGATCCTAAAGTATAGTTAAATTTGTAGGTCGACAATAATGCATTTAAACATATAAGAATTGGTTAAACAAGAATTGATCATCGATGAAAAGCAGAAGATTGACGTTTGAACAAGAATTTCCACTTACTCGAGCTGAATCTGAATCTGAAGAAATCGGGAAAAGCTTCTTCAACGGGAATCTGAAGACGAAATCGAAATTGAAAAAATGATGAAGAAATCTAAATCTGAAGACGAAATCCAATGATGAAACAATGATGAAGAAACCTGAATCTGAAGACGAAATCGGAAAATGATGAAGAAATCTGAATCTGAAGACGAAATCGAATGATGAAGAAATCTGAATCTGAAGACGCAATCGAAAAAATGATAAAGAAATCTGAATCTGAATCTGAAGACGAAATCGAATGATTGAACAAATCTGAATCTGAATTTGTTGTTGCGATTTTTGAAGGGATGAGTGAAATGTTGCTGCATGAATGTTGCTGCACGAATGTTGCTGCCGTGAAATGTTGCTACGTGAATGTTGCTGCGTGAGGATGGAGTTGAGTGTGGTGCGTGAATGATTTTCAATTATTGAATAAGAATATTTCAGTTTTTTTAGTTATTATATATAAATTAATTTTGATGCCAATATTTTAGTTTTTTTCTAAGTTAACATAACTTATTATATTAAATGAGAATAAGTGACACTCTGCCTGTAGCTAAAAGTAATTATAGTGACAAATAAAAAGATATCACTAAAAGTTGAGTGTCACAGTTGAATATCACTATAAGTGACACTCTTTTTTTGTGTGTTATCTTTTTTGTGAATATTTGAGTTTTTGTTAAATTAAGATAATGTAGTTACATGAAATAAGAATAGGTGACACTCAGTCTGTAGCTAAAAGTAATTATAGTGATATATAAGAATAGGTGACACTCATTCTGTAGTTAAAAGTAATTATAGTGACAAATAAAGAGATATCACTAAAAGTTGAGTGTCACGATAGGTCAATTTTTTTGTAGTACATGCTACTTGTTAGTGTGGGAAAGAATATGGAAGAGATGGGAAATGTTGCTTTGGTGCGGTGCATTCATCCTTGTGGGAGGGAACCTTAGGATTACATTATTAAAGAAAGAAAACCAAAGAAAGAATATTAGTGGTGTGCAATTAAACTCAAGTGGATATGTGCTTATAATTTACTAGAAAGAGGCAATTCTGACCCATCTCAATTCTATGAGTGCAATGGGCCAAAAAAACACTTAATTAATTAGTTGCATAGCAATATTTCTTTTTTTTATTATTATTATTATTATTATTATTATTATTATTATTATTATTATTATTATTATTATTATTATTATTATTATTATAAATCACATTTCTAACACTTTTCTAAATAAATACTATTTTAAAAACGACAATATTCCAACACCACTATTTTATAACTATTAACTAATCTTAATAATAATAATAATAATAATAATAATAATAATAATAATAATAATAATAATAATAATAATAATAATAATAAGGTCAACATGAAGTATAACAACACAATCATATATTATTAAATAAAAATAAAATTAACTAAACATTTGATTCAAAAAACATATAGAATAAATATTTAAATCAAGAAATTGAGAAAATTAATAAATTAATTTTACTATATAATTATTATCATATAGAATTTTTGAGGAATTACATGAACTAGTATAAAAATATATGTGTTTTTTCTATCTATCTTTTTGTCATATCTATGTTCTTTGTGATTCAATCTCTTTGTCTCTAAATCTTTTTTAATCGTAAGTTGAATGATTTGATAAAAAAAAAACATATTTTTTGTTAAGCAATTGAAGTATCTTTTGGAAATGGTGAAACACAATTCAAACCCCCTTTCTTGTGTTTTCCAACACCTTCAAAGTATAGTTAAAAGGATCAAAATGAAACAAAAAATAATTAGAGGACTAAAGTGAAACCACCAAATAAGTTAAGGGACTAAAAGAGTAATTTAGCATTTCTTACATAAGTCTCTATTAGACTTTGTGTTGTTTCTTTCATACACTATGATGGAGCGTGAACTAATCGAGGGTGAAATAGATTCTTGGATGAATCAACATATTTTTAGAATTTATGGTTTTAAAGTTTTGAGAGATCAGAGGGTTTTTGATTTCGTACTAGAAATGGGAGAGTTTCAGAATTGGGGGAAAAACGAAAAAGGTTAACACGATATATGCACCAAAGCGAAGACAGTTGATGCATATTTTTCATTTTATAGATGATATAGTAAAGTTAGTATATTTTTCTATAATTTTAGCCTTTCCAATTTCTCCAAATAAAATTCTCAACTTCTCCGTTTTTGAAACATGCTATTTTGCACTTATTTTTCATTGTAAGTCCGATTTGAGTTAAACCAACGACAAAATGACTGTGTGAATAATGGCTACATTATCCATTGATTTGGGATAAGTTTCTTTGACCTAATTTCAAAATTTACCTTTTAGAGTGTGTTCTCATATTTTATTTTTGACGTTAACTCATAAAAAAAAATCAAGTTAGATCATTGGAGGACGAGGAGTCAAAGGAATGAAATTTTTTCGCTAGTGGACTCAGATTAATGTGTGAAAGTGTTGAAATAGGGTAAGGGGGTGAGAGATCATTTGAATTCATGAGTATATTATAATGTGAGATGAATGGGAAAACAATATTTTCCAACAATTCATCAAAGGCTTACAACACACGACGGTAGCTCTATTTAGTAATAATTGAATTAAGACTTAAATATTTGATTCATTCTTGTAAGTATGCGTTTTTCTGATTTTTGTCAATGTATTTTTTTTTTTTTTTTAATTTTAACCATGTAAGTTCAATTTAGTTTTTAAATCATTCCTATTGTTAGTTGCTGTTAAAAAAGCTTATGTGGCAAACAGAAGAGTGACGTGGTAGTCTTTGACATGACAATAGTTATGAGGACTAAATAAAAACTTCCTAAATTTGAAAAACCTAAAATTTGAAATCCCTTTTCTTCTTCTCCTCCTTTGTGCAACCTAAAATCCCAGCTATTCTCAAATCTTCACCAGTTTCTTCTTCGTTCAACCATGACGTGATCTTTGTCTGCAACAAACTCAACTCATTTTTAATTGCCTGAAGGATTGTGTAGGAAAAAAATCTCTAACACCGATGAAAACCCTAAATCATGATTTTTGAAGATGTCCTCATTGGGATGTGAGTAATTTTTTCTT
This sequence comes from Cicer yamashitae, assembly GCA_037974755.1. Lineage (NCBI taxonomy): Eukaryota > Viridiplantae > Streptophyta > Magnoliopsida > Fabales > Fabaceae > Cicer > Cicer yamashitae. The sequence goes on from JBBPBQ010000004.1 coordinate 33,143,704, forward strand.
AATTTTGTGATTTTTATGTTTATTATTTGTAATTATAGTTTACATTTACTAAAATTAATGTTTAATTTTTTTGTCGACCCATATAGTTGTCAATTGTTTGTATGAGATGATGAAGTCGATATTGATCCCAAATTTGTTTAACACAGACGTAGAACAAATGCAAAATCAGCTTTGGAAGATGTTTCAGTTAATGCTTCAGCAATAACTATAGGACCAATTTCACATTCATGTGGATGCAAATGTAATAAACTTGTGAAGAAGGCTCTGAAAGAGATTAGCACACTTAAAAATATGAAAATGAAGATGAAGTTGGATAGTGAAAGCAAGAAAGGAAAATGGTTGATGGTTTTTTTGTTCTTGTCTTAGGTGATTTTTTTTTAATGGTTTTTAAGATGTATGTTTGATTTTAATGGAGAATTTGTGGGTAGTTGTTAAGCTTCAACTACGTAAGTTGGTTGTCATATGTTTTAGTTTGGTATTGCTCCAATTATGTAAGTTGGTTGTATATGTTTATGTTTGTAATGCTCCAACTATGTCTAATGTTTTAGATTGTAATGGTCCAACTATGTGGTTTAATTAATGAAAAAGTTTTAATTTTCTTGTGATAAAGTCATCGTGAATTTATAATTGTATGGATTGATTGTAAATTGTAAATGACTGATACATGAGTAGTTCATGATAGTTACATGATTTTCTCAAGTTGACATACATGTTTTAAAAACTTGTTATAACTGGTTATTTAATTTTAAAACAGTCCTTGTAAAATATATAAAAATTCGTTTTAGTCCCTCCAAAATGAAAAATGCCAAAAATAATTGTGCGAAAATTAAGTTTGAAATTGTTAAATCAGAACTTGTGTAGTTTTGTAATTTGTATCAGTTATATCAAATGTTTAGGATTTGAACAACAATGGTTTATGATCATAACCAAAATATATGTCATCATATTCATATCAAAGCTTTCTAACCATATCGATGAAATGTTACATCAAAGGTTCATAACCATAACAAAAATGTCATCAAATTACATAACCATATCCCAAAACAACAAGCTACATATCCAAAATATATGTCATCATATTACATATCCCAACACATTACCAAAAAACGCAAAATGTCAAGTTTAGGATCAAGTTACTTATCTTAATATATTACCAAAATACCACAAAACATGAAGATCTCAACACAATACATGTCATCAAATCATTGTGTCATTCTTTTTGAAATATAATCACGTGATCTCAAAGCACCGAAGTATGTTTCAAGTTTAGGATCAATCAATTTTGGTTGTGACGATGTGCCGACTTCTTCATAGCTTCACCTTCATCATCCTCATCATCGTCGTCGTCATCATCATCAATAGTTAGTGGTTTCGCTGCATCACTTCCAGGTTCCTTTGTTATTGATGGTTTCACATCTGTTATCCTATCACTTCTCGTAACAATTTTAAGACCAAGCTATCTTGCATCCTTGAGTTTTTTAGTCTTAGGTTTCAGCAAAACAAAACATAAAATCATATAGAAATTACATAACCGCAAATTCATATAAAAATATAGTATTCTTTAGCTTAATTCCATATAACAACTGTAATAGAAATTACATTTATTGCAGCTACTTGAACTACAGGTGCAAGTGCAACAGTCAATTGAACTGTAGGTTCAACATTAGCTTTTATTGTTTTTTTATTCTTAGGTTTCTACATAACAAACAAATTAAAAAAGTTAAAATCACATACATGTACAATCATAATTTTTTTTTTACATTAGAAGCAAATTCATAATTAACCTTAATAGCTAATTCTGGTTCAACATTCACTACAGGTTACAATGTAGGTTGTGACTGTGTAGCCTCATATGTAGGCGCAAGTTTTTGCATCTAGGGCCTTATACTTAGGATCCACATCAAAATTTGAAGGTTCAGACTATATAGCCTCTCAATATCAACGTCTCCATCAATCTTTTCACCTTTATTTTCCTCACAAATGTTTTCATCTTCAACAATCCCATCTTCTACACTTGTAGGCGCATTCCCTGAACCTATCTTCTAGTTACATTATGCTCAACAAATATTTTAGCTTCACAATTCATCCTTAAAGCATGAACAACAACCTTTTCAATATCTTTGTCATCGACAATTGTCTTGTAGTTGTCGTCTTCATCCATCAACCACCACAACCTATACTTAGAATGAATTTTTTTGCCCTAGTTCACTCAAAATACAAGTAGCTTCAAAAAAAGTGCACCTATCGCTATCGATACCATGAACCATATGAATACTATCCCATTTGTAATACAAACACAATCACTAACAAATTGACCCGTAGTGAAAACAAACAGAAAAACTCATCCCTATAAAATATGCATCCAAAACACACATGTCAACACCACATTCATTTTGCCCCCACAAAAAAAAAAGTAAACCCTAAATCATTAAATAAACGACATGAACAGTAAAATGACATGCACCTGATCTCTATAGTCCTCATAAACAACATAAACAACATATAAATAAACTCATCCCCGAAAGAAGAAAAAGACAATGAAAAAGAATAATACATCACACACAAATATAAACAATAAATAAATAAACCTAAAAAGAAGAAACAAAAAAACCTCACACCCTTCCCCACAAACAAAAACAGAAAAAGAGGGACAAAAAGGGTATCAAAATCAAACCTTCAGCCTCTCCTTCGCAACCTTCTTTTCTTCAGTCATGTTACGAAGATGGTCATGCGATGATGGTGATTTAGTGATTGTGATTCGATGATGGTGATGTGATGATGGTGATTCGAAGATCGTGATGTGATGATGGTAATCTGGTGATGGTGATGTCGAACAAGGAGCAATAGAGAAAGGAGGAGAGCAATGAGTGAGAACCTTAATCCCCAAACCTAGTTTTTGATTTTGGATGGAGAGACTAAAACATAACACTTTCAACTTAATTCATTTTATTCATTTCTTTTTTAATCAATTTAATTACTTAATTGCATTTTTTCAATTATTTAATTTATTCCATTTAATTAATAATAATCATTCATCAAACTACCACGTCACTTATCTTTTGCCACATAAATTTTTTTAACAAAAACTAATCAAAAAGGCGCGATCTTACATGGACGAATCAAATATTTAAGCCTTGAATTAATATGACAAATTGGAGCTTGTATGATTAATTCGTGGATTAGAATCTTTCATAATGTGTTATGTGATTTAATTTCTACGAACTTGTGATGTATGTTCCAAATTGTAGGTAGCAATAATAAGTTAGGCAATAATCTGCATTTTGAGCAAAGATACATTTCATATTTCATATAATCAATATACGATAAAAGCATGTCATGGAAGTGTACTCTCTTTACTCTTAAATACACCTAATAGATTTCTTGTACACTTTGGCAGTTTTAATCTTAATTTAATTGAATTTTAAAATTTGAGTATAAGATAATTGTTTTGTAAGCGGCTCATCATAAAATCATGTCAATGGAAAAATCGTGAATGTTTGAAGAAATAAAATAATGACATATTTGATAAGGAGAAACAGAGTTGTTGTTCTTAATTGGTCTCAGTTTTAGTGAACGCAGTTATGTATCTTTTTCAAGTGAAAGTACAAATATTTTTGTGTAATGACATTCATGTCCCGTTAATGCTTATGTTAGTGGGCAATTTGTAAATAAATGCAGGTTTAAGTGGTTAAACATGAGAATTATTTGTATATCCCTAATTAATGATTGAGTGATAAAATTAATTAGGACAATAATGTAGTTTTATTAGTATTTAATTTTCTTAAATTGATAGTTAAGTAGTTAAACATGAGAATTACTTGTATGTCCCTAATTAATGATTGAGTGATAAAATTAATTAGGACAATAATGTAGTTTTATTAGTATTTAATTTTCTTAAACTGATAGTTAAGTGGTTAAACATGAGAATTACTTGTATGTCCCTAATTAATGATTGAGTGATAAAATTAATTAGGACAGTAATGTAGTTTTATTGGTGTTTAATTTTCTTAAATTGATAGTATAAGAGCTTGTAATGCTGAGTAAATATAATTAGCTTCCACAAATATAGCGTGATTAATTTGTTTATTTACTGTTTTTTGGTTCTTGTAATTCATTTTTGTTTATTAATTTAATTAAACTTTGTTAAAAAATGAAAATTTAAAATTTAAATGATATTTGCATAATTTTTTATATACAAAAATTATTACAATTGTATTTGATTTTTCTAGATTAAAATGCATAATCTATAAATGAAAAGAAATAATTAAGAAAATTTAATTACTTTATTTTAAATAAATTAATTTTAATAAATAAAAGAAATTATGACAGAAGAAAATTAAATTAGTTACTTTTAAATAATAAAATAAATCATGAGAGAAGAAATTTGAGAAATGAATGGAATTCAAATTCTTTATCCTAACAACACATTTTTCAAAAGAAAGGAATTATGTAGCCCCTAATGTTTTAATAAACTTTTTAACAAAATATTTTTAAGAGCAAAAATCATAAAATTAAACAAAAAAAATCTTAAATTAAGACATTTGATCTGGTGTACGTGGCTTCACTCTCTATTAAATAGTTGAGGAGTAATTTATATATATTCTCTAATTCTTTAAAGCTAACACTTGAAAATCATCACCGCGAACAATATAGTGGTGAGTTATAAAAACTTAGTAATATAAAATTTATAAAATAGTTTTAAGATGTTTTTCAACTATGAAGGTGTGCTATGCATGGAAAATCTTCTCGTAAGTAATTCTTTAAAATTATTTATCATGACATAATACAATAAGATGTGTATTCTTTAAACAATAATTTGAATCATATACTTAATTATATATATATATTTACACGTGAAAAATAATAAGTATGTGTACTAGTTCGTTCAGGTGTGAGTCACCTAAGAGAATACTAGTCGACGAGTAAGGTGAGTCAGACATCAATTGGCCGCATGTGGCGTCTCACTTGCTTATCCCTTACTAGTCTTCCTTTACCAAGAACATTTCCCTCTTTTGAGAAAACATACTATAACTCTCCATAACTTTGATTTATCCTTTACTGAAGGAATTTCTCAACGTAATTACATGATTCATTAAAATAATTTATACTTGATCTTATAGTTTAAGATACTTAATTATACACTTCATAACTAAAATATCCTACATTAGAATAAAAGAGAAGATGCAAGGTTCACAATTTTTAAGAAATTTAAAGAAATATCTCAAACCAGAATTTCTTCAAAAACATTATTAAGTAAAGTCTATTAACGAAGAATCTAATGAAGTTCAAATTATTTTTACATTTTACTAAAAATAACCGTGTAACATATAAAAAAATGCAATTGGTCCCATAAAAAATACAAAATCATTAATTCAAGAAAAATCATGCATCAATACTAATCCAAACATCACTATTCCGGACTACAATCAATAAGAGCTATGAACGAAAAATGAAATGAAGTCCAAAGTTTTTGTAAATTTACTGGAGATAGCCCTTTCACGTATGAAAACGATTTAGTTGGTCCCATATCAAAATTCAAAGCCAATAATTAATTAAAAATCTCATAGTGAAGTTGGTTTGTATAGGAATTTGAAGGAATTCGACTTCATCTTTGAAAATTCTTTTCTCACCATCTAAACATATAAAAATTTCACATACTCAACCAAATTTCAACTTTAATTCAGCAACGACTAATACCATCAGAAAAGAACTCATACCTATCAAAATCAAATTTAAAATAAACATGCAATTTGAAATCCACTTTTATATGCAACAAAAGTTCATTTCCAAACCTCTATAACAACCTCTCAAATTCATGGATCTACTTTTAAGATAGTAAATTAAGAGGATACAAGATAACCATCAACAATAATTTAGAACAAGAACATACAACAACAATAAGAACACACAACAACAATAAATAGTAAGAAGGACACATAACAACAACAGCTATGGTAAACACTCAATCATAGTAAACTACCTATAAAATCATTAATAAACCTTAAGCACACCCTAGAGAATTTTTAAAGTTGAGATTTTCTAGGTTACCTTAAACCTTTTAGCAATAAGATGATGGACCCTAGCACTCATCCCCATCAAGTCTGATGGGGACATAGAAAGCATAACAAAGGAAGGAAGCATAGAGGATATTCAAGGTCTTGGAACTCCAATGACAAGAGCAATGTCAAAGAAGGCAAATGACGCTCTACATAAATTGATAGCCACTTTATTTTAAGCACGTCCAACTCATGAAGAATTGAAGCCCAAGATAGTAAATTGTTTAATCCAAATTGAAGGAATGAGGGTTGCATCTATATGTTTACAAATTTTAATATTAGTTTTAATTAAATTAGTAGACTGAATTAGTAAGAACATTTGGGTCTAATTGTAAAAACTTGAGTTGGACAAAATTTAGAGAACTTGTAAGGTGATGCCACTATAAAAGGAAAACCCCTAACTTATGCAAAACAGATTTTGAACATATTGTTATTTTGTGAGGTTTTGCTCTTTAGAGTTCTTGAAAGAATTCACTTAGAACCTATTAAGGCTGTTAATTCTTGTGGTGTTCTTTTCGGCTTATTAATCCCTAGATTGTGGCACCATTTTGTTCATAGTTTATTTGTTGAATTATAATTTCCAGTTTCATTTACATCAAACCTAATACACAAATTGTACCAAATTTCGTGTTTAGTAACCTTAGCTCATATCTCACGTTTTACATACTCTTTCGGTGATTCAACAACCTAACTTGCGTTTCGAAACATCCTCTTTCACCTTGTTTTGGAATCCCCCAATTCTGAGTTTCGTAGCTTCGATTATCACTTTCTCCAGCAACATGTGATTTTGGCTTCAAAGTTAGGGGGAGTCAAAGAAATATAAATAAAAGTTGTTATCAAAAATACAGGTTTTGTCATCATCAAAAACGGGGAGATTGTTGGAACCAAGTTAATTTTATTCTTAGAGTTTTGATGATAACAAAAGTATTTTATGAGAACAATATATTTGACTTCAAAGAGTATGAAAGAAGATTCACGTTTTTGAAGAAAATCTAAAATAAGATTTGATTCAAATTTATAATTTATGAAAATCTAAAATAAGATTTGATTTAGATTTATAATTGAAGAAAATCTAAAATAAGATTTGATTCAAATTTATAATTTATGAAAATCTAAAATAAGATTTGATTCATATTTATAATTGAAGAAAATCTTTGACCAAGTTGAAAAGAAGATATCGTCAAGATTTGAAGAAGATTTGATTAAGATTTATCTACAACAAAATATGAACATAATCAATCTAAAAAATTTACAAACGCAATCTGAATAAAATACGAACATAATCAATGTGAAGAATTTACAAACTCGATCTAAATAAAATAGGAACATAAGCAATCTAAAGAATTTACAAACTCAATCTGAACAAGATACAATTCAGAATTAAACAACCACTAAATTGAAGCCCAAATTATAACTATAAATAGATACTCAAGGCTAAAGAAGAAGATCATCGAAAATCAAAAAAATAGTAGAATAACTCATTAGCTCAAAATTTCAAATTCATCTTGGTGTTCAAAGAGAGAAAGCACTTGTTCAAGTTAGAAATATTTTCTGAGTGTTATTTTCTTAGAGTGTGAGAGTTATTGTTATTATCATCTTTGTTAGAAGCAAACACTTAAAGTTCCCATCTTTTGTATCTAACCCGATAGTGGTTTAGTTCCTTCTTAAATATGGGGTTGTCAGGTTGTTAGGAGAAGACTTGGTTTGTAGGGTCAATGTGGTTAGTTCCTTCTTCAATCTGGGGTTGTCAGGTTGTTAGGAGAAGACTTGGCTTGTAGGGTCAAGGTGGTTAGTTCCTCAAAAGTCTGGGTTGTGAGGCTGTTTGGGAAGACTAGCTTGGAGGGTCAGGTGCTTTGTAATTCAAGGTAATTGATTTGTGGATTAAAGCCTTCTGAATGAGAGGACTAAATGTAGCCAAGTTAGTGGTGAACCAGAATAAATCTATGTGTCAAATTATTTATGCTTTCATTGTTTGCTACCTATGAATTTGATTGCTTCTTATCTAAGTAATTCATAAAAACCAACCAGCCTTCAACAAATTAGCAAAAAGTTATCAACTTTGTCAAACACAATTCAACTCTCCCTTCTCGTGTTTGCACCTTCAGGGCTAATATCAGGAATATCAGCCAACGTCCACCCGATTTCCTTCATGTGTTTTCTCAAAATTTGCAGCAACTTTTCTTCCTGTTCATCTTCAAGTTTGGCTGAAATAATCACATGTAGCTTTCCATTCCTCTCTAGATATGCATATTTCAAATTTTTAGGAAGTGGTTTAAGCTCTAAAGCCAGTGGCTACTCAATGGAGGGTACAACACTAGAGGTCAAAGCTAAGTATACAAAATCAATTTTGTCCGTAGAAATATTAGCAAAATGATCAACCTACAAAGCAGCTTTGATCTTAGCACACACAGAGCACAACTGAGTATCTGTGCAAAAATCACAAGTATAAGTTTCATCAAAACCAGACAATGAAGGAAAATCAGTAGCAAACATATCGGTGTACATGTCATCAACCAAATCAGCAAGCAATTCATTTTGAAAATTAGAATGCTCTTCCATGGGGTGTTTCATAGCATCAAAGATGTTAAATTTTACAATGCTATCACCAAATTCCATGGATAGAGTTTCAGCATGAACATTAATTTTTGTTTTAGTAGTTTTCAAGAATGGTCTGCCTAAGATGATAGGCGCCCTGTTGGACTTAGTCTCTCCCTCTATGTCCAGAATGTAAAAATCTATAGGAAATATCAATTCATTAACTCGAACAAGTACATCTTCCACCAGTCCAGCAGTGCGAGCATTGCTTCTATTCGCCAATTGAATGGTAACACCTGTACTCTATAAAGGTCCAAGAGCAAGAGAGTTAAAAATAGATGTAGGCATAACACTAATGGAAGCTCCTAAATCTAACATGGCATTTTGAAATTGATTATTGCCTATGGTACATAGAATGGAAAAATTTCCTAGATCTTTGCAATTCTAGGGCATGGGATGAATGAGGGCTGAAACATTACGCCCCATGTTTACCCTTTCATTACCTTTTAATCTTCTCTTGTGTGTACACAACTCTTTTAGAAATTTGGCATATATTGGAATCTGTTTAATTGCTTTAAGGAAGGGAACGTTCACTTCCACCTTCCTAAATGTATCCAAGATCTCCTTGTCCCGATCTGCCTCGTCCATGTTCTTAGTCTTCACTTCCCTTTGAGGGAAAAGAAGTGGTATATCTTGCTCAACATTAATAAGCTCGGGTACTAGTATCCTCAACAACTTTCTTATTTTCCAGGTACCTTTGGTATTTCAACAGCTTTGCCAGACCTAAAGGTAATTGCATTGACTGTAGGAAGATTTGGATTTACTACTGACTAGGCAGGTAGTTGGCTTGACCCCTGAGTTTGCATTTGATTAATGGAAGTGGCCAACTGTCCAATTTTTGTCTCTAATTCTGAATAGTGGAATCTGTCCTTTGTTGAAATTGGAGATTTTGGACAGCCATCTATTTGACAAGGTCCTCCAATGAAGGTGTGTTGTTTTGCTGCTGCCTAGGTTGCTGTTGTGCTGTTGAGTTCCCCCATCTCATGTTGGGATGGTTTCTCCAACAAGGATTGTACCTATTAGATGACAGATCATAGATGGCATGAGGATTGTATATGTTTGTTGCATATGCTTGAGGAACATCAGCAATCAGATCTTCGTGCAATGTAGGACATGAGTTTGTAGGATGCTTCTGCAGACGTGCAAATACCATAAACCTTTGTTGCTTTGGTTTTACCTACTGCAATTTTTTCCACTAAAGACGTAAGCTCATCAAGTCTGCTCTCTAGATTCTTGTGGGAAGAAGCTTGAATTTCGTTCACCCCCTTTGTCAACATTGCTGAATTTCTTTTGGTTGTAAACTGTTGAGAATTAATGGACATGTTCTCAATCAAGGCTTTTGCCGCTTCTAGGGTCTTATCGATATGTGCTCCACCACTAGCAGCATCCACGATGCTTCTATCCATAGGTTGCAAGCCTTCATAAAAATACTGGATGAGCAATTGTTCAGAAATCTGGTGATAAAGATAGCTAACCACTAATTTCTTTAATCTCTCCTAATACTCATGCAAGGATTCTCTGTTAATCTGCCTACTACCACAAATTTCTTTTCTGATTGAAGCAGCTCTGTGAAGCAGGGAATAATATTTCTAGGAATAGCTTCTTTAGATCATTCCAACTTGTAGCAGAACTTGGCTGAAGGTAGTACAACCAGTCCTTGGTAGCATCTTGAAGTGAGAATGGGAAGGCTCTCAACTTGATATGGTCCTATGTTACTCCTTGAGGCTTCATGGTAGAACACACAACATGGAACTCCTTCAAGTGTTTGTGGGGATCCTCACTTGCAGGACCATTAAACTTTGGAAGCAAGTGTATTAAACCAGATTTAAGTTCAAATGGTACAATATAAGTGACATCACGTGCAACAAGTTGTCTTAAGGTTCTATTATCCATATTGTGATTAGTGAACTCACACTCAGAATCAGAGTCAAATAAGGTATGACTAAACATAGGATCACTTTCACTACCTAACTCATTAGCACTAGCAGCTCTATTAAGTCTACAAAGTAAATGAAAAGTCCTATCTATTTCAGGATCAAGCGGATGCAGATTCACATATCTGACCCTAGTCATGCATCATGAGAACATAACAATGCAATGCAACAACATAATTCTGAAAATTCTAAGAATGTCCCTATCGGTAAAATTGAAATGGAAAATGAAAAACCCTATCAAATAAAATCCAAAAAAATATAAAAATACCACCAAAAAATTCAAAAAATCACATAAAGATTACACAAATTTTTTTGGATTTTTTTTGAGAATATGAAAAATTCAAAAAATTTAAAAAGTGGTCTAAACGAAGGAATTTGGAATTTTGAGGATAGAATCCCGTAAGAAGTCTCTTCTACGGGAGTCCCGTTCCTTGATTTTTTTTGTAATTTTCTGGCAAAAATTCGGGGCAATCCTAAACGACCCGTAGAGCAACAAAACACAAAAAACAATTATTAGGATGGACAACCCCTAGATTATGCAAAACAAATTTTGAACATATTGTTATTTTGTGAGACTTTGCTCTCTAGAGTTCTTGAAAGAATTAACTTAGAACTTATCAAAGGTGTTAATCCTTGTGGCATTCTTTTTGGCTTATCAATCCCTAGATTGTGGCACCATTTTGTTCTTGGTTCGTTTGTTGAATTATAATTTCTAGCTTCATTTACATCAAACCCTAATTCACAAATTGTACCAAATTTCATGTTCAGTAACATGCGCTCATATTTCACATTCTCACTTTTGTGGATGTTAATCATTCCATATCATTAACTTTCCAATCAATTTTGTGGATTTTTAGCTTTCCAACGCCTACTCGCATGCGTCAATCCAATATCTAGAGCTCAAGTTATGGCTTATAGAGCGAGCAAGGGTCAATATGCAAATAATAAACTTAAAACTCAATTTCAACCCAAAGTTTAGAAACATGCTAAAAAGCTAATCTAGGATAAAAAGAGCTTTTTAAATGTAACAGTACAAAGCCAAAAACATGTACCAAAATTGCATTGATTAGTGCTGTCACTATAAATGGCAAACCCCTAGCTTATGCAAAACAAATTTTGAACATATTGTTATTTTGTGAGACTTTGCTCTCTAGAGTTCTTGAAAGAATTAACTTAGAACTTATCAAAGGTGTTAATCCTTGTGGCATTCTTTTTGGCTTATCAATCCCTAGATTGTGGCACCATTTTGTTCTTGGTTCGTTTGTTGAATTATAATTTCTAGTTTCATTTACATCAAACCCTAATTCACAAATTGTACCAAATTTCATGTTCAGTAACAAGCGCTCATATTTCACATTCTCAATTTTGTGGATGTTAATCATTCCATATCATTAACTTTCCAATCAATTTTGTGGATTTTTAGCTTTCCAACGCCTACTCGCATGCGTCAATCCAATATCTAGAGCTCAAGTTATGGCTTATAGAGCGAGCAAGGGTCAATATGCAAATAATAAATTTAAAACTCAATTTCAACCCAAAGTTTAGAAACATGCTAAAAAGCTAATCTAGGATAAAAAGAGCTTTTTAAATGTAACAGTACAAAGCCAGAAACATGTACCAAAATTGCATTAATTAGTGCTGTCACTATAAATGGCAAACCCCTAGCTTATGCAAAACAAATTTTGAACATATTGTTATTTTGTGAGACTTAGCTCTCTAGAGTTCTTGAAAGAATTAACTTAGAACTTATCAAAGGTGTTAATTCTTGTGGCATTCATTTTGGCTTATCAATCCCTAGATTGTGGCACCATTTTGTTCGTGGTTCGTTTGTTGAATTATAATTTCTAGTTTCATTTACATCAAACCCTAATTCACAAATTGTACCAAATTTCATGTTCAGTAACATGCGCTCATATTTCGCATTCTCAATTTTGTGGATGTTAATCATTCCATATCATTAACTATATGTTATGTTATTTAAAATGTGTTACATCATTATTTTTAAATTAAAAAATTTGAATGAGAGGCTAAAACTTTGAGATTTCAAAATGCATGAGCCAATTTCCATGAATTGGTGAAAATAGGAGATGAAAACTGTAATTAAATCTTTTAATAAAAGGTTAAATAGGTTTTTATTCTCTATAAAATTTCACTACTTTTAGTCCTTATAAAAAATTTCATCAAACCGTTAGTCTCTTAATAATTTTTCTTTTTATTTTTTGTCCCTGATTTTAAATCAACCATTGTGTATCCTTTGAATTTTTTTAATTATTTTTTGCAATAATATTTAGGACATATTTAACCACTTGGTACAAAAATATAGAATATTTAATCAGATGATAAATTAAATATAAATTTTTTAGGTATTTTATGTTTAAAAATTTATATATTATTTATTTGTTTTATAAAAATTCTATGTTTTTATAGGTTTTTTTATTTTTTGATTTTTGTATTCTCTCGAGTATTACTACAAAAAATAATTCAAAAAATAAACAGTAATTTTTATAAGAATTAATGCAAATTTTTTATAAAAATTAAAAATAAATTAGTAAAATTTTTTGTGAATCCCATTTAACTCTTTAATTTTGTTTTTTTGTTTTTTTGTTTTTTTGTTTTTTTTATAAATATAGATAATTTTGTTAATGTGTGAAAAAAAAAAGTTTAGATTCATAAATAATAAAGCACGAGGTAGTACAATAGACTCAGGTGGAGGTCGAAGTGGAGTTGGGTTGGGCAGAGATGGAATCATCGTTGTCAATTTGGGAACACACTCTTATCGTCTTTCTTCGACCCCTCCTAGCCATAGCGTTCGTTCTCTCATTAATCACTCTAGGTAGGTAAATCTATTTCTTTCTTATTCCATTCATCATGTTTACTTCAAACTCACAAGGAATTTGTATGTGTAGGTTGGTTATTGGCATGGAAACTGGTACTTGTTCATGTTCCTTTGGTTCAAGAGGTTTTTGGTCTTAAAAAGAAACCTCCTCGATCCAAACCCCAAATTGGTCGTCTCTCCAAAATTTACAGCACCATTCATGCCCCAATTTCACCTTCCACTTAGGAAGGTAAATTTTCTCTTTTTCTCCCCCTTTTTATAACTTCTAATGTAAAAGGATAACAATTAACCATATGTTTTTATCATTGAAAGTTGAAACTATAGCTTTGTTTGGATTCAAAAAATAAAAATAAAAAAGTATCTCACTCCATTAGGTTGATGTTCTATTCTTTTGGCCGTACACAATGGAATGAATTGATTCAATTAACTTCTATCATTGTTTGGATGTATGATATAAAAAAAACAATTTTTTCATTCCATTATTGGGAATCAAATGAAATAGTAAAATGATTAGAGAACAGTTAGGTAGTTAGTGTGATCCTCAATATGAAGCAAAAAGTGATATGGAGTGAAAATAAATTGAGGTTCTATTCTATTTTAAATAATTTGAATGATAACAAGTTAATTCATTCAACTCCTCTAATTTTCATGTTTCATGTCTTTACTTTAACGCGAATGTAGTCTTCATGTCATGGGAAACTAGAATGTAGATACTACATGTGTTGGTGTTATGTTATCAAATAAGTTTTCACTGATGGTTTAGAAGTTGTGACAAACAATAATATTGGATAATTACTTATGTTGTAGAGCAGATAAGAGATGGAACAGAAATGTGTGCAGATCTATTAAGCTATTGGTATTTGGTGTCCTTTTATTTAACTCTGGTAATTTGGTGTCGCACTTAAAATGCTCCTTGCTTTTTGTTAAATTCCAATAGGTTTTCAGAAACTTTTGTTCAGGTTTTGGTAATTGGAGTTCTTTGTCTGGGAATCAAATTTTCTACAAGGGGAGCTTTCTTTAAATGTCATGGAGGAAAAGGAAATTCAACAGTACTTTTAAATTCATTGAAATAGAAAGAAGGAAAACTGATTGTAATGCACGTTCCCTTGCCAATAGGTTTCCTAGCAACCAGGATTTTTGAGTTGATAGTTTATATAGAGAAACACTATCCTACATCAAATCAGTATTTAATTATTTATTGAGTCAATATGATAAGATATTTTAGCCTTGTAGCTTATCCTATCTTGCTTGTTACTTGTTAGTGCAACTTTTGTCCTTAGGGAGGTTGCTGGGTTAGGAAAATAGTACTACATCAGGTCTTTTTTATAAGAGACAATTGGTTTATAATTTAGTCAACAAAAGTTGATGTATTTGGTCCATCAATGGTTTATAAGTCCCAGCAATGTTGTCAACTCATCCTCATTCTCAGCTAAGTACTTCTTCTACTGTCCACCATCAAATGCACCAAAAACGTAGCTTCCAAACCCATTTTGCAGTGTTCTTTTTCTTTCAACATCCCATGCACAGTAGCCTAACCAAAAGCAAATATGATATTTTTGATTTTGATTAATTGAATACTGCATCAAAATCTTGATCCCCTTTGTTACAAAATCCACGATCAAGTAGAGAAAAAACAAACCCCCATCACCACAGCACGTTATTCTTGCACCCTTATATATCCACTCACATCAGAAATTGTCATACATCAACTTAATGCGCACCTTTATTTTAGTCTTTTCTTTGGCAATACATAGGCATAAGGGCATTGTTGCATACATGAGCTGTCTAAAGGACACTCAAAGTAATGTTGCGCAATGCATCTTCTTCATAAATATACAACATATTTTTTTAGCAGAGTCATCTTTAACTTGTGTTCATATCTTCAGTTGCAAAAAATGTTCCACATGTATTGTGACATTGATTTTGATATGGACATGGTTCACATCAGTATGATAACCCTTAAAGCACAAATCCATGAGCAGATTTTAGCGTACTGACAATCCAAACAGTAGTCACAAACTTAATGTTGTGTATTGTTCCTCGTGTCAGGCTCCTAGATTCATATCTAAACCAACTTCTTTTAGAGTTGTTCCCCGATACCAATTTCCGTTGTGCAGTGGTTGACTCGCGTCGTGGGTTCATGGCATCTTAGACCATCAACAGTGACAGTGAGGAAAACATTTATCTTAAGTTCCAGTTCAGTACTTGGTCTCCAATGCAATACCACAGCTCACAAGCATCCCTCCCAATTTGCTTACAAATCTTCTTCTATTGCAACAATTCTCACTGTATCTTTTCCCCATGTTTTGCTTTTAAATTTCCGTGCCGCCGCAACTGCTCGAAACTTGTTCGTTGTTAACAAGTTTGGTTTTCTATGGTGTAAATTATTTGTTATACACTATGTAGTCCATAGCAGTGTAGCAGCCCATAGGTACTATGCAAAATCACATTGTGTTGCGGTTTTGAGTTGCAGCTGTAGTGCCAGTAATAGTGTTCAAATTGTTTGTTATTGTTCTTTTTGGTCATTTCACTGTAAAATAGATATATTTTTCCAGCAACTTATAGCTTTTCCTTTTGTTCTGCACTTTTTGGTCATGTCACCCTTAAATTTTGAATGACAATGTTATAGGTGCCTTCTGTCTTCATATTTCTTCTCCTATGAAGAACTTCATCTCCCCTCTTCACATTGTGCAACTTTTTGGCAACCCTTTCTCTGACTTTTTGGCAGTCATCCTCACCTTGGTCTTTTTGGTCATTTCACTGTAAAATAGATATTTTTCGCCCACAACTTATAGCTTTGCCCTCTTTTTCGTACTTTTTGGTCATTTCACCCTTGAATGACAATGTTATATGTCCTTCCCGTCTTCTCATTTCTTCTCCTATGAAAAAACTTTATCTTCCGTCTTCCATTGTTAAACTTTCAGCAATTTCTTTGACTTTTTGGCATTCATCCTCACCTTGGAGATATTGATTCCATTCAAGGATCACATGTATTTATTTAAATACTTGGATGACAGGATGAGTTACACACCTTGGAAGCTAAAAGTTACTCCCTCCGTTTTAAAATGAATGTCGTTTAAGGTTTTTGCAAATGCATTAAGAAATACAATGAATAGAAGAAAAATAATAGTCATTTCACCGAATTACCCTTATTTTCTATTGGTGAGTTTTCTACTATCATAAATGTTAAGTAGTAATAATACCTTGGAAGTAGTGTACATATTAATAATTGAAGGATACAACTGGAAAAAATAATTAAAGTTACATTAAAAATTGAAAATGACATTCATTTCTTAAATAATCTTTTCTTCTAAAGTGACACTCATTGTAAAAAGGAGGGAGCATTTGCTTTATATTGGGTTTGATATGACTTTAATGTTGTTTGAATTATCGTATTTTTAGCTTTTAGGTATATGATATGAGTTTCTTTCATACCACTGTCCGCCATTGACTAAATAGATTAATTTATAAATAATGGAAAAGATATACTAAAAGTTAATTTTTTTTTAAAATTATGCAATGTTGTTATTTGGATGTACATTTTATCATATGGTACCTATGTCGGGTTCATTTCAAACATAGAATAGGATAACTAACATAATACTATGTGGTTATTATATAGTGTGTAGTAAATATTGTAATTGATAAAATATTAGAGGTTTTTAGGTTCATATCATATCTTGCTTATATCTAACACTCATATGCCATCGTTCTTTATCTTATCCTTGCAACAAATAGGTCAATGGTTGCTTTCTTGCCTTTCCATTATGGATGAGATCATTAACGATTATAGATAGTAACGGTTGTTTTCTTGTCAATGCAGATATGATCATTAAATTGTAAAAATAATATTGCAGATGGCAAACATGGGAACTTGGATAGTAGGACAGGCAGTGAACCATTAACTGAAATTAAATGAAAAAACTCCAAGTAGCAGATAATACGTCTGAAGGCTCTGGAGATTTTTATATTATATTCCCTGTACATTATTTTAGTTAATTAACTTAAGAAAACTAAATTGTGAGTGTTACTCTATATATTGCTCAGTGGAACTACTTTGGCAAATCCAAGTGATAATTATTTATGATTTATTTTTTTGACATTATGATTGTTAGGAAGCATGATAACTAGGAAGCAACTGGGTAGCATCTGCACCTCTCAGATGAAATGTAAACTCATCTAAGTAATGCCAATTAATATTTGTTTTATTTGGTATAATATATTACAAATATATAAAAATATATTATTTAATACTTACCAGTTCAACTCTAGCCTGATTGGATCAAACCCTTAAGGTCCATTTGATTTGCAGAATAAGATAGAGACATAATAAAATATAAAGCAGAATAAGAATATGATATGATAGTGACATAGTAAATATTACTCTATTTTGTATTTTGTATTTGATGCCTAAGGTGAATTATTTTATTCCTTTGCTATATGCTTCTGGGTATGACAAGATCACTTTTCTTGAATCCAATCTTGCACAGATTTTCCCTTACTCAAATTATGTTTCCCAACATTTACAACAAGAAAACAACCCTTAACTATGACCAAAAGAAAAGTCATTCACCGTAGGCAAAATGTTGTTGACGTCGAGTTTCCTCAACATATTTTAAACACTATGTCTCACACTCACCATATCTACAGGGGAGGACGGACGTTGGAATTTGGAGTGGTCCAAGCCCCTGTTGACTTTTTGTAATCCTTAAAAAAAATATTAAGCCATGTAATGTAATTATATAAGGAATGTACATATTTCAGTTTGTCGTATATATACAATATGCATTGCTTAAAATCCTGGAAAACAACCGCCGAACTTGTAAAAATAAGAAGACTGCTGCCAAGTAGATTTGATAATATTCTGTGTGACAATAATAATAATAATAATAATAATAATAATAATAATAATATTATTATTATTATTATTATTATTAGTATTATAGATTTTTTAATACTCAATTAAGCTATATGTTCCCGTAAATAAATATTTATTTTGAGAAAAGGTGAATTAAATTTAATCTGAATAGTTTTTATGTTTTATAATAAAACTTAAGAGCAAACAAATTAATTAATTATATCCATAAAACTCATAAACTAACATCTGAACTGCACTGTAAATAAATTTTACAGCATGATGGCATTAATGGACAACACAAATTAATGTTTATACATATTTTTATAAAAAAAGTTTACATATTTGTTCGATGAAACTTTTATTTAATATAAAACAGTCGTCCCCTGCTAATATTTATGTCTGGTTCCGCCCAAATTGCCTCTTTGTTTGAGAATGTTCCTTAACTAATCCTAAATACCTCGATAAATTTGAGTCAGATAGATAAAATCATGATTAAAAGTTATTTAAGTGTGGCGTAGTTTGAATAAAAAGTGTTAGATATTTTAAATTTTAATTGATATATTAAATATAATAGTTTATTGTATATTAAAATTTTAAGTTGTAAATTTGTAAATTAAATGGACAGAAAAATTGCAAACACAACGACATAACGAGGGAAAATTAGAATGTGAAGTTACACAAGTTTGGGAGAGATAGAGCTACGAGTGTAATATATTGATTTAATTCATATTTTTTTAGAGGTAAAAATATGAACGCCAATTTGTTATAGCTTTAACAATTTTTTCTCACAAAATTCAAATCAAATTGATAAAGAACATGTTGATTTTGTTCAGTTTAAACACATTATATTTAAAAAATTAAGACACTTATTTGAAAACACTAGATTTTTATTTTGGAGGTAAAACACTAAATTTTTATACTATTAAAACAATTGCATAAACTTTTTTATGAATAATAATAAAATATAAATGATTAAAAATCACTTAATTTCTTTCAAAAAAAACTTAAATACAACACATTCTTTTAAGATACTAATGATATAGTGTGAAATAAAATATAATAATTTCGTTAAGATATCATTCATTAAATTTATAAATTGGCGTGAAACCATATTCAAATCAATATAAATTGAATTTATTTGATTAAGTTCAATTTGAACAAAAACACTAAAAAATAAAATCAATTTAATTTTTTTCATTTATATTTTTGAATCTATCAAATTATTGGTTTGAATTCTATATCTCAGACGAAACTCAAAACACATAATTGTAAAACACATTTTTGATGAAGACAAAGACCAAGAATTGTGATCAAAGCTAAAAAAAAAGTCCAAATATCATAGTTCAACCTTAAACAAACATATTAGATGTTTAATAAATGTAAAGGTAAATGATACAATCAAAACCTCAAGTACATGAGAACCATTCATCTTTACATATGCATAAAAAGTATTTTCAAAAGTCAAAATTACATTAACAAAGTTTTAAAATTAATATTTTTGACAAAAAACAATGTTGTATTCGAATACAGCATATTGTATTCGAATACAGATGCTAAGTCAGTAGCAAAAGCTTGACATCTGTATTCGACTACGAAGTACTGTAATCGAATACAAGTGCTAAGTCAATAGCTCAGACTACACATCTGTATTCGACTACAACCTGCTGTAGTCGAATACAAATAGCAAGTCAGTGGCAAAATTAACGTATTTGTATTCGACTACATAACCTTGTATTCAAATACAAGGTGAAAATTTTGAATAAATTTGAACGTTATAAGAGGTGTATTCGAATACATACATACTGTATTCGAATACAACTAGAAACAATACAATTTTTCAGATCTGAAATGGTTCTAGATCATTACATTTGTTCATCAAACCTCTTAGAACAATGACCACGAATCTGAAGAGATGTTTATGGAGTATAAATACACCATAACTTCAGATTAATTAACACACAATCCTACTACCAAACCTTGAACAACTTTGAACAATTTTTCTGATTTTTTTTCAAAGCTATTTCACATAATTCAAGTACTTGCATTTCATTTTCATATCATTGAGAAAGGTTCTCAAAGTACTTGAAGCAATATTGGATTGATATCATTATACCTCTCTTATATCCTTATTCCAAATTAAATTACATTGTTTGTAAAAGAAAGTAGTACTTTCTTAAAGAAGCCTAATCTAAGATAGTGGTGTGCTATCTTAGAAGTTTGTAGCAGAGATCCTAGGGTGAGATTTGTACATTTTCTGACAACAGTGGAGAAATCTCTTGTAGTGTGCAAGAGGACTGGATGTACCCTTGGTCATAAGGGGAACCAGGATACTATTGATGTGTTATTTTAATTGCTGCCATTTACTTATTGTCACTTACTTTTCTAAAGCACAAAAATCTATCGCCAAATCGCTGAAATAAGAAAATTTCCTAAACACCTAAGTCACCCCCCCCCCCCCCCCCCCCCCCCTCTTAGGTGCACCTCTATACTTACAATAATTAGAATTTAAATTGAAACATATACTGTATTTTTTATTAAATTTTTAATTTATAATTTTTTTATTGGTTACAAAAAATATTGTTGGGACTTTGGGGTGGCCGTGGCCACCCCTACTCTAAACAAAACTCTGTCCCTCGTGGCACCTGATCACTTAAAATAATCACATAAATTTTTCTTCAAATCTTGACCATTTATGTATAGTTGTGTGGTCAATATTTAACCCTCTCATTCTTTCATTTGATATGCTTCTTTTATATATATATATATATATATATATATATATATATTGATGCCATGTGGTTTAGTGGGATCTATACATTAAAACAACAAAACTAACTAAAACATGTGATCAGGGGACTGACTATAAAAAGACAGACTTAGTACTAGCTATACACTATATATACATATATCACGTCTGTACACCACCATTATATGTCTATGTAGGGGGTACTAGAGTGAAATGAGTAAGAACCAGACCTAGAGGATAGTGTCAGAACCTGTTGATCCCTCAGATTTTTCTCTCTTCCACATCCTCAACCTCAACCCCGATACACCAAGCCAAACAGTTGACGGTAAGCACAACTAGAGCTTCTTACATGTCTTCTACCCCAGTTATCAGACATGCAATCCTCGTGCAAGGCGCGATGAAAACCCATATCCCATGTAATGGTAGAGCCTGAGTGATGCATAGGTGTCCATCGAATGTTGCATTAGCACAGCCAGGGCTCTTGAAAGTGTAGGATACACAATCGATGTACGTCTTTATGTTCCCATCCACATTGAAGCTCTAGTACCCTTTTCTTATCTCCTCGTGGCACTCAATCACAAGGTCGAGCCAAAGGGCCTAACCTGATACCATAGGGAAGGGTGGAGAAATGAAGTTCGCCAAGAAAATAAGGGATAAGATTTATGTACAAGTATAAAAAGATCGAATGACGTGTAAAATAGGAATATATGTCACACGTGCAAGTATTCACATTACCACACCATCCTCGAAGTAATCTCTTTGATCATGTCCTAACTATTTTAATGCAGTCCCGAGCTATATGCTTACTCAGGTCACGTGACCACATGTCAAAACAAATCCCCTAAATGACGGTCAAGTATCACGTGACCACATGTCCCCAAAGTCCCCTAAATAATTGCAAACGCCACCTACCTTCTCGTGGGGTCGAAGTGTTATAAGTCGATTGCCTCCAAGAAAATAGGCGAAAATGTCAATCTTATTTCGCATTTAGTAACAGTAATCCTTTTCGGGATTCGACCAATAAATTGACCTAGTGCGCCCATACGCACGATAGTGGACTTAATAATCCCCGCCCTTGACACTACTATATGCATATTGTATTACACTTTCCAACAGTGACCTATATTGAGTGTCATAATTCCATATTTACTATTATCCTTTCTTTATTTTAATCTCATCATAACCTATATAATGCAATCATACATTATTTTATCTTATGTTAAGGTCAAACCATTACACCTAATATAACAACATACACAAACAAGTTAGCATTACATCTTCCAATAATAATAATTATATCAATCCCGTGATAAGCTACTTAAGACCGATGTAACCTCATTAATAATCTCATGAGTTAGTAACGATATATAGCTCTCATTAGGTGTTTATCTCTAGTGTGACTTGGGTCAACCCTACGCATATATATTAAACTAGTTATGCTAACCATCCCGACGTGTACGGAAACTTTCTCCACCTTTGTTGGTATTAAAAAAGCTTGAAAAGGATGAGTTAGTGACTGCAAAGCAACTACCCTAACGTTTTAACTTGAACGGTACCTCTAACGATAATCTTAATTATATTGTAATTATTGATAATTCGCCATAAGTTTATATATATTTTTAAATAAATTTTAGGATAACCATAGGGCATTATAACCACTAAGGTAGCGCCTTTTTAAGATTATTAGGGTATAACAATGCCTTCCAAACTTACCCCTATTAAGGCCCTACTAATGGCATAAAAATCCTAATTTGAAATCGAAACCCTAATTTAGTATTTTTAATATAATGAAAATATTTAAATTAAACGAAGCTAAGACACTGTAACTACTACATAAGTGCCTTATTGTGGTTATTAGGATATAACAATGCCTTCCAAAATTAGCCCTTGCAAGGCCCTAGTATCGGAATAAAAACCTTAGTTTGAAATCAAACCCTAATTCAGCATTTTTAATTTAATTACAATTTTTAAATTAAACTAAGCTAATTTGGACATACCCCCGACACCTGAATAAACTTAAAGATATAAATTGGATGTTACTTCGACAGGTTTTGGAAAAAAACCCTTAATGCCTTTGAAAACTAGTCGCCTCGAAAACTTGCTCAAAATGATCCGAAACTTAAAAATAACACAATACACACTAAAATAAGATAAATAGACTATGTGATACGTGGTATTGAGAGAGAGACCAGAGAGAGAGAAAAGGTTGGAGGAAGTGAGGTTTGATGGTTTCTATTAATAGAAATTTTTGCAGATTCTCTTGGCCACTTTAGATTTGTTGGACAAATCTAGTTGTTCCATAATTTTCCACTTCTTTTCGTGGCCTACCTGGCCCAACTATGGTTTGACACGTGCCCAAGCATGTAACACTCCTCTTTTCAGAATGAATTCACCCAACTACTTTAAATTTGCCCAACGATTTTTTATGCTTGAATGAGAGTTTTTCTTCCATATAAAGTTAGCTCCTTTTAAAGAACTTCCAAGACTCAAATAATAAAAAAATTTCATCACAAAAAGTGTTTAGAATTATGATATCTATAAGGACACATAGAATTGGATAACAAAATCTTAGATTTTGTAATATTGAGTAACGAAAATTGGATTGTTACAGATTTGGTGCCATTGTCGGTTGAAACAATTAGTGACAAAACAATGTTTGATTCCCTGATTAACCATGGTGTGTTTCCTAATAAATATCTTATTGCTACTGATACATTGAAGATACTTTCGATGTATTTCATGATATGTTGTGTTTCCCTTAGATGCCAAATTGCTGTTACAATTGCACTCATCTTGCCTGCTTGTTTAGGATTAAGAGATCTAAAATTAAGTAGAGCAGTTCATGGATCTTAATATCTGGACCGTTTGATCTTGATTTAACGGTCGACAAAGTTTGACTGGCTGTAGTGACTACTCTTTGAATGCATAGAAACATGATCCATATGTTGCTAAACATGTGTCTGGTGGAGACTATCATGAAAGAGAGATTGAATATGCATATTATTGTACTGAAACCAATTGAAAATATTTAATACTATCTCTCTCATATGGAGATTGTCAAAGGCCAATATTTGAAGAAATGGGATCATGCTCTATAACGAAGCTATGAAGTTTGACGTAGAACATTTCTTTGGTTTTCTCAGCTACTAGTCTATAAGCATTAATGCTTTTGTTTTCCCACTCTTCTTGATGTGGTTTTCAATCTTGGCTTGGACATCACTTGGTCTACGACTCCAATAGCCTATGATGCCCCTATCCCTCAGATGGGAATTTATTTTTGAAAACACGGACATGTCGCGAAGGCAGAGTAGAACGCGATCTTGCTGTATTGGTTAAGCAAGTTCTTTGTTTGTACAAGTTCGGTGGTTGTGGTCCAAGAATAAAATTTTTATGTTGCCTTATTGAATGATCAAATAAGGAATTTTTTTCGGGGTTCCCTCTTTCTTTACTCGTTTTACTTTTTCGTGTTCAACATTTTGGAACAACCAATCGAGAAGAAATATATCAAGATTGTAAGTGGTCCCATATGGTTTCAGCAATTATAGTTCTATCTTTACTTCCCTAAACATCTTGAAAATAGTTTTAGTCTCGACTCTGTTCCTAGAGATGGCTGGATTTTGTGCAAATCCTTGATTTGTCACCGTGTTAAATCTACGTCCACTATCTTTGTGGCTAAAGAACTGCATTTAGTTCAATGATGCTAAGCCGACTAGGCTCCAATATCATTTGAAAAAGTTATCTCTTTTGGAACCAAGTTGGTCCCTCGAACAATTCCTTATGCGTTTTGATGTTAACAAAGGTATTTTGTGAGAACAATTTATTGCATTAATGGCTTCATTAAGTATGCAAAAATTAGAACAGAAATCAGAGGAAACAACTAGAAAAAACGGCCAGAGGATACCAGTAGAAGATATCACTAGAGGATATCACCAGAGGAAGTAAAAAGGTCAGAGGAAACAAAATCAAATAAGTCAAATCCACGCGCTGGAAAAGTTCGCGCATCTGCCTCTGATAACGTGCTTCTTGTAGTTCAACGTGTTTTTGCGTGTGCCTTTGAATAATTATGTGCCTCTGAAGACTTAGTGTGCCTCTAAAGATTCAGTGTGCCTTTGAAGAATTTTGTGCATCTGAAGATTGTGTGCCTCTGAAGAATTATGTGCCTCTAAAGATTCAGTGTGCCTCTAAAGGATTATGTACCTTTCAAGATTCAACGTGCCTATGGAGTTTTTATGGTTATGATGAACAGTAACTTCAACATGCCTCTAATGAACAGTAACTTCAGCACGCCTCTGATGAATAATAACTGTGGGATGCCTCTGATGAACAATAACTGTAGGATACTTCTAATGAACAATAACTTTAGCATGCCTCTTATGAACAATAACTGTATGATGCTTTTGATGAACAATAACTTTAGCATGCCTTTGATGAACAGTAAATGTAGGCTGCTTCTGATGAACAATAACTCTAGCATACCTCTGATGAACAATAACTATAGGATGCCTCTAATTAATGGTAACTCTTCCATATTTTTGATGAATAGTATTATTGAGCATGCCTCATGAAGTCTGAAGCCATTGTTCAAGTTTGCATTAAAGCATATATTCCTCTAACTTTGAAGACTGTAACTCGTCCCAGAGTGTTGCCTTTGATACGCAACACACTCTAAAGTTGCACTGACTCTAATAATGCAACAAAGGTGAAGTTGCCCATGCCACTAATTCTAAGTCATGCAGCTTTGCATATGCCTTTGACTATGATTTGTCAAGCATCACAGTATCTGATTCCAACAATCAAGTTAATGACTATGAAGAATAAAAGTCAATGATTCCGATGGAGAAAAGTCAACGACTCTGATGGAAGGTCAAAGACTCTAATAGATTGAACAACATACTAAATTGGACTTAGCTGTATTCTTACTTTTGAAGGTCCAAAAACAAGCCCAGATTTGTCCCACCCAAATCAAATCAAGCGTATGAAGGAAGACTCAAGTGAGTCAATTTGCAAACGTAATCTGAACAAATACACCCAATATCTTTCTAGAAGAATTGCTTATATCAAATTTAGAAATAAAAAAATTCCTAACGGTCATATTATCAAGATCATATTAATCAGAAGTATATTTTGAGAAAATATTTGTTGACCAAGGTGAATTTGAGATACGATCCAGAAATTTAGCAATAAATTCACGAATCCTAATTTCATCTATAAATAGTGGATCAAGGCTGAATAAGAACAAGTGTAACACGAACTCAAAAACTCAGAAATCATAAAATCTAAAGTTATTCAGAAAACCTTAAAAGCTCAATATTTTTTGAGTGTTTAAAGTTTAAGTTCTAGCAAAGTACTCGTTCAACTTTATATTATCTAGTGCTTAGTGCTTCATTGTTAGTGTGTAATCATTGTAACAAATCTGTTTAGAAGAAGAAAAATAGAAACAATGTCACCCTTTTGTAACCCAACTCAGTAGTGGCTTTAGTTTGCCTCTAGCAATCTATAGGTTTCAAGTTGTGTAGAGAAGAATTGACTTGTAGGGTCAAGGTGTAGTTTGCCTCTAACAATCTGTAGGTTTCAGGTTGTGTAGAAAAGACTTGACTTATAGGGTCAAGGTGTGGTTTACCTCAAAAAGTCTGTAGGTTTAGCTTGTTTTGAGATGACTGCTTTGTAGGGTCAGATGCTATTGTAATACAAGTTTGAATTAGTGGAGAAATCATCCTGTGTGAAGGGATTGGACGTAGCTACCAAGTTGGTGTGGTGAACCGGAATAAAATCTAGTGTGTTACTTTTATTTCCGCTTTGTCTATTTATTGATGCCTCTTATTAGTCCAAACATTTAAGTCACCAAACTAGAATCAAAATTAGATTCAAGAACAAAGTTTCAAAATTAGACAAACACAATTCAACCTCCCTTCTTGTGTTTGCGCACCTTCAACCTCTACATGGGTTTCTAATATAGCAACTGTTGATTTATCTTCCGTAGCCCAAAGTGTTGTTAAGGAAAATGGGGCTAGGAATATTTGTTGTGGTTTGAAGCTAGGCAATAGAAATAACAAATGTTTAGCCGAACCATACATGTTTGGACTTCTTTAGCACATTCCCCTTCAACACATTCTTTTGATAGAATTTTTTGGGAATCAACTTGGGGAAACAACTGCTTTCACTAACTGGTGGCCTTCTGTCAAGGATGCCATGTTTTCTAACATGGTGGTTACCATTCTTCCTCGAAGTACTGCTTTATAAAAAACAAGGGGAACGACCTCAACTCCATAAGCCCAACCTAGTAAGGTAGTATGCCCATTTACAACTAGGCAAAACACCAGGAATATAATGTCATCAGCTCCAAAAAAAGGTAATCCATATGTTCTTTTCTATTTATTCTTTTTCCTTTACTATTTCCCACTATTTGTTGATTATTATTTTCTTTCATACACATAAGATCAGATGAAGAGGATGAAATGAAGTTTCTGTCAAACACAAGAAATGTGGGGTTTGATTGTGTTTACCGTTTTAAAAACTATTTTCTTTTCTTACAAAGATCGTTCTTTATCAAAACATTCAACTTACTATTGAAAAAGGTTTAACGAGTGTAAGGTTGAATCATAAAGAACTAAAAGGCGATAAATAAAAGAGACTGATGAGACACATATATTTTATACTAGTTCACAACAACTTGTTGCTACCTCTAGTCCTCCCCTTACAGAGAGATTTTGCCTCAGTACAGTCGATAACTTAATCCACTATTTCCAATAAATAATTGTACAAATATTCTTTTCTTTGGCTCTTCAGGCTTTGAGTATTTTTCTATAGCCTCTCTAGGCTTTGGTTCTCAGAACTGTTCTTCAACATACTGGCGTCCTACTGTTGAGGTTCATGAGGGTCATTGTACCTTTTCAGGTACCTCGTTGAGAATGAAAGGGTTGTGCCACTATCGGGCTCATTTACATCAGTTTTAGTTTGTGTCTATTTTGACACAAAGTATGTTTCGATGATTCTAACTCTCATTGAAAGAATGTTACATATTCAATTTTATATTGGTTCAAGTGTATGAAGACACTTTGACTGATTTACATCAATTCTAATAACTCTCTATCGAATTCATAGGCTCGGTCAATGGTCTCTCAACGTATCCTTTGATAAATAGACGATGACAAAGATACAACACGTATTGCCCTCTCTACGCTAAGTCTGATATCTGAATCAGCATTGCGTTGCAATGCCTCTAATACAGCAAATCACTATCGCAACTTTTTTGGCTCTGATGAACTCAAACGTGAATTCTAATAGTCTGCCTCTGCCTCTAATAAGCGTGACAGGAATTCTTTTGCCTCTACGTCTGATAAGCATGACACAAATTCTTTTGGCTCTACCTCTGACAATCACTTCAATGCTCTGAAAAAGTCAACACTAAACAAAGTCAACGCTCTGAAGACAGAGCAATTTGCGCATCCTCTAATGCATATTCTGAATCAGCTACTTGTCTAAAGATCTCAAGACACTCTCTAATCAACGTTCCCTCTGGTTTCC
This sequence comes from Cicer yamashitae, assembly GCA_037974755.1. Classification (NCBI taxonomy): domain Eukaryota; kingdom Viridiplantae; phylum Streptophyta; class Magnoliopsida; order Fabales; family Fabaceae; genus Cicer; species Cicer yamashitae. The sequence goes on from JBBPBQ010000004.1 coordinate 33,172,253, forward strand.
AAATGTTTCAAACAGACACACCAAATTAGTACAACATGAGTCTTTTCTAAAAATCTCTCTATCAAATAATTCCACCAAGATATGATACAGAACTTCATGGATTATCCTGATTTTTCTAAAATTAGTACAGCAGTTAGAAACCCTAATTGTCTCTAAAAAGGACGTGCCTCCCTCAATGAATAATGACACAACAACGAACAACATATTGCATTCAAGCAACAAATGATAATCACATTTGTACTATTGTTATCGTTCTATTATTGCTAAGAGAATTTTTCTGAAGCAAAGATTGTAAACACTCTTTGTAAGAGCTTATTCAAAGAAACTCTAAAACCATTTTGTTGTAACCAAGCTCTGTAACGACTGCCTTCCTCAACAGCTTGATTGTACTAAGCTCGAATGTTTAGAAGATTGAACACAGTCAGTGTGACTAGTAGTTGTTCAAGTGTAAGTCTGATTTAGTGATAATTTATTGGATTAAATCGTTCAAGTTGAAGGGAATGGATGTAGCTATCGTGTTGATGGTGAACCAGGATACATTGATGTGTCTCTCTACTATGTTTTCACACTCGTGCGTTATCTTCTTTACTTTGAGTATAGCCACACAAAAGATAAAAACACAATTCAAACCCCCAATTTCTTGTGTTCTTTTCATTCTATAGGTGATAATCTTATCTCCTGGTCAAGAAAAAGACAAAGCACTATTGCTCTGCCTACAACAGAAGCTAAGTATATCTCAACAACTAATTGCAGCACTCAACTGTTATGGGTGAAACATCAACTAGAATATTTCAAAATTTATGAGAGTAACATTCCTATCTTCTATGATAACACTTCAACCATATGTCATAGCGTTTCAGCAACTCAATAGTTGCAAGTAATAATAAAACGGTAGTACCGAGTGTCGAACTCAAGGATTGGGTTTTACTATCGAGTTGTATTTAATTACTAAATTGAACAAAAAATTTACGAATTGATTTAAATAATATTTAAAATTAACAACAGTAATAAAATTGATCCTTTATAATGAGAGAAATGTCAGGGATGAGTCTCACTTCGAATCCAACCTTGGTGTCTAATTTGTTCCTAGTTACTGAATTCCTTTATTGAATTATTACCGAATTCTCGTTATTATTCTTGCCCTAATGTCTTAGTGATAGAACCTTTAATTCCAAATTGAAACCTTAAACAATCTAAGGGGTTGAATAGGATATTAAGTCAAGATATTAATTGTCACATCACGAGTTTTGATAGTGTTAAGTTAAAACTTAACAAAAGGGATCAACTAAACCTAGCGTTACTAATGTAATTGACCAATTTGTAACTTTTAAAACGTAGAGGAACAAAATAAAACCTTAAATAAACGTAAAGAATCAAATATAGAATTCAGCCATACTAAATTCTAATTAACTACTAAACTGGTTACTCTAGTGAGCTAGATAAATACTATATATTTACAAGAAACTTGCTCATTAAGCAAGAAATCTAAATCACTTATAATAGAGGTTAGGGATGAAGAGTAAAATCTTTCAAACATTGAGACAAAAATTTATTCAAATAGCAAAATTCATTTCAATAGAAAGGTTTACAACAGCCCGAATACGAAGGCAGAATTGGCCAAACTCCGTTATTAATTCTTGTGTCTTATTATTTCTCTTTCATTATAATTTGACCACAAGAAATATTTGATTAGTTTCCTAACAATTGGTATCTCGAGCCTTGGTTCGTTTTTAAGAGATGATACTAAGAAAGTCAGATTCAACTGGGAGTGATGGTTGCTGATGAAGGACTGATGAAAATTAAAAAGTTCAATGGTGTAGACTTTGGTTTTTGGAAGATGCAGATTAAGAATTATTTGTATCAAAAAATTTGTATCAACCTCTCATAGGAAAAACACCAGACTAGATTAAGGAAGGTGATTGAAAGTTTCTCGACATGAGAGCTTTTGGTGATATTTGATTTAACATTATCTCGTAATGTTGCTTTTAACATTGCAAAGGAAAAGACCACAACAGGTCTATTAGTGACTCTTTCTAGTAAGTACGAAAAGACGTCATCCTCAAGAAAGATCATGAGAGACGTAAGCATAATTGACAGAACTCCGCTATCAATATATTTTTGAACGGTGTTATCAGTTCTTATGTATTATTACTTCACTTTTTTCATTTTCACTAATAATTTGATCATGAGAAAATTCTACGTAGTTTCTTCATTAACATATTGGTCTCTAAATCAATTGCTAGATTCGTATAACAATATTTTGTAGTTATTTACACCTAAATATAATTAACTAGTTAGTTGAGAATGGCAAACAGTCGAATTTTGGGGTAGCTGAATTACTCTTAGTCGATGCAAGATCAAGTGGGCAGGTAGCAGTCAAATAATAAGTCAGTCGAGTCTTTCTCACAGTTACTATCACCTTCAACATTTTTAGTGTCACTAACAATCAACACGAAGACACGATTTCAAGGAAAAGCACACGTGGATACTGCCAACGTGACAAACCGAAGAAACAAAAAAACAAGTCAATCGTGGGACGCCACAAATTTTCTCAAACAAGAGTTATCATGCACTACCCGTGTAATTAGATGGGCACGGTTACATATATATAGCCCCAATTTATAGCCTATAGGATTAGTTTTTCCTATAAATACTAGTACTTGCAATATTTTTAATACACAATCAATAAAACAAGGTTTTTACGCTATCTTTAGCTTTTTAACAATTTAATTTACTTTATATAGGTGTAGTTTTGTAGCTTAAACACCCACTTTGTACTTAACACTATTTAGAGTAGTTAAGGAAATCCATAGCTAAAGGACAAAGTTTCTTCCTCATCGTAATCGTTTAAAGCAAAAGAGAATAAAAAGTTGAGAATTCCTCAACTAAACCTTTTCTCGTGATATATATCTCTTTGTATAAGGGATAGAGTACCATTTGTACTCTACATATTGTTGGGTGGAGTCACTCCCCAAGTGGAACCCACCAATTTTTACTATTATTATTATTATTATTATTATTACTATTATTATTATTATTATTACTATTATTATTATAATTAAAGAAATAAAAGAAAAGCAAAAAAAAGAAATATGGGTATTTAATGGGCTTGTCCCATGTGAAGAAAAAAAAAGAACGACAGGGATTTAAATCCCTAAGCAAAAGAAAAGAGCTAGAGCCGCATAGTGAAAAGGTGAAAAAGAAGGAAAAAGAAAAAAAAAGTGATGATAGAGTAACAAGAGGAGAAGAAAAAAAATATTGGGTTTCAGTGGTAACAGATGTGTAGCAAACTTGCTCCATTTGGTCTACAATTTTAGTATGTTACTTCTAACACTGAGTTTGTTATTTTAATATACAGTGTTAGTCGTTTTACCTTCTTTGAGAGTTACTTTGGAACACCCATTTTAATGGAAGGTTGTTCGTTATTTTATGAACTTATTAATCAATATAGTAGAAGTTTTACTGGACTAGGTTCCGTGGTTTTTATTCTCTCAATTTAAGGGAAGTTTTTCACGAATTTTTTTTTTTTTGTCTCAGTTAATTTTCTATCAATTGTTATTACTCTATGAAATTGTATTTTCGGTTTGGCCATTTATCTGCATAGGTGGGGGAAAAATATTCTGCATTATTGAGATAGTTATCTCTGTTTTTTCCCAACAAGTGGTATCGAGAGCTCGGTTGGTTTGGTTTGTGCATTTAAATGGAGGAGGAAAATAAAGGTCTGAATATGAGTAAGCTCAACTCTTCTAACTACAAACTTTGGAAGACCCTCTTGGAAAACATGTTATACAGCAAAGATTTGTATAATCCGATTGAGGGTGACACTACTAAACCCAAAGATAAATATGACGATGATTGGAAAAAGATGAATAGAAAGGCAATGGCCTTGATCAGACAGTGGTTGGATCTGAGTGTATATCCACATGTTGAAACTAAAATAGGATCTAACAAGATGTGGGAGAAATTAAAAGAGTTGTATGAATTAAAGAATGTGCAAAATAAAGCATTCTTGATTCGTAAGCTGATGAATATGAAATACAAATATGAGGTTTCAATGGCAGAGCATATGAGTATTTTTCAGAATACAGTGAATCAGTTGACAATGGAAGATATTAAATTAGATGATGAGTTGCAAGCGTTGTTATTGTTGAGTTCTTTGCCTGATAATTAGGAAGTCGTTGTTGTGACAATGACCAATTCGGCTCCAAGTGGAAAGTTGACAATGTCAACAGTTAAAGAGAGCATGTTGAATGAAGAAGCTCAAAAAAGGAACGTGGTTTGATTGGTTCTTCCTCAAAGTTAGAAGCACTAGTTATAGAGTCATGGGGGAGCAGTCACTCTAGACACTTTCATAGAACGACAACTCTAAAAGTCGTAGCAAGTCAAGAAGCAAGTCGAGGACTAGAAAAGAAGTGATATGCTACGATTGTGGCAAAGCAGGTCACATAAAAACAAATTGCAGGTTCCTTAAGAGAGATCAGTCAAAGGAAAGAGATAAAGACAAAGAGAAGAAAAATGATAAAGGTACAACAGCAGTTGCATCTGTTAGTGATATCTACGTTGTTTGTGATGATAATTCCATAAACCTTGCATGTCCAAATTCAACTTGGATTATTGATTCGGGTTCCTCATATCATGTTACTCCTAGACGTGATTTCTTCTCATCTCACAGTGTTGGTGATTTTGGCACGGTAAAAATCGAAGATGAAAGAGTATGTAAAATCATCGGTATGGGAGATGTTCGGGTTGAAATTGGGGTTGGTTGCAAGCTTCAATTGAAGAATGTTAGACATGTTCCTGATATTCGTCTCAATTTGATTTCTGTGAAAGCCTTGAATATTGAGGGTTATCACACTTACTTTGGTGGTGGTGGTATATGTAAAATCACCAAAGGGTCTCTAGTGGTTTCCAAGGAGTAAAGTTCTACTTCTCTTTATAGGATGCATACGAAGCTATGCAAGGAAGAAGTGAATGCAATTGAAGACGCCTCTTCTGATTTATGGCATATGCGCCTTGGTCACGTGAGTGAGAAATGACTCAACATACTTGCGAGGAAAAAAAAATTTCTTCATGTGAAAGGTATGTCTTTAAAAATTTCTACTCATTGTTTTGCTGGAAAACAACATAGAGTTTCTTTTCATAATATTGGTCCTCATAGGAGGCAAAATATTCTTGATTTAGTTCATACTGATATTTGTATGATGGATAGTAAATCTCTTGGTGGTGTATCATATTTTGTTACTTTTATTGACGATCACTTTAGAAAAGTGTGGGCCTTTCCTTCGAAATCTAAAGACCAGGTACTTGGAGTCTTCAAGCATTTTCATGCAAGTGTTGAAAGAGAAAAGGTAAGGAAATTGAAATGTGTTCGATTAGATAACGGTGGTGAATATAGAGATCCATTTGAAAAGTATTGTAGAGAACATGGAATCGGGCTTGAGAAAATAGTTCCAAAGAAACCTCAGCATAATGGTGTTGCAAAGAGAATGAATCATACGATTAATGACAGAATCAGAGGTATGTTATCTCATGCAAAATTATCAAAATCATTTTGGGGTGAAGAAATGGAAACTGCAGAGGATTTGATCAATCTTTCTCCTTCTATTCCACTTGATGGCGATGTTCCAAATAAAGTATGGACAGGGAAAGATGTCTCTTATCGTAATTTGAGAGTGTTTGGCTGTAGATGTTTTGTTCACATTCCAAGAGATGAGAGGTCCAAGCTTGATAGTAAGTCCAAACAGTGTGTGTTCATCGATTATGGTGGTGAAGAATTTGATTATAGATTATGGGATGCGATTGACAAGAAAATTATTAGAAGCCAGGATGTGATATTTCTTGAAGACCAAACTATTGAAGATTTTGATAAAGGTGAGAAACATAAATCAAATTCCAGAAGTTACGTTGATGTTACGCCTAAGCCCCATGCAGAAACTTTTGTTGATGAGGGAGATGTACAGGTAGATTATGAGAATGTAACTGATGGTCATGTACCTCACTTTGGTGAGCAGGTTCCGGCTGAGCCACTAGTTGAATTTGAGTTGAGAAGATCTACTAGAGAACATCAACCTTCTTAAAGATATCCTCCACACGAGTATGTGATGATCACTGATAGTGGAGAGCTAGAGTACTACCAAGAAGCTATTACAAATGTTGATAAAGAAAAGCAGTTGAAGGTCATGCAAGAAGAGATGAATTCCTTGCATGAGAATCACGCATTGAGTTGGTAAATTTGCCTAAGGGCAGAAAAACACTCAAGAACAAATGGGTATACAAGATAAAGGCAGAAAAGAACAGTTCTCAACCAAGATACAAAGCAAGATTGGTTGTGAAAGGTTTTAATTAGAGAAAATGTATTGACGTTGAATAAATTTTTCACCTGGGGTGAAGATGTCCTCTATTTGAGTTGTGTTTGGGTTAGCAGCTAGTTTGAACCTAGAAGTTGAACAACTTGATGTAAAAATGCATTCATTCATGGAGATTTGGAGGAAGAGATCTATATGGAGCAACTAGAGGGTTTCGAGGTCAAAGGTAAAGAGCAGCTTGTGTGTAAATTGAAGAAAAGCTTGTATGGGCTCAAGCAAACACCTCGACAATGGTACAAGAAATTTGATTCTTTCATGGAGAAACATGGGTACGATAAAACTACTTCTTACCAATGTGTGTTTGTCAAGAAATTCTCTGATGGTGATTATATTATTCTCTTGTTGTATGTGGATGACATGTTGGTTGTTGGTCATGACACTAAGAAGATTCAATCTCTAAAGAAAGATTTGAACAAGTCTTTTGCAATGAAAGACTTGGGTCATGCAAAGCAAATTATGGGCATGAGAATTACTCGTGACTCAACACAATTACATTGAGAAGGTGTTAGAGAGGTTTAACTTGAGAAATTGCAAATCTATTAGTACTCCACTTGCTACTCATTTCAAATTGAATTCTGATCAATGTCCTACAAGTGAGAAAGACAAAGAAGAGATGAAGAAGGTTCCTTATGCATATGCAGTTGGTAGTTTGATGTATGCTATGTTATGCACAAGGCCAAATATTGTTCATGCAGTTGGAGTTGTTAGTCGATTTCTCTCCAATCTTGGTAAAGACCATTGGCAAGTAGTGAAGTGGATTCTCATATACCTCAAAGGCACTTCTAAAGTGTGTTTATGCTATGGAGGTGGTGAACCTGTGTTGGATGGCTATACATATGCAGATATGGCAGGTGATCTCTATTCTTGAAAATCTACTTATGGTTATATGATAACGTTTGTAGGGGGAGTTGTGTCTTGGCAATCAAGGTTACAAATGTGTTGCTTTATCCACTATTGAAGCCGAGTACATTGCAGCAACTGAAACTTCCAAAGAACTCTTGTGGATGAAAAAATTACTACATTAGTTAGGCCTCAAGCAAGACAAGTTTGTGCTATTATGTGATAGTCATAGTGTGATCCATCTCAGCAAGAATTCGACTTTTCATGCAAAGTCGAAACATATTGAGGTGCGATATCATTGGATATAAGATGCACTAAAAATGAAGTCTTTTTTAGTTGAAAAAATTCATACTAATGAGAATGGTTCAGATATGATGACGAAAGTCTTGCTTGTGTTGAAGATGATATATTGTAGAGAGAAGGCCAGTATGGTTGAGTAGTACCTTCCCACTTGAGTCATGAAGGGGAGATTTGTTGAGTGGACTCACTCCCCAAGTGAAACCCACCAATTTTTACTATTATTATTATTATTATTATTATTATTATTATTATTATTATTATTATTATTATTATTATTATTATTATTATTATTATTATTATTATTATTATTATTATTATTATTATTATTAAAGAAATAAAAGAAAAGAAAAAAAAAAGAACGAAAGGGATTTAAATCCCTAAGCAAAAGAAAAGAGCTAGAGCCGCAGAGTGAAAATTGAAAAAGAAGGAGAAAGAAAAGAAAGAAAGTGACGGAAGAGTACTAACAAGAGGAGAAGAAGAAAAAATTGGATTCCGGTGGTAACACGTGTGTAGCAAACTTGCTCCATTTGATCTACAATTTTAGTATGTTACTTCTACCACTGAGTTTGTTACTTTAATATACAGTGAGTTTGTTACTTTAATACCTTATCTGGTAGTTATTTAGAATACTCCCTTTAGTGGAAGGTTGTTTGTTATTTTATTTGGTTTCCACTCTTTAGTGATGGTTATTGTTGATTGATGTTCCCTAGTGTTACTAAGAAGACTCTGTGTACCCATTAATTATTATAGTAGAAGTTTTACTGAACTAGATTTCGTGGTTTTTATTTAAGGGATTCACGTAAAAAATTGTGTTGGTCTCATACTTAATTTTCTGCCAATTGTTGTTACTACGTGGAAGTGTATTTTTTGTTTGACCATTTATCTGCACAGGTGGGAGAAAAATATTTTACATTATTAATATAGTTATCTCTGATATTTTCCCAACATATATATATGTATAAAGAAATTAGCATTTCATCGTCATATGGATTGTGATTTTGAAAAGCATTTGACAAGCAAAGTTGTGGATTCCTTTGAAGTTAGAAACAAGGAAACACAATTGATTGTATAAAATATACATATTTGTGACGTGAAGATAAAGAACTTGCTAATCTTTTTACTTTCAATGAAGAAAATGTACTCTATGTCGTAGAGATGTAAGCAATTGAGGAACACAGCGTTTATAAGTATATTTTTGGGGTAGTACATATGCATGCATTGGGAATTTTATATATATATTCTTATCTCCATATGGTTCAACTATAAGATATTGATAGCGAAAGTCATTGCATTGCCGTAACACTTTAAAAATAAATTGTAAATTGATCTTTCCGCAATGTTTTGTCAAAAAAAAAAAAAACTTCCCACAATGTCTTTATTTTACAAAAAAGCTGAGTGAACGTAGATCATTCTATATCTATATACTCCAATAGACACATGCCATGTTGGATATTTAAATAATAAAAAAAAAACGGAGGTTGGAAACATTTTTCAATTATATATTTCTTCTCGGATGCACGATCATAAAAGAATAGTCAATCATGTATTATAGTCACTAAAACTAACATATAAATATTATATTCTAATTAGAAATCATTTTGTTTTATGATTATTAAATATCACATTCTTAATTTGGAAATCACTAGTGTTTGGATGTGCATGTTGACGTCTGAGATAAGGGGTGGAAATAATGATAATGAAAAGGAGTAAAAGAAAAAACAATTGGTGCATATTTTGATGTGTTGTATTCGTAAGGTAATTGCTTACAAGAAAAACATCTCAATCGATAAATATTGATATTATTAGACTGAACGTTTTGTTTTAAGTTCGAATCTAAAATCTTGCATTTGTGTATGAGAATTTTAAGTAATATTTATTATTCTATCTTAAGACCAAAAACATAAAATAAAAACACCTAAACCAGTATTCATTCATAACTTACAAATGCAATGGTAGGTAGTTACTTTTATGAGGCTTCATTTTAGTTCTTCAAAATGGAGGATGTTAATTTTGTGCAAATTCTAATATTGATTATGTTCCACCATACACCAATTTAAAAAAATATTTCAAACTCTAACGGTTACATTTATTGTCTCTTAAAAGTAGATATTAATGGTCATTTTTATTTTTGTGACTAAAACAGTGACTTAAATGATATTGGTATGATTAAAATAAAGAAAATAAATATGTATCGCGTATTAAATCGATATAAATAATGTCATAGTCTTATTCATAAAGATGAAGAGGGTTACGAGTTAATACTTCTGAAGAGTATTGTCGATTGTAGTTAAAATTTTCGACAGTGAACCACTTATAAAAATGGTACATAGAAAAACTCACCTTAATTTTGTCCTAAACATCAATGTAGTCCTTTTTTGCATAAACTCAAGAAATACCTCATCTTCAATTAAAACCCATTAAAAAATTATCTTCAACAAAATTCGTATTTTAATTAAATACATAATTCAAATCTTCAAATAAATTCATATTTTCATCTCCAACAAAAACAACAACATCAAATCCATCAAATAAAGAACTCACATTTGATGTTGGTGAAGGATAGAAAGAAGAAGAAGATATTCTCTTGGTGATTTGGGAATTTGGGGATCAAATCTTAAATTGTGAGTTATTTATGTGATGGATATGATGTTGTTATTATTGATCGAGATGAAGATATGAGTTTATTTGAATATTTGAATTATGGATTTGATAAATATATAATTTTCCTGAAATTAATAATGAATTTTTTAGATTTTGTTTGAAGATGACGATAAATTTTCTGGATTTCTTTAAAAATGATATTATCATTAACATTTTAAGACATAAAGTTCATATCATTACTTAAAATTAATTAGATAAAATCGTGAAGAAAAAAAAAAGATAAAAAATTTCATTGTTGCTTAAAATTAAGTTAAGAGATCACGAGAGATATTTTATTCATATAATACTATAAAAAATAATTAAAGAGACTTATTAATAATTTCACAAGCTAAATTAATAATGTCAACCTACAATTTTAAAGATTAATTAAATTGATGATAACTCTTAATTATTTTATTATATTTGACCTGGTGAATCACTATTATTTTCCTTTTATTGGCTGTATAAAATTAAAGTCAGAGCAGGGGTATAATTCATTGTCCATGAGATAAAGTAGTTGAATTTCTTGTAATTATTGTTGATATTAATTGAAGGAAAATTTTAGAGTAGGGGAGAAACATGAACAACTTGTGTAAAAGGAATCTAAGTTATTTTTTATATGAAATGCTGAAGTGGGACACGCCTATGTTGGCTGTCGATAAGAAAATTAGTGGGAAAGTGGTAGCTATCGAGGGAAAGAAGTGGTTTGACTTTTTTGGAGTCAAGATACAAATAAAAAAGAAAATTATAAACAAAAGAATTATTCTTTTAATTAATTTCTTATATTAATGATGTATTTGTCGTCGTTATAAATACAAATTAAAATATAATTTTTTTGATTTTAAATTAAATTCAATCTTAGATTTTGAAAGAAGGGACAGGGACAGGGATAAAAAGATGATTAAGTATATATATTTTCTCTCAAAAATTATCATATATATATATATATATATATATATATATATTTCTTGTCTCGCTGACATTTATTTTACATACTAATTAATTAAAGAGTTTAATTAAAAATAAAATAATTAATAATATATTTAATATTATTATTGACACTTATTATGATATTATTTTATAAATATGTCACTCATTACAATAACAAAGTATTGTTTATTAAAAAAAAAATTAAAAGGACCTAACATTATATTATTATGACGATTATATTTTGGATTGTATTAAAATTAAATAATTAATTTAATAAACTATATATATGTATATATAAAAATAATATTCAAGATAAAGAGGGGCTCATGCATGTCTGCCCGTATCTGGATCTGTTCTTGATCGTAAGAATTAAATTTGTTCAAATACTAATATATACTATTGATGTTTTAATGATAAAAAAATAAGAGAACAATTTTTTGCTAACTAGTTGTTTTCGGTGTAAAGTTTATATAAAGCTAAATTAAAGTCTATATTATTAACTATCTACTATAGTAAAATAAGTTGTGACGTAGTAATAATTATTCATTAGAAGAGACATTGTGAATATTGTTAACTAAGGATCAATCAATTGTAGTTGTTAATGCTTGAGTAGGTTATAACTTAGTAAGAGTAAATATGATCAAAGAAAATATGATTCTAATTCAAGCTATATATTAGTTCTGTATAATAAGTATCATCAACATCCTCTAGTGAGTTATCGTCTGGTCAAATGGATGAATCACAAGATACGTTGAAAATACAGATAGCTTTGTATCAATACTCTAAGTATGGATACTCTAAGAAAATTGATGATAAAGATCAAAGAAATCGAAACATCTTCCAATCCATGTAACCATTAGTTTCCTCTAGAACAACACTTCCTCTTGTAAAACATCGCCTCTACTTCAAGTTCAAGTCTATGAAGTAAAACAATTGGCCAACAAAAGCAAGATGTCTGATCCTCTAAATAGTACAAAGTACAAGATACAACCTGTAAAATTACATGATGATGTGTACAAATTTAAAGGACTATTTGTACAGTTACAACAGTTTTTTTTTATGGTACAATGGATTTTTCCTCAACGCCTATATCTTTAAAAAATATATAAGGAACATCATTCAAACTGAAGAACTTGTCGACGATCAACATGATCATGTCCATGACAAACTAGCTCATAGTGATAGTTCAGTCGGTAAGAAAATATGACTGCGTCAACAATATTCAATATCATATGAAGGAAGTCTCTTTGAGATAGCAATTCAACATCCATGGTATGAGAAAAGAAAAGAAAAAGACATATTCAATACCAAAAGAATACATATCAGGAAAAACCTTGAACAAGTTAGATAAATTTGAAATATCCTAGAACCATTAGAACTTGTTGTAAATTAACGAAGTACACATCAAAATGAACTCTTAAATTAGTTATTATACTTGGATTGATATAGGATTCATATTGTAATATCCTCTCTCTGAGATTTAAGACCCTAGAATGACTATGTGTTCATATCCGACACAAAATCAAACTTTTGTAATCTAGCCCACTAATGACAATAACCTTTGTTTAAAGGGGGGGTCTAAAGAGACAGTAAAATATTTATCAGTTCCTTAACAACGTAGTTTTCAAGAATAGTTGAGAAGACTAGAAGTTGTCTTCAGGGTAGCCTAAAAAGGTGGTTGGAACAATACTTGTAGTCTGAAGAGGCAGAGTAAGGAATACTTGTAGCATGAAGAGACGGTTAGAACAGTACTTGTAGTCTAGAGAGACAGAGTAAAGAATATTGAGTTTAGTGGATTAAGTTATTTGAGTGAACAAGACAAAGTCTCTTTGTAAGAAGAGGACTACAGGTAGCAACATGTTGTGAACTAGTATAAAAATAATGTGTTCATCCTTCTCCCTTCCACTCTTTTATGTATAGTTCATTGTGTCTTATGTTCAAATACCTTTTAACAAATGCTTTATTTATATGCAGAAAAGCTCTTTAACAACGAACTTAAATGAAATTATTGCCAATAGTGTTTTATTTCTCAATGTCTTCGAATGATTTCAAGTAAGTATGTTTTGTATAAAGCATTTCCTATAATTTTTAAGATAAGAAACTTAATTTTTAAAATGGTCAACACAATTCAACTCTCCACTTTCTTGTATTTTCCATTACCTTCAAATATAAGCAAAAGTTGGTCAAAGAAGGTTGATGTATTTGTTCAATTTTTTTATCAAATGCATCAATTTTCTTTGACTCACTTTTGCTTATATTTAAGCGGAAGGGAATATTAAGTTAAGAGTGGTCAATGTAATATTAATTAGAGAGTACAATTGAAAAAATATAATTGATATCACCCATCATTTGATACACATATGTCACCAAAAAAATTACTCCATTCGTCCTTTTTTATAAGATCTATTTTTGAGATTTTTTGTCTTGTAATATAAGACCATTTTTTTTGGTACCAAAGAAGGTTGAAGGCCCAAAGAAGAAAACAACAGAAAACTAAGGAATTAACTGCACGTTTCTAGACATGCAAGCCCTAGAAATATCACCAAAAAGAGGTTGTTTAAGCTTACAAGAAGGAGACTCCAAAAAACCAAGGTTCCATGAAGCAAAATTAAGGCTAAAGCTAGTTAGTCAATCCTCACTTCTATTGCCTTCATGCCACTTGTGAGTAAACTGAATCTGCCATTCTTTCTAGAGAAACTCTTGGATACGCCGAATTAGAGGAAGGGTGCGCCCCTTGAAATAACACTTGTTTGTGATCATGTCAATGAGCACTTTTGAGTCACTTTCCACAATTAGGTGAGATAAACCTTCCCCCCATCACAGTTAAGCTTCATCCCACCATCTTGAGACCTCTTTCATGCAATATAGACAGTTTCTCGATTACGAGGAGAACCTTGTAGATAAGGGTAAGTGCTTTCAACTGTAATCCTAACAAAATTTTGGATGACATAGGTAGGATTGGTAGGCTGTTGGAACTCTTCTTCAAAAACTTCTTTATTTCACCAATTCCGCAAATGTTAATAGATTATCATGAAAGTTGATTGCCACCAATTGATGTTAATATGATTAACGACACACTCCCTACATTTAAAAGAGAAAAAACGAGCCATTAAATCCAGAGGAACAAGTCTAACACATATCTGTTTTGTAAAATTACAGTTACAGAGTACATGGAGCGTCGTCTGGTCTTTAGTCTCGCAACAAGGGCATAACGGAGATATACCCACTCCACCTGCTTCTATGATAGTTGGTGAGGATTCTCTCATGGGCCACCAGCCATATGAAAGTCTGGATCCGGTGGGGGCCTTTCCATTTCCAAACAGCTCTCCAATTCCCCTCTATAGTGTCATGGATCTAAAAAATCATATTATAGACACTTTGCACAATATAGTGATAGGTGCTAGTGTCTCCCCAACCCAAACTTTCCGGACCATTTACTTCATTGGGAGTTGGAAGAACTATGATCATGTTTGCAATGTTAGGTTGCAAGTTATCAAAAAGGAAATTAAAGTCCAAGATATCCTCATTATCAACCATATCTTTAACAATAAAAATAATGTCAACCAAAGACAAATTAGTAGCATTGATGAGAGGAATGTTGTTAGTCCCCCATCTGTCCTGCCAAAAGTTGGTATGATTACCATCCCTAATTTGTCGCACCACATTCTTTTGAAATTTGTCCCAAACCCCTACAAGAGCTTGCCAAAGAGGATAATCATAAGGTTGAAAGCTAATATAATCGGAAGATCATTATTCCTTTCCTATTTACTATGGAGAACCTGACACCAATGGTCATCAAGCTTAGTAATGAGGTTCCAAAGCATCTTCATAAGAAAATCCTCATCCATTTATTGTTTACAACCATTATCATAATCACTACAAACAAAACCTCGTTGAATCTTGTCCACTTTAGCACAAGGATCACTAGAAGCTTCTCATATTGCATGTGATAATATGGGATAGAACTCAACACATACTTGGATAGCGTTATTCTACCAGCTAAGCTTAACCATTGTTGTTTTCACCCACTCAACTTATTTTGAATCTTGTTCACAATATTGCTAAAGTGAATTCTTGAATTTCTCCATGAGAAAATGTTTGCCCAAGATACCTTCTCAGACTTTTAGTATGGGTAAACTTAGTATGCTACATGGTGTATTCTCTAAGTTGATTGTTGACATTCTTAAAGAAATACACTTGTGTCTTCTAGTTATTAATCTATTGTCCATAAACTTGGCAAAACATATCCTAACAGTGCAAAATACAGTGGACCTATTCAAACAAAAGAATATTGTCAACAAAAAGAAAGTGAGGAATTTGGGGAACATATCTATATGCACGCATTGGTATCTAATATTGGACTTCAACTTGTATTGATAATTTTCAATATTGGATTCAAGAAGGTAAGACAATTTTTAAAATTCACAATGAATTAATGATTTTCTTACAAAATTACCTCTATTTTATTCTCTTTGTAAAACCTAATTTTTTTCTCACTTATAATATCAATAATTATAAAGATAAGTATAAAAAAGTAACATAATTTTAATAAATTTATTACTCCAAAGATAAATACTTATGAATGGAAACAAAAATTGGTTAAAGATAACGATGAATGTGGTTCAAAATTTAAATAAATATATCCTTTTCTTTTTTGTTATCATTTGCATATAAATATTATAAAATGGAGGGAAAAACTTGAGTGAAGATTAACCTCCAGATTGTACTAAACACTTGAACCAACTTGATGAAGTAACTTAGCAGCAATGTTATCTGCGGTAATGGTCATAGAAGAGTTAACATGAAGCACGGGCATTTGACTAAATCATTACGATTCGGTGCTCGGTGGGACCTGATTCATTCCTACTGCGCCGCAATTGCAACGTTTCTCTCGCTCCCCACGTGCCATTACTGATCATTGCTTTTGATTAAAATGCCACCACTACTAGCCTATGTTCTCTTGCTTATACTCTGCGCTATAATTATGATTAATGTTCCTTACGTAACAAAATAAACAGTGTCTCTATTCTACTCTCAAACCAAATAAACAAAAATGACACTTAAAAAGTTAATATGTAGTTAAGAATTTAGTTTAGATATCATAATTTTTTAATTATTATATTTATTTATAGTTTATTATAAAATGATAATTTATTTGATCATTTTATATTTTATTTCAATTTTAAATATAAAAAAATATAATTGAAGAAAATTAATTTATGTAGTTCAAAATTTAGATTAGGTACATAATTTTTTTTTTTTTTACATTCTTTTGTTTATAGTTCAAACTGGAGGAAG
>JBBPBQ010000004.1:33188820-33202503 GCA_037974755.1 Cicer yamashitae
AAATTGTCTTAAAATGATTGTTATTTTTTTTTTCAATTCTACTTTAATTTTTTTTGCCACTTATATCATTTAATTAATATTACATGTATCAGTGTTAATTTATCATCTCTTCATTTTGTATTTATGATAATTGGAATCAACCAATGATATACAATGATAGTTTGGTAAAATTATTTTCTATCTTTCATTTATCATATTTTTCTATCTAAGTGAAATGGTCATATGCAATAATTATTTTAAAATAGATAGAATAAGAAAAGTTTATATATAAAAAAGAGAATACTATATTTGTCAAATTATTTTTGTTATATATTACTGTATTATCAATGTCATAAATACATAGTGCAAGATATTGCATTGAAAATGATATAAATAATATTTATTAAATTTTACAATTGTAAAAAAGTGTATTGAAAATTTAAATGATCATTTATTTGGTGACAGTTTTTTTTCAAATGACTTAGTTATTGTGGGACGGAGAGAGTATCATTTTTGAAAAATAAAATTTATTTTAAAAAATGATATTTTTGAATTTTAATATGATTTTAATTATTTTTTCTAATTATATTTTTTAATTATTATTATGTACATTATTTTTAAATTATTAATTTTAATTTAATAAAATGTCTATTTTATTCTTTAAATTATTAAATTTATAAATAAATGGAAAAAAATCTTAAACAATAACTATTTAAAACAGATGGAAGAAATAAAAACGAGTAATCATTCAATTAATCCAGCGTTGAAATTCACAAGTACTAACCTTAGAAAATTGAAGAAAAAAACACAGATTTCAAAATCAATTCTCTTTAGTTGCCATTTTATTGGGAAGGAAAGAAAAAAAATTGTGAGGGTCCCGCACTCAAAATTGTTCCAAATTGAGAAGAAACGAAGGAAAAGCTGCAATTTTTTAAAACAACAATATTATCATTTGTCATTCATTCATTGATTAATTTATAGTTATATATAGTTACTCTACAAAATCCAAAAAATTTAAAATAAAAATTTTAATTTAAATATTTATAAAATAAAAATATTTTCATTTTAATCGTTAACGTTTAATACCATTAATTTTTTAATGGTTGAATAATTAATGACTTTAAACTTAAATATACCATTAGCCCCATCAAGATGCAAGAATTTTGGTTTAAGTCCAAGAAAAATTAAAAAAAAATAAAAATCGTTTTTGGAAAATGCAAAAAATTTAGTTTTAGTCTATTAATAATAAAAAATTATGTTTTAGTCTCAAGTATGTTTTTTAATAAATCATTATTATTATTATTATTATTATTATTATTTGTATTTATAAGATATAAAACTATAATTTTTACTAATTGATTAATGACAAACATTTGTGTTCTCACAATTTCTTTACTGACTTATTTCCAAACAAATAATGAGAAAATAGTATAGTTATTATATTATAATTGTTCTTATTTTTATATTGACGATATTAAAAAAAGTTACACTAATTTTAACTAACTCTGTATTGACAAACATTTGTCTATGCATGATTTTTATAATACATTTGTAATTAGCACATTATAATTACTCTCATTTTTATTTTAAAAAAATACTAAATTTAATTAATTGATTAAAC
This sequence comes from Cicer yamashitae, assembly GCA_037974755.1. Taxonomy (NCBI): domain Eukaryota; kingdom Viridiplantae; phylum Streptophyta; class Magnoliopsida; order Fabales; family Fabaceae; genus Cicer; species Cicer yamashitae. The sequence goes on from JBBPBQ010000004.1 coordinate 33,190,421, forward strand.
AAAAACATTTGTTCCATGTATGAATTGTACGCTTCAACAACTTCTTTAGCGATTCATTTTCAAAAGAAAAAAAATGTGAAAAGTTAAAATGTGAACAAATTATTGTTATTTTATTATAATTGGTCTCATTTTTACCCGCACTCCATCCTTTTTGAACAGGTACATATACATCAAAGTCGGAGTACATGGATACAGTCTCGGTCCAGGCTTTCAAGCATTTCTCCCCTTTAGACCTCATGCTTATGGGGTTTTGGACAAACATATTTATCCAAATCACAGGAAGGCTAGTACCTCATAATGGGCCAATAGGGAATGTGATCTACTAAAGCCCAAAAGAATCAAATGATCGTGTGAGGAGAGGAGTGCACAACCTCTGAAAGGAAATGAGGAGATGGGGTGCAGAGCAAGAAACCTAGCGATGACGGGCCGAGATAGTCGGAGTTGTTATGAAACCTTGGGTCGTAGGAAACCTTAGGGGAAAATTAAGTCTATAAATATAGGCATATTCGAACCCAAGGTCATGGTCACAATACCCTGTTGGCAAGGCTCATCATCATATTCATAACATCCCGATCATTAGAAATTCTTAGAAGCTCAGCAAGAACATTTGACGACACATAATCACCAAAAATCCACCAACAATAATGAGGCTTAGAAGGCTATTCAAGATATCGTTCAACAACTCCGAGTGCAGAACCAAGCTTTTCATACCCAAGTCCAAGAAATACAACAAGATCGTGCCACATCTGAGAATGTTATCCAAAAATTGGAAGATCTCAAACACCAAGCCAAAAAAATCATGAATGAAACCTTCCTTGAGAAATTTAACCCACCCCCACTAGAATCATTCAACGGTAAGCACGACCCACAAGAATACCTAACAACATTTAACACGTAAATGTCCATCATAGAAGTAGTGAATCACTAAAGTGAAAATTACTCTTGAGGACCTTGAAAGAGGCGGCTCTGCATTGGGATATGAGTTTACCAAAACACTCGGTCATAGTTTATGCCGACATTACACGTAAATTCATACAACAATTCTCCACTAGCAAGCACTAGAAAGTCACGACCACAAGTTTGTTCAACGTCATACAAGCACACAACGAGTCCTTGAAAGACTACCTTGGGCGATTCAACGAGGCAACCATTCGAGTGGTAAATCCCAATCAAGAGATGTTCATAGGAGCTTTCCAAAACGGATTGAAGGCAGGACAATTCAATGAATCCTTGGTGCATAAATTGGCAACAGACATGCAAGAAGTTAGAGTTAGGGTCGAATGTTACATAAAATAAGATGAGAGTAATGGAGAGAAGCATTCCAGAGACATGAGAATGTATCGGCACACAAAGAACGGTTCGCTCCGCATAACTTCCAAGGGAACCAAGACATACGAACTGACAAAATGGACTATTTATGGATCCTTAGGTAGATATGAAGAGCCACTACCGACCCCCTCCCCCAACCCTTAGAGGGGACGAATTTACAAAGAAATCCTACACACCAGAATGATACCCTAGACCACCTCCCCAACCCAAGAACCCTATAGGGCCAAATGTACACCGCTATTCCACATGCCATCGAACCCAAGGTCATGATACAGAAGAATGTAGAGTTCTAAAGACCAATATAGAACGACTCATTCAAAATGGACATTTGGCTAGCTACGTTCGATGCACGATAGGCATAAACGAGCATCACAAATGGTAGAGAGTACCATTGACAACTTAGTGATCCCCACCCTCAATGAGAATAGAAACAGACAAGAAAGGACTAAAGGCATCAATTTGGCACACCCTCAACACGATCACGGGAGGCTTCGCAAATGGTGGAGAAACTAGTTAAGCTCGACGAAGGTGCGCCAAACAAGTAATGCACATTCAAGAACTTATTAACACACTTGAAATCAAGCAATCTCTCGAGATCACTTTATCGAGAAAGGATGCAGATGGAATATGGCTCCATAAGAACGAATCATTCACTTGATCGATCTGGGAAGTTTAGTCCATGTTCTTTTTTAGAACGAATTCAAAAGCTTACAACTACCCAATGAGTTGCTTGAGCTGTTTAGGGGTTAGTCGGTAGGGTTCTTAGGAGAGCATGTACATGTCATAGGGTACATAACCCTCCAAACCATTTTAGGCAAATTACATTATGCCAAAATAATTAAGGGAAGATATCTAGTCCTCAACACCTTGTCATCATATAATATGATTATAGGTTGACTCCCCCTGAACATATAAAAGGATGCCTGGTCAACAATATACGTGACTCTTAAATACCCATTGGAAGATGGAAGGGTAGGAACACAAAAGGCCGACTAAGATGCTACGTGGAAATGTTATTTTGACAATCTCAAGGTCAAAATAAATAATGGGAAGAGTCATCTCCCCTCGAGCTAGTTTTCTCAATATCTATATTGTAGAACTTGATCCTCGGGAGGGATATGTTGAAGGACGAGTGGCCCCAGTAGAGGAGTTGAAGGAAGTACAAATTGGAGAGAAGCTAGAACAAACAACCAATCTCGGCACGACGTTAGAAAAGGAACAGAATCAGAACTCGATGGGTTAAGTAGACCTTGGGGGCGTTAATAGTAGGTAGATATCATGTAAAAGAGGGCACCACTAGGGGGTTGAATCACTCTAACTACACTTTTTTGTAGAGGTAGTAGGTGGCTTCTCTATCTGTATCAATTTGGAGTTAGATGGATTCAACACAAAGTAGTTGATGATAATGATTCATATAACGTTATCATGCATGTTTTAACATAGTTAAGTTTTATATGCTATAAAAGTTTATGTATTTAATATATTTACCTTAATGTGCTTGATTATATCTTTGAGAATGAAGACTCGTCTTACTTGGTTTCCCTTGTGGTTACTTGCACACTACGTGTGTGGGTAAACGATGAGATGACAATAGGTAGATAAATTAATAACGAGGAAGAGACAAAGTGTTTGACATGTTGCCAACACATTAGATAGTTACTTATTTATGTTTGATTGTCAATATGTTAGCCGATCAATAAATTGGAATTATACAGAATCAACTCTGATTAGTGTGATCATTTTGAGTTGAATTCTTTTGACAAGGAGCTAGATGTAGCTATTAGATCGATATTAAACTAAATATCAGTGTGTTCTATTTATAATTTTATAATTCGAGTTTTGATGATAACAAAAGTATTTTATGAGAACTAGACCAGTCAAAATGGGCTACCCGACCAATTTATGGCCGGTACTAACGGGTTGCGGGTTTCTTCGGACCGGGCTAAAATGCCCTATTTTAATATAGGCTGATAAAATACTACCCGAGCTAGACCCTAGACAGGTTGCGAGCTGGGCGGGTAGCCCGCATATTTTTTTTAATTTTATTTATTTATTTATTATATTTTTAATTTTTTTTGCGACTCTTTTAATTTAAAAATTTTCTTCATGCTCATTTAAAAATAACTTAGTTTGGAATTTCTTCATGCTCATTTAAAAACAACTTATATGATATTCTAGATCATTAAAAATACACAATAAAATAACACACAAACTAAGTTCGGAATTCGGATTTTCCAATTAACACAAACTCGATTCAAATTTTTCAAAACAACACATTATCCAAACAACACACAAATTAAAATAAGTTCAAATTGCCAAACACAACTCAGATTTGTCTAGCATGACACAAATGAAAAACTCAAACCAAATTTAAATAGAGTGCTAAATAGTTCTAATGTGACTTTGAAATAAATCTTTTTAGACTTCTTGAGCAATGTTCACATTTTCCAAAGTGTTGGATGATTGTCCACTTTGATCATTTTGATTCGTATCATTGTCATAGTCATATTCTACAAAATAAAAAAAAAAAATTGATTGTTAAAAATATATAACCAACTAAAGATAATATTCTATCACAAAGGATAATATATATAACCAAGTAAAGATAATATAAAACTTGAAAAGCTTGCCTTCAAAACCATATAACCAACTACGTGTGCACAAGAGAGCTTAAACTGATTCATTTTTTAATGAACTTCTATACTTGTTCAAAACTCGGGAGCTAATACTAAAAGCAGATTCAGATGCCACCGTGGTTATTGGAATACTCAATACATCGCAAGCCATCCTTGCAAGATTAGGACATCTATGACTTTTTTCTTTCCAATAAGCCAATATATCAAAACCAGCTGATGGAGGCATCATTTGCTCATCTAAATAAGAATCAAGTTCAGATTTTCCAGTATTAGAATTTGCTTGGCTTTCATGTTCTTCAAATTCCTACAAGTTATTCAATAAAGTTACAAATTATTCAAACAAACAATGACAATATTCAATTTTCTAAAAATTAATTAATCAAAAGAAAGAAAGAAAGAACAAATGACCTTACCTCACATATATATAATGATTTATCTATCTTTTCTCTTCCAAAAGTAGGTTGCAGTTGTGAACCACTTTGATTAGAAGGAATCCCATGTTTGACATACTCGGTGTAGAGATTATGCAAGCTCTTCTCAACCCTTTCAGCTTTCGTCTTACTAGTGAGTAGATCAAGTTTATGATACGTAAATTTCAAAAAATTGAGCTTTTTGGTTGGATCAAGAATAGCCCCAAATGCCAAGATCACAATATACTCACGCCAATACTTGTCAAAATTTTCTCTCATTTTTATAGCCATTTCTTCAATAACTTGATCTTCACTTTTCAAATAAATATTTAAAAGACACACTATCTTCCATATTTCTCCAAAGTACAAATTTGATGTAGGATAAGAAGATCAGGAGATCAAGTTTGTAATATTATAAAATGGCTTCAAAAGCTCACACAATATTTCAGCTCGTCTCCACTCATCACTTGAATGACAACACTTAAAATTTGTATCACGCAAACTTAAGCTACAAAAGGCACGACGATAGTTAATCGCACTCTTAAGCATTATAAAAGTGGAGTTCTATCTAGTAACACAATTCGATCTCAACCCTATTATTGTATCAATCTCACCAACATTCTTAACACATTCAAAAAATCGTAGTGTTCTACTTTCTGTTACCCTTACGTAAGTCACACTTTGCCTAATTTTATGCAATGCATCACTAACTGTCTTCAATCCATCTTGCACAAGCACTACTAGAAATTTCGCCAATAGTGACCGATTTAGAGACTGAATATTTTCAGTCACACTAGCGACCAAAATAGAGACTGTAATTTTGAACCTCAAAACTAAATATTTTTTCGTCACCAAATCGGTCGCTAACGAAATTTAGAGACTGAAATAGCAACTGAATTTTAGCGACCAAAATTTCAGTCGCTAACACTACTAAAAATTTCGCTTTTAGTGACTGATTTGGAGACCAAATCATTTCGGTGACTTTAGAGACTGAATTAGAGACCAAAATACAAAACTTAGCTACTTAAGTTTTAGTGACTAAAAAATCGGTCTCTATTATTTATATTTTTTTTTATTTAAAATTGGCTGACAAAACTTTTATCTTTTATGATTGAAATTTTTTATAGTTCCCTCTCCAATTTTCACTAAAATAAAATTCTCTCTCTAATTAAAAAACAAGCAAAAATTCATTTTAAGCAAAATAAAATTCCCTCTCCATTTTTCACTAAAATAGAGTTCCCTCTCTAAACTCTAATATGTGAAACAAACCCTAAACTCTCAAAAATTCATTTCATCCGTTCCACCACCGCTTCTCCATTTCATCACCGTTCACACTACTATAAACAACTCAGAGTATGATCCATTTTTCGTTGCAAACTTTCTCCTTCATCTTCGCAAACCCTAGCGCCTCCATTTTTCGTTCTCGCCATTCTCCTTCATCCTCCATTCACTTTCTCCTTCATCTTCGTGACCTTTAAGACCTCAATAAACACTATCTCTCGTTCCATTAGCATCTCCATCTTCGCAACCTTCAACGTCTCAGTAAACGCCATTTTGCGGTTATGTGGTTCTTCTTCTGATGGTGGTAGTGATAGCCCCAAAATATCAGTAGTAGCACGAACCCTAATCACCTTTGACCGTTTTGCATTTTGTCTCTGTGTTTCTCTACCAAATCGCATGAACCCTAATCAGCTTTCATCGTTTCTCATTTATTAATTTTGCTTTCAAATCGCGGGAACCCTAACCTACATCTGGTGAGTCCTAAGCGCAATTTCAGGTAATTTCTTAATTTTCTTCTGAATTTCTACTTAAATTTTGTATTTTGTTTTCTAAACATTTGCTATGGTTTCAATGGATTGCTACTGACTTTATTTTGATTTTGGTTTGCTACTGACTGTATTTTGATTTTGGTTTAATCTGGTGTTATTGTGACATTGGAGCTCGAAGAATTCAATCCTTTTCAAAGCTTGAAGGTAATAAAACTACTATGTTAAGCTTTACCAGGCATTTTGTGTGTGTTTGTAACTGCTATGTTAGTTTTTTTATAATTATTTGGATTTTTATAATTGAATAAAAGAAATATTGTATTTTTATTTTATTTTTGTATTTGTAATTGCTATGTTAGTTTGTTTATTTTATTATTTTGAATGGTTTTTAGCTTATGAGGTGTACTTTTATTGGTGTGAAGGCAAACTAGTAATGTGTACAAGATGGTGAAGAAAAAGATAGAGAGAGGTGTTGCTTTCCCAACTTGCATATCTGTTAACAACACAATCTGCCATTTCTCTCCTCTAGCCAGTGATGAGACAGTGTTGGAAGAAGGTGATATAGTGAAAATGTAAGTTTTTTTAGAGCATGTATTTGTGGTTAATTAAGTTAAAATTGTCCCTGTGGTCTTGGCTATTATTTGATAGTTTATAATGGATTGTTGCAGTGATTTGGTTTGTCATATAGATGGGTTCATTGCTGTTGTGGCTCACACTCATGTTACTCAAGAAGGTCCGGTTACTAGACGAGCAACCGATGTCATTGTTGCTGCAAACACTGCTGTTGAGGTGGCCTTGAGGCTTATAAGGCCGTGAAAGAAGGTAATCAATTGTAAGATATTTCCCCTTTATATGCACATAAGCGTTTATGCTATAAGTTGTTTATCCAAACACTTAGCCTCGATTTGGGGTAGACTAGTTATGTGGAAGGTCAGCTGGAAGGCTAATTGATGCAAATTCAACCTTTTAGAACCCTTTGGTAGTTTACTCATCTAAATTTGGGGTAGACTAGTTATATTTCAATGAAGTACACGTTAGAAAAAACTTTCCAGTACAGTCAGCTAATATTCATTTTCTTTTACCACAAAATGAAGTGAAATGATGAAGGAATTATATAAATTCTATCAAGAACTATAATGTATAGAACAACTTATGAATGAGCTTCATCTTGCAACATGGACAAGCTACAAAATATTTCAGCTGAAGATCCAATTTCGACAAAGACAGTGAACCTTGGATAGAGAAGCCATATAATCATCAGACCTACATTAAAGAGTTTATGTTTATCTTTCATGTTTCCAAGTTGCTTTTCTTGTCTAGCTAAGAGTTGTGTACATATTAAAAATCAAACCTTTGTCCATAAGAGGACTGGCAAGTAGCAACAATATGAACTTTAGCAGCATCACTTTCATTCTAAGCATTGAAAAATCATTAACAAGCATTCATAAATTCACAAGTCATTTTCAAACTAAATAAGAACCATAAAAAGCAGAAGCCTTCTTACATAATCACTACTAGAATCTAATTTATCTTGACGGAGTAAATTTTAAAAGTGGATATGATCCAGTTTCTTTGTATGTTTTAAATACAATATGGTATTATTAGGTTGACATTTGAAACTATATTGTAGTTTGACTTTTTTTTAACATTTTTATGAGTAATATGATCTATGTTGAATTGTGTTATTAATCATGTGCTCTTTTTATTGCTTGTAGGTGAAGACTAGAAGCTAATATGTTCTTGAAGATGAGAATCTGGCAATTAAGTTGATACATTCTTTAAATTTTTTGATATTTTTGTAAAATACTTTGTATTTCTATTATATGTTAGTAAGACAATGTTTTTAGTATTAGTAAATACTCAAGTATTCTAAGGTGTACTTGATTCAACTATTGTTAATTTAATTTGATATGTTTGTAAGACTTTATGTTAATTTTTAATATAATTTCATTTTGATTAATAAATATATCTTTATATATTTTATTGTATAATTATTTTGTTGTGTGATTTTATAAAACAAAATACAAAAATTGAAATGATTAATGCTTTTAAATGATTTTGGTGTATGAATTTTTTAGATATTGAAAACAAATTAAAAAATTGTTTTTATTGTTCTTTTGGACATTAAAGTAATGTATTTTTTTAAAAAAAAACAGGTAATATTTAGAGACGGTATTGGTGACCAAATATTTAATAAAAATAACAATTTATGTCACAAATTTCGTCTCTAAATCGGTCGTTAATGACATAGAAAATTAATTCAAAGTGGTTGCTAAATCAGTCTCAAAGTTTAGTCACTACTTCAGTCTCAAAAATTGGTCACAAAATTCGGTCACAAAGTTCAGTCACAAACTCGGTCACAAAATTCAGTCACAAACTCGGTCACAAAATTTGGTCACTAAATCGGTCACTAAATTCGGTCGCTGATTTGATCACAACAGCTAGCGACCAGCAATTTACCGACTGATTTAAATTGGTCACTAAAATGGTCGCTATTGGATTTAGTGACCGATTTTCTCCATTTAGTGACCGAAAATTTGGTCTCTAAAAGCGCTTTTTCTAGTAGTGAAGGAGGTTCAATATATGAGCACAACATCTTATATGAAAGAATTCTCTATTAAGCAACAAGCTATTTGACAATCCTAAGTGTTCTTTCAAAAAGTTTTGCTTACTATAATTTGCAGAAGCATTATCCAAAGTGATGGAAATTTTTTTTTCTATGCTCCAATCATTCAACATTTCAAGCACCTTTAATGCTAATTCGCGCCCTGGATGTGGGGGTTCCATGTGGGAAAATGCTAGAATCTTATTTTGCAACTTCCAGTTTACATCTACGTAATGAGCAGTTAAAGAAATAAAACCTTCATTGGTGCATGCAGTCCAACAATAAGAAGTCAAGCAAACTCTCCCACGAATTCGAGTCAATTGTGATTTTAGCTTTGGTTTTTCATCCTCGTAAATTTTCAAAACATCTTTGGAAGAAGTATTTCTTGAAACAAAATAACAATCATCATTCAAAAATTTCTGATATTTTTTGAAAACCCTCCACTCAACCATATTAAATGGTGTACCGTGTGTGATCATCATTTCAGCTAAGATTTCACTATTAACCTTAGGGTCAAATTTTTTTCCTTTTCAATTTTCATTCAACACCTATAAGCATATCACCCACATCATGATACTTATGGATCCTTTTACAATTATCAACATGACGACATAAATGAAAAGTTCCATTAGCTGAAACACAACTCAATAATTTTCCACACCCTTACATCTACATCTTTCTTTTTCATCTATAACACCAACTTTTACAAGATATTTCCAAACTGCAGATGTTAGTGTCGTACTTTTTTTGGTTTGTAGTTCAGAAGAAACTTCATGATTAGTGTCATCATCAATAGCAATTACATTAGGTAGAGTTTGAGCTGACAGTGGTATTGTTTGAGGTTCCTTAGCTTTATTAGCCTCATTATCAAGTATTTCAACACTACCACTACTATTTTCCATATTGCAAGAAAACACAAACTATATCCTTAAAAATCATAAACTCAAATCAGAACAAACAAACAACATGAAGATAGTAAATCAAAATAAACAAACAACATAAACTACTTCAAAGATCCATGGTAACAGATTTCATAAAGAACAAATGCACATATACACGTTAAAAAGAGCACAAGTAAAAATATGTCATAGATTGAGCAACAACACAAAAAGACACAAGTAATAATTAAATCTTCCATAGCAAGAACGCAATCGCAAGGAGAAAAATCTTACATAACTACAACACTACAATACATACAAATGGAGAAAGTTGAAACAAAGTATAACAAAAAGAACCTGAGTAGTAGTAACGATGAGATCGACGACACAAAGAGATGACACAATGAAGCTGATGTTGGGAACGAATGATGTTGTGAACGATGATTGACGATGAGATGGATGTCGTTGCTGAACTCACTGTTTTGGAGTGAATGTAATTATTTTGGAAACAATTAGAATTAGTCACTACCGTGCCCGTAGAGGTGGAGTGAGATGAGTGAGACTAGAGTGCCGTCACATTTCCCTTCAAAATAGGGTTTGTTGTGTCTTTGTGAATTTAAAAAAAAAAAAATTGGAACTGGCCAAAGTTAATTTTTCTTTGATCGGGCCTTTTTTTTTAAGACCAATTTTACTATTTTTATTTTTTTTTAAATTTATTATGCCGGCTGCGGGCTACCCGGTACCCATACTGGCTAACCCAAATGGGTAACGGGTTTATTCGGATCGGGCTCAAAAGCCCTAAAAAAATTCGGGCTGAAATTATTTGGCCCAAGCCCTGTGTTTTAGCAAGCTGGGCGGGCCGACCCATATGGGCTAGCCGATTTTGACAGCTCTAATGAGAACAATATATTTGACGTCAAAGAGTATAAAAGAAGATTCATGTTTTTGAAGAAAATCTAAAACAAGATTTGATTCAAATTTATAATTGAAGAAAATCTAAAATAAGATTTGATTCAAATTTATAATTGATGAAAATCTAAAATAAGATTTTATTCATGTTTATAATTGAAGAAAATCTTTGACCAAGTTGAAAAGAAGATATGGTCAAAATTTGAAGAAGATTCGATCAAGATTTATCTACAACAAAATATGAACAAAATCAAATTGAAGAATTTACAAATCAATATGAACAAAATACGAATATAATCAATCTGAAGAATTTATGAACTCAATCTAAACAAAATAGGAACATAATCAATCTGAAGAATTTACAAACTCAATCTGAAACAAAATACAATTCAGAATTAAACAAGGACTAAATTGAAGCCCAAATTTTAACTATAAATAGATACGCAAGGCTAAAGAAGAAAATCATCGAAAAATAGAAAAGAGTAGTCTTAGAGTTCAAAGGGAGAAACACTTGTTCAAGTTAGAAATATTTTTTGACTGTTCTTTTCTTATACTGTGAGAGTTATTATTATCAGCTTTGTTAGAAGCAACTACTCAAGTTCCAATCTTTTGTATCCAACCCGATAATGGTTCAATTCCCTCTTCAATCTAGGGTTGTCAGGTTGTTAGGAGAAGACTTGGCTTGTAGGGTCAAAGTGGTTAGTTCCTCAAAAGTCTGGAGTTGTCAGGTTGTTTGGGAAGACTGGTTTGGAGGGTTAGGTGCTTTGTAATTCAAGGTAATTGAATTAGTGAATTAAAGCCTTCTGAATGAGGGGACTGGATGTAGGCAAGTTAGTTGTGAACCAGGATAAATCTATGTGTCAAATTATTTATGTTTTCATTGTTTGCTACCTCTAAATCCGATTGCTTCTTATCCAAGTAATTTATAAAAATCAACCAACCTTCATCAAATTAGCAAAAAGTTGTCAACTTTGTCAAACACAATTCAACCCCGCTTCTCGTGTTTGCACCTTCAACTTAATCTTACATCTGATTTTAGCGAACACTTTTACCTGATCAAACAAATTTATTTCCAACATCTTAGACATTGTTAAAATTTTTATAAGAGGCTTTAAATTTTTTCTGATAATTTATCCACTTGTTTTCAAAAAGGTTTTTGATGAAAATAGATTTTAAAATAATTTTTTAAAAAATTTAATTCCCTTCTTCTTCTTCTTGTGTTTTTTTCTTTCATTTTTGGTATCAATTTTCTAATAAGAGATTTTTAATCATGAGGGAAACCCATGATAAAGCTCAATTATTTTTGTACAATTATTCTCTAAATTAATAGTTAAATAAAATATTATTTAATTAAAAGTTATAGAATATTGTTTTATTAATGAATTAGCAAATGGGACGGGTCAAAAAATTAAGAAAATGAGAATGCACTATTAAAGTTTATTTAATCGACTAGATAAAAGACATAATAAAATATAACTAATGCTTCAATTTAGTGTTTGATAAACTACAATATATGAAATTTATTTATATTTTGGACGAAGAAAGAAAAA
>JBBPBQ010000004.1:33223765-33256949 GCA_037974755.1 Cicer yamashitae
AATATATATATATATATATATATATATATATATATTTTTAAAAAAGTAAACTAAGAAGTAAAATATAACCTAATATAATAAGAGAGAAAGAAGCATAAAGTAGAAAACAGGGCAGCAGCCGGAAGAAATAGAGTGCAACTAAAATATAATAGAAAACCATACCGGTGTCCCACGACTGTCCAAAAAACTTTCTCCATTTTCGCATAAATTTGAGTATGTTGTTTTATTCATTTAGCTAGTCAATTAAACGATTTCTCTCTAAAATACTCAACTTCTCCGTTTGTATAATTCTTTATTTTGCACCGTTCTTCTTCACCGTAAGTCCGATTTGAGTGAAACCAACGCCAAAACGATCGTGTGAAAAGTAGCTATATTATCCATTGATTGATTTTCTGATTTATGGTAATTTTCCTTGACCGAATTTCGAATTTAGTTTTTAGAGTAGTTGCTCATAATTTATTTTTGACGTTTACCCATAAACTGTCGAGTTAGATCGATTGAAGGACAAAGAGTCAAAGAATGAAGACTGTTTGCTCGTGGAATCGTATTCGTGTGTAAAAGCATCGAAATAAGGTAAGGGGTGAGAGAGCGTTTGAATTCATGAGTATAATATATTCTGAGATGAACAGGAAAACCGTATTTCCCAACGATTCATTCCGGGTTCGCTACGTACGGCAGTAGCCCTTTGAGTGATAAATGAATTAATGTGCAAATATGGAAGTTGTTAGATTAAAATGTGGAATAAAAATATTTATAAGGTGCTGATTGATTTAATTTCGTTAAATGTGTGGTATTTGACACTATTGTGATATTTGATTTCAAATGAATTTGGTGTATATGTTTGATTAGATGAGTTTATGTGTGATAATAAAATATGAATGCAGTGTATGATGTAAGTTTATTTGATGATGATGTGTGATTTATGATATAAATCAATGATAAGTTTATGTGAAGATGTTTGATTGATGATAGTGATGTTGTAAATTTGTGATGAGTTTATATGATGACAATGATTATGTATGATTAATGATGTTATAAAATTGTGATGGGAATATTGAAGTAACCCCATAGTTTATGAAATCATGATGATTCTAATTTGTGTTTGAGATGACGGTCCTAATGGAGTATCCTAGGCCAATGAAGGGAGAAAATAAATATTGAGAATTTGTGAAGTGGAGATTATTTTGTCATCATATAGGTAGGGCCTGACAAGCCTAGTGATTCCGGGGAAGTACAACTGAATTGAGCCTGATTGTGGCGGTCTACTGTTGAGCCTTAAGGCAAGATTGTTAGACCTTGGAGGTATTCGGGTGGGGAATTCATAGGTGACTTGGAGGTAGCACTCCAAATGTCGGGAGCTACCATGCAACACACGTTTACCTCTACTGTCGCGTATATGTGTCTTAGGTTGAGTTGATGGGATCTATGAGGACATACCCAATTTGAATTGTCCGTCCACCAGGATGGTGGCATAGTATCAAGCCTCCTAACCAAGTACTTCAGAGTTAGAATGGTACCACATTGTGAAGTAGAGTCTAAGCTCATGCATATCATTGCATTTTATTGTGATTGTTTTGTTGTGATTAATGTGTATCGCATGTGATTATAATTTCTCTTAGACGATTTGATGTTATAGTGAAATGTATTGATTTTCCTTGATTTTGACTTTGACTTTATTATGTGATGTTATTCCTTGAATAATGTTTGTTTAATGATACGGTTTATTTATGATTAAATGCGTGTTCTTCTTACTTATATTATACTATTAACATTATTTCAAAACTCATCTCATTCGTTGTTTGTGTTTGAATGGCTTGGCTCTGCGTTTGCGAAATCGTAGTTGTTACAGGTTAATGAATCTTGAAGTTCAAGTTGGGAGGAACCCCGCTCTGATAGGTGATACCGGGAATAAAGGTTGTAATTTGTATTTTACTTATTTAATTTGAAACGACTTTTTGTATGAAAACTTATAAGTTCTAGTAAGTTTTTAGAATTATACTTAAATCAAGCTTGTTGAGACTGCACTATTTTATAGGAGTAAATAAGTTTAAAGTGTTCCTTTTGATTTTTGAGAAACGTGATATCCTAAATTAAAAATAGAAGTTTTTATTTTCTTGGAAACAGATCTTTATTTATCCGTTGCAAATTTCATAGAAATATGATATAAATTATTATATACATTATTTTGGGGTTTAGGGTGTCACGATGACAATAATTTTATGTGCAATCATTTCATTACTTAAGCAATCATACTCGAGCAAACAAAAGTCTTCAATCAAGCAAAAACTCCAACTCTCTCTTGATATATTCAAGGATCTCTTTATTGAGTTATTGTTGATAATCAATCTCAAATAAGTGTTGAGTAGATTCTGATCCTACAATCTTTTATCGTAACATCATTTGAAACTCAAGTCTATCTCTTTAGATAGTTTGAGTATTTTGTAAAAATCATTTTAGTGATTAAAAGGTATCTTGTAAAAATCCTTTATGAACTAAAAGGTGAATGTAAAAATTCTTTCAAGATTGAAAGGTGAATGTTGTAACAAAACAAGAAGAAGAAGAAGAATTAAGTATATATAGTTTTGTTTTTATTTATTTAATTAAAATAAAAAACTTCTATTATGTCATGCCACATCAATAGAAAGTCCACATGTCGTGCCACATGACTAAAAAATTTGGGAAAAACAAGTGGGAGTCTGCAAAATCAGAAATGAGGTAAATGAAAGAGGTCAAAATCTTTTTTTTAAACCAGGATACCCAATTCGCACAATTGAAAAATTATAGAGGTCAACAGTACAATTAAGCATAAACGTATATACTTTCACATTTTCAAAGTAGAAAAGAACTTACAGCTTAATGATCACTTACTAAATAATTTACATTTTCCTACCTTCAATTCAATGACAATAGTGGAGCTCAAACACGCAATGTGCATGTGCAAAATTTATCTTTTCAATATAGATCAAATAAGTAGAGATTATCAAAGATGATACTCTCTATCTCATAATAGTTGTCACATTTACAAAAAAATTATTCTAAAATGACCGTTACTTTTAGTTTTTAATGCAATTTTTATTTGTTTTTTCTTTCCTTCCAATTGTACCATTTAGTTAACACAATATAGATCACTCCCAATTTACCGTTCCTCTTCTTCACATTTATCACTATTCTTTCTCTTTCACACCAATAGTTAATGAGAACAATTTGATAAAATTATTATTATTTCTTTTTTATTTATCATATTTTCTTAATTTGTATGAAATGATCTAATACAAAATTTATTTTAAAACATAAATTAGTTAAATGCATTTTATTTTTTGATTTTATTTACAAAATAAATATAACTGTTAATTAACTTTAATTATTACGACCATCTTATGCTATATTCATTTTTTAATAAATGTTATCCGATAAATTTTAAATATAAGTAAAAATATGTTAAAAAAATCGATAAATTTAAATTAAATTTTAAATTAAATATATTAATTTTCTTAAATTTTAAATTTTATTTTTGGAGTAAAAAATTATCCAACGTAAATGGAGTAAATCTTTAGGACAGGAAGGAGTAATTGAAGTCATAAACGATAAAAGGTATCTTCGAATTCAGTGCAGAGAGAGAGGTGTGAACGCGGAAACACATGGTCAAACAGGCTAACCGGCAAGCAACGTTAAACACACTCACTGATACATACCTGACGCATCTGATCGAACACGTGTCATCCTTGAAAAACCTCCTTACGTGTCAAAATCACAATGGTTCGTACCTTAAATCATGTCGAATCTGACTCGCATTAAGACAAGATTATGAGTAAACCAAACCCATGGTTACGCGCATCGTAGTTGAAATTCAAGGTGTCCGGCTACTATATAAGTCAGTTTGTGTTAGAAAGACAATTCCAAGAGTGGCTGAGAGTTTCACACCAAACAAACACACAAGAGTGAGATAGAGAGAAAAAAAGAGTGTTCACATTTTTCATATTTTGTGTGGTGCTTGTTCTTTAATCTTATTTACACCCCCCCTTCTCTTACATCCCGCTTCTCTGAATCCCTTTCTGTTAATCATCTGTCTTTCATCTTATATCATTTTTTTGAGTTTTTTTCCTCTAAAAAGTATATCCAGAAAGTCAGGTGTTTTCAGAATCGAGATCCAGTTTTTTTTTTCACTAAGGAAAAAATATTTTATCTTTTTTTTTTTTAAATTTAGTTTTTCTTATCTTTCAAATTAGCCAAGAGGGTTGTTTTTGATCCCTCAAAGCTTTCATTTTTACAATTTTTATTTTTATTTTCTTGGAACAAAGGGGTTGTGTATTTTAAACCTCTTTCACCAATTTTATCTTATCTTTTGGAGTTTTTTTCTTCATTTTTTGAAGAACGCAGGTTAATTTTATCTAAGATCTGTGTGTTTTATTTGATACAATTAATTATGGCAGGTAGAATGGATTTCTTCAACAATTCACAAGATCCATTCAATGGTGGTGAGTTAATGGAAGTTCTAGAACCTTTTATGAAGAGTTCTTCTTCCACTGCTACTCCCTCTTCATCTGCACCCCTTTCTTTAAATTCACACCTCCCTTCAACTTCATCTGAATTTTACTCTTCTACCCCACCCTTTTTCCAATCTTCTCCTTCTCTTCCTCCTTTACCTTTACCTTCTCCTTCTCTTTCATTTTCAACACAGCCCAATTTCTACACAGAAGGTTGTTCTTCAATGATGACCTATCTATTTCCGTCAGGTTCATCACAAAGCCAAAATTTCATAGGCTTTGAGCAACCCAATTCTGTTATTGGGCTAAACAACTTAACCCCATCTCAAATTAACCAGATCCAAGCCCAGATCCATCTTCAGGCCCAAAATCTGAACAACAACACAAATCTCAGCTTCCTTGGGCCTAAGCCCATTCCAATGAAACAACCTGGTGTACCTCCAAAGCCCACTAAGCTTTACAGAGGTGTAAGGCAAAGACATTGGGGAAAATGGGTTGCTGAGATAAGACTACCAAAGAACAGAACAAGGCTTTGGCTTGGTACTTTTGAAACTGCTGAAGAAGCTGCTTTGGCTTATGATAGAGCTGCTTATAGACTCAGAGGTGATTTTGCTAGGCTTAATTTCCCAAACATGAAGGATCAACAAGGTTTGTTTGGAGATCAGTTTAAGCCTTTGCATTCATCTATTGATGCTAAGCTTGATGCTATTTGTGAGAGTTTAGGTGATGTGAAGAAACAAGGGCATGCTGAAAAAAGTGTGAGAGGTTCTTCTAAGAAGTCTTTGAAAGATGCTAAGACAATTGTTGTTGAGAATAATAATGATGACAACAAGGTTGAAGCTTCTTTGTCTCCTGTTATGACTGACAGTGAAGGCTCTGATGATTCTTCTCCACTTTCTGATCTTACTTTTGGTGATATCACTGAACCACAATGGGAAGCTGGTTCTGAACAATTTAATCTTCAGAAGTTTCCTTCTTATGAGATTGATTGGGATTCTCTTTGAAAAAGATGGAATTTGGTAGTGATTTAGTGGCTAAACTGCAATTTGAGTTTTTGAAAATTGTAGTGATGCTTCTAGGATTTGGATAATTGAGTCTATGTTAGGTTCTTTTTCTTTTTTTATTTTTATTTTTTATTTTTAGAATTATTTTTGTTATTTATTATTATGATGTCAATATGTTGTAAATCTCTCTACCTTGGTCAGCTGGCTTTTTTACTTGCTTGGCTAAGGAGAATGACTTCGGCTTAATTAAATATGTTACATTATTGGTGTAATTCAATTCTATTTGTATTTTCAACCTTATGAGAATGAGAATTATATTGTATTAGTTTGTAGCTTGGTATATAATGGACCTTTAGTCTGTTATTTTATCATCTGGTTCTTCAAATAATTATTTATTTTACTGTGTATATTTGGATCTGCAATGAGTTTGATAGAAGAATCACAACGTGACATCCTGATTTTTACAAAAATTTCACTTAAGCGCATTGATAAAATCACGGTATTAAAGTAATTTTGTCATCCAAACATGTTGTTACTGGTTTTAATTGTATGTGTTTATTAGTATTCCTCAAAATCAGCTTCAACAAATTCAGTTTAGGCAGGTTTCTTTTGCTATGAGTTGAATCACATGTCCTAAGAATCGATCTACACTAGGTGATCCCTGTGATTATATTCCCAAATAGATTCGAAAGTTCCATGGGTATATTCTAGACTCTGATTATAATTTATTTATTTATTTGCCACGATGCCGTCGTAATAGCATTTGACTGTGATTTTTCACAATATCGTGGATCGTGAATGTTATTGCTACCGATATTTTACACCTTGATTGTAACTGCGAGTTGTATCCATAGATGATGATTTGTAGATGTATGCAAAGTTGAGAGAAAATCAAGAGATTTCTGAAAAGAGACTATTCAAGGTCGAGTGTTGGGCTTGGGTTCTCTTCCCACTTCAAGTCTATTGCATCGTTTCATTTTTAGGTTTTGTCCGTTCTGTATCTTATACGAACTCTTGCTGTTTATTTTAAAGACAGCATCAATACTTATAAGATTATGTATTTATAAACTATCTTTAACCTCAATTTTTGAACAACGTGAGATATTTTAATATAATGAAACATGATTATGTTTAAAGTACACAACTAAATAATTTTGTACTAGTTCCCAAATGGTTGATTATTGCCATCATTGTATTGTTTTGCCATACCAGTCATAACCATTATTCTTATAATGTATTGGTCTATCTGCTTACCGTTTTGTTTGTTATGCTATCGCCGCAATACCAACCTCTAACACTCTTCCCCTTTTTCACATAACATCTCCCTTATTTTATGAATTTACTTTGATGACTATGCGTCGACCAACCAACTATTCAATCAGCAACACAACCAAGTGCTCCATCTCGAGGGCTACCACTTTGAGTGCTTTACCCAATCGTCAAATAACCATCACTTCAATTTTCGATCTTTTGTATCGGTTCACAAACACTTAACCTTTTATTAAATATATATAATACATCTTGTATGGTGAAGTTGATTTGGCACTATTGAAGCTTGATTGATCTTGGAAACATAGTTAATGGTGTTCTCTTCGTGTATATAGGTCACATTAGTTGAACCACTTGTGTCTTTTACTTCTTCCTTTCTTTTATTTGGTTTTATTCTTTTAGATTATTGGTTTCTTTAATTAATTCACTGCATCTATTTCAAATTGATTCTGCTAGGTTCTTGGTTTGTGTGATAAGGGGAATTTTGCGACCCGTGAACAATAATAGATCGTGCTTGCGTGCACCGATGGTAAAAAAAACTTTGTACTCATAAATATATGTGCAGATAAATTTAAGTTCACATGAAACGAGTAGTTTAACGTGTCCAGGCGTGTATAATAAATAGATGTTTTGATTATTCATTAGTTGATGAATATAGAGTTAGATATAATTATTTTCATAACAATAAATATTTATATCCGTTTGTAAATTAATAAATAAACTTACTATGTTGTATTAGTAATATTTTTTGTTTACGTATTAATATATTTTATGATGAAATTTTATTTATTTGTTTATGTATTAATGTTTTTATATATTAATATTTTTTTGACAAAAAAAGAAAAAGTTATACCTAGTTGCAAAAATAATAATAATTATTATAAATAAATGACTTTTTATTTAAAAAAATTATATGCAGAAATTCATTAATAGCTATCAATATTTAAATACTATTAAATATCTGTTAAATAGAATATCCGTGCGGATATAGATAAAATACATATATCATTTTTATTTTTATTTGAGGGAGCAAGTAGCCGATGACTACTGTCCATATTCATGGATACTATTCCTACTTGTGTTGTCCAGCAATTACTCAAATTTGAAACAAACCATTCTCATAATATTATTGAACATATCAGCAAATGATGCTTTTCATCTTAACCCTGGTTTTCAAAGAAAAGAGACATTGATTTTTTTTTGAAAAGTTGATCATACTAATATGCCACTTATGTTTATCTCTCTCTAAATAAAGTTTTAATTTTTTTTAAAAAAACTAAGAAGATCTCAAATATAATTTAGAGAAAAATAAATAAAGTTTCGCCCATAATTGATAGATCTAAGGTTAGACTTGAATATTTTTTATCATTTCAACCTTAATTAAAGTTCATTTTCAATTTTGTTAAGGAAGAACATGTAATGCTAATTTTTTCTTCTTCAAAAGTATCTGTAAGTAAGTAACACTTATTAAATAAAATATACAATAAGGTAGAGGATATACACAATAATTAATTCACTTAAAAAATATGTTATATTTTCAAATATTTAAAAACAAAAAATAAATTAGTTGTCTCTTATCAATAAGACTAGAGGTAGTAGCTTTTCTAGTTTACTTCCTTTTCTTCTTCAAGTCTCATATAGTACCATCTTTAAAATTAAGTATTTATTTAAATGTATTTTATAAAGTGAGAGGTAAGAAGTACAAAAAGTTCAATAAGTAATGTGGGATAAGGTGTATTTACCTAAAATACAGAGTGATTTAGGTGTACAATATATAAAAGTTTTTAACTTAAATTTATTGGATAAATGAGGTTGGAGATATAGGGCATATAAGGTGTTATTCTATAAGTATCAAGTTGAGCGTGTAAGAGTGGGTGGTGTGGTGGCATGAGATTCTATTTGATGGAAGGAGATTAATTTGGATGAATAGGGAGGAGGGGGTGTTGGATCTCCTTAGTGCTTTCGTGGTAAGATTTGGAGGGTATTAGGGAATGGTGGATCAATTTCATTTTGGTGGGATCCATGGCATAATCGAAGTAGTTTGAGGATCATTTTTCTAGGTTATTTAAATTTTCAAAGGATAAAGAGGTGTCTGTTTATGCTTCAATTGAACCATATTTAGGTGTTGAAACATAATGATCGTGGTGTTTATTCAGTAAGGGAGGCTTACCATTCGTTGCACCATGACAGTGTCATCAATGTATCTTCATCTCTTTCATGGATATTGTTTGGAATAAAATTGTTCCGCGAAAGTTATCAATCTTTGGGTGGATACTGTTGAATGATAGCTTTCCAACAAAGGTGAACCTGGTTAGTTAAGACATTCTAAATGCGGATTCTCAAGATGGGATGTTAAGTGTCAAAAACTGCTCAAATTTATTTTTCAAATGCTAATTCTATTGTCAAGTGTTGCAAGGAGTTTTGCGTTGGTTTGACATTTCATGTGTATTGTCACAATCTTGGAAGGACCATGCAGTTCAATTTGGATGCTTGTTTCAGTGTAGTAGAGTATTTCGATCGAGGATTATTGTAATCAGTTTGGTCACTACGTGGTTTATCTGGAAATCAAGGAACAAGGTAATTGTTGGTAATCATACAAAGAATGTCATTCATTTACTTGAGAGCATTAAGTTATGGGTTAAGTAAGTTTTTGTAGAGAGAAAAACACAAGAAAGGGGAGGGGGTTGAATTGTGTTTTGTTTAAAAAAAACTTAAATAAGAACAAATTATAAACTGGCAATGCTTAAAGCAAGAACAAATAAAGAGATAAGGAGAAGAGCACAATTTATCATGGTTCACCACCAATACGATAGCTATGTCCATTCCCTTCACACTAAATGATTTAATCAACTAACACCGACAATATCACACATCCACTGAACAACTACTAGTTAATCTGATTGTGTTCAAGTCTTCTCAACCTGCTAGCTTAGTACAGTCAAGCTATTGAGGATAGAAACCACTATTGGGCTAAATTGCATATAGTGTTTAAGATTATTTTCTAAATAACTCTCACGAAAGAATGTTTACAAGGTATGTTTTTAGAATGTATTTGATGTTTTGAGCACTTATAAAATAATACAAAGTTATTCATAGGTTGTTGTATATGACAACAATAGGTTTCTCGTATGTGCTTTTTGCAGTGAAGATCACAAGTCCTTTTAAAGATAAACTTCAAGGCCATTAGAGTTTCTAACTGTTGCATAAAATCAACATGTAACATAATGACTCGTATCAAATCTTCACAGATCTTGAATCAACATTAAAAACTTGTCCAAATTCATCTTAATAATTGATTATGTGTATCTTGATATACATTCCAGGAAGACCAGAGGATGACATATTCAGAGGATGTCATGCACTTTCCCTAATAAATGAAAAGTCCAAGTTAGCGAGTAGAAAATGTTAGGATGCTGACTTTTTATCAGTGCGGTGACTTTGTCAGAGAGTTGACTTGCACTTTCACCAGATGGTCAACTGTTTTCCAGATTCATTATATGCAAAATTATTCGAGCGAACTTGTATTAACAGATTCATTAGAGGCGCGTTGACAACATGTTTATCAAAGTCGATCACAACTTTAACGGATCTTTCTGAGCATTTCCTTATTTTTGTTGTTTATCTTTTCCAATCATTAGAGGATGCAACATAAGGTCTTTAATGTTTATGACAAGATAACTGCACACTTAATTAAATTTATTAGTGCTATAAATTGTTCCTACAAAATAATTTTTGTTATCTTCAAAACAATTGAAGGTCATTGTTTTTCAACCCAAATTTGTTATAACAATCTCCCTCTTTTTGATGATGACAAACATATATTTTTGTGACCAATGTTTCTTTTTAATAATATGATATATGCAAAGTTGTTCAAATTAAAGCAATAAAGCTCTCCCTTAATTTGAACATGTTTTCATAAAATGAGTGGAGTACAATATTTTGACAAGGAGGGTTTTCTAAAAGATAAGAAATTATTCTCAAAACATATAAAAAAAAACATATACTCCCCCTTTTGTCATTAGACAAAAAGAGTTGAGCTAGAGAAATAGATCATACACAAAAAGATATAAGTGTTATAATTAAATGAAGAAAATAATTCCATTAAAGAGTGAATATTACATAGGATAGAGTGAAGACCAATACACAAAAGGAAATAAAAGAAAAGGTAAACTAAAGATTAGGATTGGTCAATCTAGCTAAGATGAGTCCTAAGGTATTATGAATAGACTTTTGATTCTTGACCATCTCTTCCATGAATGCCTCAGTTTTAGCTTCCAGTCGATCAAAATCTTCCTTTTTTACAAATTAAGATAGGTCAAAATGAGGTTTAGAAGGAATGGCAGAAGGCCCTTCAAAGACCGACTCTGTAGATCCTGAAGCAACAACAGCATGAGCATCCTATGGAAGTAACTCAACCTGCGGGATGATCACATGAAACTTCAATGGTGCCAAGGGAGCAACCAATAGTGGTTCCAAATGAACATAGTTAAAGGGAAAATTATCTTCACTCCATAGACCTTTTGATATAGCAGTTAGTTGCTTTCTAGTATGGTCTCCATGAGCTTTCTGAAAATGCAAGACCCAAAGGTAGAGGGGATCTCAACAGTATATCTGAAATCACTCGAGTTTTGAACGGCCAGATGCATTTCATGCTCCATGTTTTCC
Source organism: Cicer yamashitae (assembly GCA_037974755.1). Classification (NCBI taxonomy): domain Eukaryota; kingdom Viridiplantae; phylum Streptophyta; class Magnoliopsida; order Fabales; family Fabaceae; genus Cicer; species Cicer yamashitae. Next base: position 33,235,188 of record JBBPBQ010000004.1, read on the forward strand.
TTAATTCTGGTTGTGACAAAAGAAAGAACGTTGTCCCACTGATTGGAGACTTCATCAAGATCCAAACTCTGAACATTCATATTTCTAATCTTGTTAATTTTAGCAGTGAAAGAGATAATGAATGCGTCAAGGTTTGGGAAGCTAGAGGGAAAAGAGGGAATAAAAGAGGCTAGGTCTAGTGGTATGGAAGTATTAGGTTTAGAGTGAGGTTTTGTGGAGTTAGAAACATATGAGTCATATGAGAATATTTCAGAGACTAAATCATTTACTACTTGAGATGCTATCTCAATTGTTGTGTGGATAAGATCCACACGAATAGGTGAATGAGGGTAAGATGCATGTGAGAAAGAGATGGGTGAGGTTTGACTTGTTGTTTGGGTAGGTGTTTATGGAGGGTTAGTTTGGGAAGATGATGGTGTGGAGGTGTGAAATTCAATAATAAGGGGATAAAGATTTAATCTATATCTAAGGGTAGCAAAGCTTTCTGCTATGATTGCCTCAAACATCTCATTTGAGGTGTCCTTATCTGAATCAAAGCTAAATAAAATAGTAAAGGTATCCAAGGTTGTTTTGTTTGAGGGTGCATAGAGTGTGGATATTTAGCTGGTTCAGGTTCAGACACGTCATTACCACTATCCCTGATAATATTAGCAGAGGAATGAATATGCTTGAAGCCTCTTCCTCATTATTTGTTTAGTTGAAGGTTCAAATTGTTGTTGTTCATGACAGTAAAGATATGTGAGGTTGTTTTGTTTGAGGGTGCAGAGGGATGGATGTTTAGCTGGTTCAGGTTCAAACATGTCATTATCACTATCCCTAATAGTATTAGTAGAGGAATAAATATGCTCAAAGCTTCTTCCTTATTGTTTGTTTAGTTGCAGGTCCAAATTGTTGTTGTTCATAATACTTCATAAATTATATTGATGTATTTTAATAATTTAATGATTAAATAATTAAAAATGATAAAAAATGACAAAAATTTAAACATGAAAATTGATAAAAGGACTAAATAGTTAGATTGAATAACAATTTAAATACTTTTTAGTGATACTTCAAAGAGTAAGGGTTTGTTTGATTCACATCCTAAAAGCTCTATTTTAGTATTTTAAAATTTAAAAACTAAAAAACTTGTTTGGATTACTTATTTTCAAAAACTGTTTTGTAAAACTATTTTTAATATTATACTTTTTAAAACTAAAAAAGCAAAACAGATAAATGGTGTTTTAGGACTTGTTTGATTCACATCCCAAAAACTCTATTTTAGTATTTTAAAATTTAAAAACTTGTTTGGATTTCTTGTTTTTAAAAACTGTTTTGTAAAACTATTTTTAATATTATACTTTTTAAAACTAAAAAAGCAAAACAGAAAAATGGTGTTTTACTTTTCATTTTTTAGTTTTTTAATTCTCTAGTCAAAAACTGTTTTAAAAAATTAAAGTTGTCAAACAGATTTTTTAAAATTTTCTTTTTAAAAACAGTTTTTTAAAATTTATTTATAAAATAGTTTTCAAAAACTAAAAAGTAAAAAACAATCAAACAAGTTCTTACTTTTTATTTTTCAGTTTTTCTAATTCTCTAGTAAAAAACTGTTTTAAAAAATTAGAATTGGCAAATAGATTTTTTTTAAATTTTATTTTTAGAAACAGTTTTTTAAAATTATTTATAAAATAATTTTCAAAAACTAAAAAGTAAAATACAATCAAACAAAACCCTAAATTGTTGGTTTTTCTAATTTTTTTTAATGTTGATGGTCTAAATTGGATGTCATGATTTGTTCAATTACTAAAGTGAATATTGATTATATATTATATTTTAGCCGCACAGTTTTGGCTACAAAGTCGCACACAATCTATCGAGATCGAGATTCTTATTTAGTCTTTAGCCGCAAAGAAACAAAATACTCATGTCTCTGATTTCCTTCAGCTTTATTCGACCGAAATGATAATTTCTTCATTATGTCTTCAACTTCTCTTGGAAAAATCTAGAAAATTTGAAAGACACGAGAGGTTCCCGTTGAAGAAAACCAGAAACACATGCTATATAGTTTGGGAATCTAATCACGTTTTGTTTGAATTCATTTTCCACTCCAGTTATTCCATTCGGTGAATCTTGCCCACTTTGGAGAAAGACACCCCTTCCAAATGTTCAAGAAGTTTGTCCTTATATGCTAATAAAGTTAGTTGCAAATTGGTAAAAGAACAAAATGCTTTCACATGATGATCAATTGATCACGTGAGCTTTCGAAACCCACCAAAAGTGCTACTTTTTAAAAATTTTGTTTCATACTCGACCAATATTTTTAATTTTTTATCGTTTGTACAAGAGAAAATACCTTAATTACATGTGAATATATTTATTTTCTCCATCATAGATTTTGTTAACTGGAGGTTTAGATGATTAGATTAATACATCACTGCAAGAACTCTAAAACTAATATAAACACATATTCATACATACATAGCATACCTTTATAATTTTTTTAGCAATAGGTTAATTAAAGTTACGTTCTTTATAATTCATACATTTTTTTTACATTTTTTAATATATTTATTAGGGTAGTGCAAATAATAGGTGGTAGTTTTTGGGTGTTAATTACATAGTTGAGATGTCAATTTTATTATGTGATGTCTTTGTACCGTAGATTATTTTTTTTTTTTTTAATATATAAAAAAAAGTAACATTCCATCAACAAAGGTTGGTCAATCAAGTTACATAAAATTTTTGTTGGAAAATTGGATATTTATTTATCCAATTTTGAGAATATATCAATACAATACAAATTCAAATCCTCTAAAAACTAATAAGGATAAATTTGCACAAATTGACAACAAGCCTACAAATACGATAAAATTCAAATGTTTGAAATACCCATGTTTCCGGATTTGTGACATTCACGACGTCAAAGTCATTGATTGAAATTTGTAATTGATCAAAGTTATTCTGTTAATCTAAACCAAACGAACACCACAACAAGACGGAAAAACCAAAAAGCGTCACATCAAGATGGTGAACAAAACAACGTCGCACTCAAACGTCAAAATCACAGAAAAATACAAAACAAATAGTAACTTTGTTTGGAAACTACTTATTTAGATAAAGTGAGCAAAGAAAACGACTTGGAGGAGTTATTCCGAATCAAAAAATGGTCATAAACTACCACTCTACAATGAAAGAAGAAGAAAGACCTAACTATTTTTGCAGCAGTTGCGACTACTAGGGTTAAATTATTATATTCTATAATTGTTCACAGTCAAGTTATATAGTTACAAACTAGAGTAAGAATCCAATTTAATCCTTGAGAAAAATCTTGAGACCCAATTTAGTTCCTACGAAAAATAAAAGTAACTTTTAGTTCCTTAGAAAATTAAATCAGGGAAAGTTATAAGAGAAAATAAGAAGAAATTATGATAGAAAAAAAATATGTATCTTTATAAAATGACATAAATGTCCTTAAAAAATTAGATATGATAAAAAAATTAAAATAATTATTTCATTATAATAAATAAAAAGATATAAAATAAAAAAAGAAAAATAAAGAGAATATATATATTAAATAAACTATTTAATAAATTATAAATATTATATTTTTATTCTCTTTATATATTCTAAGTTTTCATTAATTTTTCTTTTGATTATATCGAATTTTTTGCGTAAGGACATTTATGTTATTTTATAAATACATGTATTTCTTTTCATTTTATCTTGAAGGTTAATCTATATGTGTGTTGACAATGATATTTAGAACCTCAACAAATGAATTCGAAGATTCATCTAGGACTCGAATTAGATCCTTACGAGTTCTAAGTTGATAGGTTTATGGAATCAATTTATTAGTTTTAAAAACCGTTTTAAAAACCAAAGCAAGAATTGCAAAATAACGAACAAAAAAAGTAAAGTCATAAGATAGAAATAATTGAATTAACTAAGAATATGAATATATATTAGCATACGAAAAGCTAAGTCCGAACATGATGGATGTATACATCTTTTAGGTAATTTTTTGAATGAGTTGTATCTCTCCAAAAAACTAAAATAAAATTCTTATATATAGACTAAGTGTTCCAACGGCTAGTACTTGTTGGACATACCAAATGTGTTTCCTTTCAACTTCATTAACGGCTTTATCAATTTTCTAACACTACACCAAAAAAATTAATGCATTTAACAACAATTTTAAGTGATATATTATGTAGTGTTGTTAAAAGATATAACAAAGCTTTTAAAATATAAAAAGCGTTGTCGTAAATGATATTTAATAGTATTTTTTCTGCATAAGTATCAGTAAATATTGATCTACAACAATGTTTCGTTGTGCTTTTACAATGCTTTTTCTGAAAAGCACTGTTACAAGTGGTATTTAATAACATTTTTTTAAAAACGCTGTTATATTATATACTTTATAGGACATTTTCGTATTGACTGACAACAACATTCAATTAAAAGAAACACTAGCTTAAGCTTTGATCATATAGCATTTTTAAAAAAAAAACATTGTCACATGTTCTATTTTTCAAATACCATCTTTTACAACAATTTTTGATAAACACTATCATATATTGATATATTGATGTTCTTTTTTCCATAAATCTTCCTTAAATGAAAGAGGTTTTTTCACTTGATTAAATTTATAGTAATTGAAATGTAAACTTAAATTACATAAACTTTATCAAACACCACCATTAGACTTTTTTTTATTTTAATATCCCTACTTTTTTTTTCACCAAAATGCCACACATCGAAAGAATATTAGAGGAATGTCCTACTTTTTAAACCCAGTTGTTGATCGTAACTTGGGGAAGCGACGAGCTGAAGGAATTTTTTTCAATGTTAATAGAAGGTCACATCTTGGGGATGCGACCATGTACTGACATATATATATTCTTTTCCATTTTATTAATACTGTTAATTATTATTTAATAAATTATAAATAATTAAAATATTAAAAAAATCAAAATACTATTAATAAAATAAAATACATTAATAAATAATAATAATAATATTAAAAATATTAATAATAATAATAAAAAGAAAATTATATTAATAAAATAAAATAAAAATACATTAAATTGAAAGAAAAAAATACATCAATTTTGAGTAGATGTCCAGCAGCGTTTGTATAATGTTTTCTAGTATGACCAGAGACCTGACATAATCCGCACTTTCTTGGGACTCTTTCTGTAGTGTCCATTTATGTTCTAATGCGTTTGGTCTTTGGGTGACCTTTCTTGACTCTCCGCATTAGTGGATTGTGACACACCTTAACATCTTCATATTCTAGCCAATATCCTTCGTTTGGTATAGGTTTGAATGTTTCGTCGTACACTTTTAGTACAATTTCCACTTTGTACACATCAGGTATAAGGCTCCAATAATCATATTTGATGCTAGAACATGCTGCTATCACATGTGAACAAGACATATGTTTAGCTTGGTATTTCCCACAGTCGCACCAATTGTTAAGAAGCTTTACATTGAAATGACCAATTGGTTGCCCTTCTCTTGGATTTACCGTCTCGTGGATCATGAAAGTATGGTTGCTTCGATCAAAACTATCGACTGTATGACTATTCGATTTACGTATTTCCGATTTCATAAAAATTATGCATGTTTCTGTGTATACCTGACCAGAAGCTAAAATTGATGCGTGTTGTTTTCCCATGGTTGGAAACAGTGTCCTTGTTTTATAATATGTTGATTGGACCAAAGCAGTGATGGGAAGGTTGCATGGTCCTTTTAATACTCCGTTGATCGAGTCCACAAGGTTGGTGGTCATCTGACCTCAACGACTACCTTCATCAAATGCTTGAATCCAATCTTGTCGCGGTATGTTGTCTAACCATTTCAAAGCTTCTGGATTTACTATGTTGATTTCTCTGTGGTAGTATCGATATGTAGGCTCATTTATTGAGTAACCTGTATTGAAACAGTAGACAATGCATTATTACACTAATTATAAAAATTAAGAATTAAATTATTAAAAATTATATTAATTATAAAAAGTAAGAATGAAATTATTACCCATAGAAATAACTTTTTTCTTCAAAGCATTATCCTAAAGTATCTCTTTGACCAGAGGGAACTTAACATGAGGCAAAGAAGGTGGGTAGAGTTCTTGAAAGATTATGAATTTGAACTAAAATACCACCTAGGCAAGGCCAATGTAGTGGCCGATGCATTGAGCAGAAAGTCCCTACATATGTCTCATTTGATGATCCAAGAACTTGCATTGTTGGAAAGCCTTAGGGACTCGAACCTAAGTATGACAATCCTCCAAGGGGGAATTCTTTTAAATAAACTAGAAATAACTAGTGACCTTAGAGACCAAATTAGGCAATCTCAAGGGATGGATGAGGAGTTGCAACTTAGAAAAGACCAATAAAGATTTACAAGGGCAAGAGATGGAACAATTCTATTTCAGGGCAAAATTTGTCTACCTAAGGATTCAGAATTAAAGAGACTGATCCTAGAGGAAGCTCACAAAAGTAACCTGACAATCCATCCTGGATCTACCAAGATGTACCAAGACCTTAAGAAAAATTATTGGTGGCAAGGTATGAAGGTTGACGTGGCTACTTTTGTGGGCAAATGCCTGACGTGCCAAAAGGTGAAAATAGAACATCAGAGGCCAGCAGGATTTCTACAGCCTCTGGAAATACCTGAATGGAAATGGGACTCAATATCCATGGATTTTGTTATAGGTTTGCCACAAACACACACTAGGGTGTGATTCCATTTGGGTAATTGTGGACAGATTAACTAAGTCAGCCCATTTCTTACCAGTAAAGTCAAACTACAACACTCTCAAACTAGCCAAGTTATTCATTAAGGAAATAGTGAGGTTGCATGGGGTGCCTCTTAGTATCATATAAGATAGGGACCCTAAGTTTACCTCCATGTTTTGGAAGGCCTTTCAAAAGTCTTTAGGAACTAGACTGCACCTTAGTACTGCCTACCATCCCCAAACTGATGGTCAAACTGAAAGGACCATTCAGACACTGGAGGATATGTTAAGAGCCTGCATTTTAGAGGAAGAGGGAAACTGGGATATGCATTTGCCTATGGTAGAATTTTCCTACAACAACAGCTATCATGCCAGCATTGGCATGGCACCTTTTGAGGCTTTGTATGGAAGAAAATGTAGAACACCTTTATGTTGGTCAGAAGTAGGGGATAAGGGGATCTTAGTTCCTGAAGTTATCCAAGAGACCACTGAAAAGATCAAGGTCATTAAGGATAGCCCAAAGCAAGCAAAAGAGCTATGCTGGCATCAGGAGAAGGCCTTTGGAGTTTGAGGATGGGGATCATGTTTTTTTGAGAGTTACCCCCACTATTGACATTGGAAGAGTGCTAAAGGTCAAGAAGCTAAGCCCTCGTTTTGTTGGACCCTTTCAAATATTGCAGAGGATAGGTCCCTCTGCATACAGAATAGCTTTGCCATCCAATTTATCCAATCTACACAATGTTTTTCATGTCTCCCAGTTAAAGAAATACATTCCTAACCCTCATCAAATTTTGAGTCATGAGTCCATCCAACTCAAGTCAAACCTTACTTATGATCCAATGCCAGTTCAGACTTTAGATAGAAGTGTAAAAGTATTGAGAAGCAATGAAATTCCCCTAGTGAAGGTTGTCAAGGAAGGATCTTCTGTAGAAGAAGCAACATGGGAGGCAGAGACAGTCATGCAAAGGGAGTATCCTTACCTTTTCCAATAGGTAATCCTCTGAATTTTGAGGGCAAATTTTTTTTAAGTGGTGGAGGATGTAATAACCTATCTATTTTTATTAAGTTTAGAAGTTAATTAATGAATATGTTAATTTAAAAAAAAATATATAATAATAATTAATTTTTATTTTTTTTTATTAAGCATATAGAGAATTTTCACAAATAGCTTTTAAGTGATGTTTGATGGCATGCATGTTGTGAACTCTGATTGTATGTTATTTTAAAATCAATTTATGTGTTAAAACAGTTTAATTAGATGCTTAGAACTTGTTTAATAGTTAGTAGGCTTGTCGAGCACAAATTATGCTCGTTACTGCTGTTGCCTCTGATATGTATGCAAAATCTGGAATTTTTCTTGTCTTTGGTAAAATGTCACCTACATGTTGCCTTTGGTCCAGTTTTTGCCTCTGATTCCAGCTTTGAATCAGGGACTTAGAATTATTTTATATGAGTTAAATTGTGTCTCCTTAACTTGTAGGGAATATAATGTATGCGTAACGTAACATCACATAAGGCATTTCATTTATATAAATTCATGGTTCAAGTCATGGTGGGATATTGATGGGGTTGTTTCAGGCATGAAACAATAGGTAAAGGAAGAACAATCAGGACGCTGGTTGGGGCTGTGGCCAAGCCAACTTTACCATTCAGGTTCAATTATTTTGGTGACTCACATCAAAACAATTGGACAACTTTTCCATACTCTAAGGAAAAGTTCCAGTCATGCATTTCAATGATTTCTAATTTAGAACTAGGTGTCAATTGACACAGTTTTATGAAAGTGTTTTATTGCATTAAGAGCATATCATTTCATGTTTTCTAAGCCTCCTTGAGATGGATATTTTTACTGCCCTTCCCCTTATTTTTGAACTCACTGGGATTTGTTTCTCATCCCCTTTATTTTAAAATTTAGCAGTTGGGGGTAGTTCGGGAGCAGCTTGAGGTTGGAGGAGTAATTTAGTTCTTTTTTTTTTGTTTTTTGTGTTGTCACAATGTAGTAGGGCTTGATGTAGTCAAAGTTTATGTAAAACTTAAGTTCAGAGACTTGGTTAGTTCACTATATCTTATGAATCAGTTTCAAACAATTGTAAACTATAATTCTATATGTAGTTCAATTGTCTAAATTTGATTCTTGCTAATTACCTTTTCTTACTTGCCTCTACATTATTGAGGTGTATGAATTATAATGCCAAATTCTAGATGCTTGGTATTAGGTTTTACAGAAACTGTCGCATAGAAGAATAGAGAACGACAAACAACGATTGACAAACATACATTTTTTTTTACTCAATAAATATTAAGTTACTAAGTTAATAAATAATAATAAAAAATATATATTTGTCGATCTATCATGCCTAATAGGTTTTTTAATAAGCTTGAACCTGAGCTATTTAAATTAATAAAAAAAAAGTCTAAGTTTATTCTTTTTATTAAACAGATCAGGGCAAATCAAATTTTAAGTAGGTCAAGCCATATGCCCCTAATGGACGGTCTAACATATTCCCACCCCTAATTCCAATGTATTATCCTCTATCATGGCATGATCCATCAAAATAAAGTTTCCAAGGATTTACACCGATATCATTTTGTTGAAATATCTCATTGTCATCTACATAGTAATTAACCAAAAAATATGCTATTATTTGGTCTTTCATCCCTTTTAGCAGAACATATGTTAACGAAAATTTTGTTAGGGATAAAGCCCATTTAACTATTCTATTATGCAAAATAGGTTTCAATAACATATGCTTTATCATGTCATAGTGACAAGTAACAATTACTTCGAATGGCTTAACATAATATTTCAATTTAGTACATGAATGATATAAAGCTAAAAAAAGCTTCTCTATAGCACTATATGTGACTTCAACATCTACTAAAGACCTATTTAAGTAATAAATGGTTCTTTCATTGGCATCTTGTCGCGTTCAGTTTGTCTGCGAAAAAGGAGTCGCCACCAATTTTATATTTTTTAAAAGGGAAAATTAGATAAAACCTAGAATAAAATTCTTGAACCAAAAAAATGGATTCGAGAGTCAATTACGAATAGGGAAAGTAATATTACCCTACGTCGTCCGTTAAAACGGTTACCCTATAATTAATTGTATACAAATTATTTATTTATTTAATTATTTATTTTACCCCCTAAAAAATAATAAAAAAGAAAATAAATTATTTACATTAATAAAAGAAGGAAAAATATATTTTTATTAATTTGGTTTGACAAGGGAAAACCTTGCTCCTACGTATCCCCAGGTGCAATAGGGAAATCAAAACACAAGTAGTTCTTGGGTAGAAAATATTTATGTGTTGACTGATTTTATTATTATTTTTACTTTATATATATACATATCAAAATAAATTAACAACATAATAGTGATAATAGTAATAGTGATAATGGTAATAGTGATAATAATAATAATAATAATAATAATAATAATAATAATAATAATAAAAAATAATAATAATAATAATAATAATAATAATAATAATAATAATAATAATAATAATAATAATAATAATAATAATAATAATAATAATAATAATAATAATAATAATACGAGTGATGTGTTCTATATTGATTTGTGTATAATTTTATTTTAAGGAAACACTTTTATTACTTTTTGACTTTTACAAATTCTAAAGGATAAAAATTCAAGAGCAGATTCGCGAGTTGGTGGCGCATATGTAGCGCGGACCGGCGGCGATAATAACAAAAATAAGTTTAAGATCTAACACACAAGAAAGAAAACAAAATAAAGATAAGATATCACAAATTTGATAAAGAAATAGACGATTATACAACAATCGACTTTATTCTTATTAGTTAATTCCAAAACTTGATCGTGAAACCGAAAAAAGTTTCTTGTTTATATCATATGTGCATAGAATAACAAAAAAAAACTCTATAACAACAATAATGTAAAAAAATAGACGAGGAGAAAAAAAGAAAAAAAAGTGTTTACCGCACTGGAGAGGTTTTTTATTAGTTCCTGTTTCCAAACTTTCTTCTCTACTTTTCCTGCCTATTATTCTCTCTTCTCTTTTATTTTTTTTTGTGCTCTCAATTGTCCTCCAAATTGTGCTCTTCCTTGCCCCCCCAATTGTGCTCCTAAATAGTGCTCTCCGCTTCTACTCTTATTATCGACTATTTATAGGCTTTTCGGGTGTAGGTTACAAAAGACAAGGGAATAATTGCCAATTGATCACCATTTTATTACTATTAATCTCTTTCTTTTTGGTTTCTTTTCATTCAATTGATTATCATTATACCAATTTTTATGACCATCAATCCATTCAATTGATCATCATTATACCGATTTTTATGACCATCAATCAATTTCTTTTCGGTTTCTTCCATTCAATTATGTACCTTTATTTATTTGTTATTAGTATTTTTATTTTTTTTTATTATTATTTTTTTTTAGAAAAGAGTCTGAACAGGAATTAGAGGCAAATTAGAACTGGGAACACATGTGATTGTCTAAAGTTGATAGCCCGAATTATTTATTTTTATTTTTATATTTCTATTCATTTATTATTATTATTATTATTATTATTATTATTATTATTTCCCTTTTTTTTTAATAAAAAGTAAAAATAAATAAATAGATAAATAAATAAATAAAAAGCGGACAAAATAAGGTATCAACAGCTTCCCCCCTTTACTTAGAATTTACTTGAGAATCAAAGTAAAAGATAAGTAAAGATGACAACTCTAATTTTGTCCGAAAAGAATTTTTTAGAAGGGTGCGAGTCGTTTTCCCGGCTTCAAGATGCGGGTCATTTTCTCGGCTTTGGGTGCGAGTCGTTTTCCCGGCTTCAACATGCGGGTCGTTTTCTCGGCTTCGGGTGCGAGTCGTTTTCCCGACTTCAAGACGCGGGTCGTTTTCTCGGTTTCGGGTGCGAGTCGTTTTTCCAGGTTCAACATGCGGGTCGTTTTCTCAGCTTCGGGTGTGATTCGTTTTCCCGGCTTCAACATGCACTACGCCAAAAATGACATTTTATAGCGCGTCTTTTACAGCGCTTATTAAATACAAGCGCTGTTGTATAATTTTTTAAAAATAACGGAGGCTACAACAGCGCTTTTTTTACAGGCGCTGTAAAAAAAGCGCAGTTGTAGGGTCATATAGGGTCACATACGCTTGCACATAATGTTTACAACTCTTTTACAACGCTTTTTTAGAAAGCGCTGTAAATTCAAGCGCTCTCACATAGCCTTTTACAGCGCTTTGTGAGCGCTGTAAACACAAGCGCTGTAAAATGTAGCGCTCCCACCTTATGTTACATAGCTTTTACAACGCTTCTTGTGTAACCGCTGTAAAAGCCTCGCGCTTTCTCATAATCAAATGACCTATTACAGCGCTTTTGATACAAGCGCTGTAATAGGCTTGCGCTTTCACATTTTTATAGGACCTATTAGAGCGCTTTCTAAACAAGCGCTGTAAAATCATTCATTTTAAATAAAAAACATTCACTTTAAGTAAATAAAAACAAATTTAAAATTAATTTAATAAGTTGTCCAAACCCTACGAACTCTCATCTCCCCTCCCCTGCGAACCCTCCTATGCGCCCATCTACAAATTGATTTACCTTCTTCCTCCTTTAAAACAAATTGATCATCAACGTTCAGGTACTTTATTTTATTTATTTGTTGTTGTCACTAATTCAAATTGATAAATTGTTACATGATATATATGTTCTGTTTTGAAATCAATTAATCTTGGACCAATATTATAAGATATGTGTATTATCAATATATAGGTCATATATATCAGACTTGAAATTATGCTTATTGTGTAACTGCATTTATATATATAGGTCATATAAATGGACCGGAAATGGATGTCTGCCAATCGATTGAAAAAAGAGTATGAAAATGGAGCGAAGGAGTTTATTGGGTTTGCAGTGATGAATGCAAAAGATCCATATAGAGTCGTTTGTCCTTGTTTAAAATGTTGTTTTGGAAAACGCATTAGAGCAGATGAATTGGAAGGACATTTAGTATGGTATGGAATTGATCAAAGCTATACATGTTGGATAAGACATGGTGAGAAAATCAATGGAAACACTCGCACAGATACATATGTTTCAACTGATTTCGATACAGATACACATGAGCCGGACCGAGTTGAGGAGATTGCAAAAGCAGTTGAAGAAGATCTTCGTGATTGTCCTTAAACGTTTGAGAGCTTGTTGAGTGATGCAGAGAAACCATTATATAATGGTTGTACTAAATTCACAAGACTTTCGGCGATACTAAAGTTGTACAACTTAAAAGCGAGTAATGGATGGTCTGATAAAAGCTTCACAGAGTTACTAACACTCTTAAAAGATATGTTGCCAGATGATAATGAACTTCCCAGTAGAACCTACGAGGCTAAACGAATTTTGTGCTCTATTGGTATGAGTTATGAAAGGATTCATGCGTGTCCTAATGATTGCATTTTATTTCGAAATGAATATGAATTACTAAAGGCGTGTCCGAAATGCAATGTCTCTCGATATAAGAAGAAAGAATCTACTCCAGCAAAAGTCGTGTGGTATTTTCCGATAATACCAAGATTTAGGCGCATGTATCGCAATGAAGAAGATTCAAAACACTTGACATGGCATGCAGATGAAAGAATTAGAGATGGAAAGTTTCGACGCCCTGCAGATTCTCCGCAATGGGCAAAAATTGATCACGAGTATCCTGAATTTGGGATAGAGTCAAGAAATCTACGCCTTGCACTTTTTACTGATGGAATGAATCCACATGGTCTTCAAAGCATCTCACACAGCACGTGGCCTGTGATTTTGTTGATTTATAATCTACCTCCATGGTTATGTATGAAGCGTAAGTTTATGATGTTGTCTCTGTTAATTTCTGGACCCAAACAACCGGGGAATGATATCGACGTATACTTGGCTCCTTTAATTGAAGATTTAAAAATTATGTGGGAGACAGGTGTAAAAGTCTATGACGAGTATAAGAAAGAATGTTTCAATTTGAGGGCTATGTTGTTCGGCACAATTAATGATTTTCCAGCATATGGTAATTTATCAGGATATAGCATTAAAGGTCAGTGCGCATGTCCTATATGTGAAGAGAGTACAAATTGGATGCGGTTGAAACATTGTAAGAAGAATGTATTTCTTGGACATCGTAGATTTTTACCTTATAGTCAACAGTATCGTGGGTGGAGAAATGCATTCAATGGAAAATCAGAGGAAGATTGAGCTCCTGTAGCATCGACTAGATATCAAATACTTGAGAAAGTACAAGGTTTGACCAATAAATTTGGCAAACCTTTTGCAGGAGAGCTGGTCAAAATTGGGTGGAAGAAAAAGTCAATTTTCTTTGAATTGCCATATTGGAAGTCATTGTATGTAAGACATTTTCTCGATGTGATGCATATTGAGAAAAATGTATTTGACAGTATTATTGGTACGTTACTCAATGTACCAGGAAAGTTTAAGGATGGCATCAATGCAAGATTGGACTTGGTTGATATGGGGATAAGAAATGAATTGGGTCCCGTAAAGAAAGGAAATCGCACATATCTACCTCCAGCCGCTCATACTCTATCTAGAAAGGAAAAAATTGTTTTGTGTAAATTTCTACACGAAGTTAAAGTTCCAGAAGGATACTCTTCAAACATTAAAACTTTAGTTTGTATGAAAGACCTCAAGTTAAAAGGTTTGAAGACCCATGATGCTCACATTCTAATGGAGCATTTGCTACCAATAGGTATAAGTTCAATTTTACCTGAAAAAGTTCGCCGAGCCATATCTAAATTATGTTTCTTCTTCAGGGAAATTTGTAGTAAAGTGATCGATCCTCAGAAATTACCGAGATTGCAGAGGGAAATTGTTGTTACTTTGTGTGAGCTTGAAATGTACTTCCCGCCCTCGTTTTTTGATATAATGGTTCACCTTACTGTTCATCTTGTTAAGGAGACACAACTTTGTGGGCCAGCTTATATGAGATGGATGTACCCGATAGAACGATATATGAAAATATTAAAAGGGTACGTAAAAAGTAGAAGTCGACCAGAAGGTTGTATTGCTAAACGGTACATTGTTGAAGAAGCTGCTGAATTTTGTACTGAATATCTGTCAAATGTTGAATCCATAGGGCTTCCCATGTCTCGTCATTCGGGAAGATTATCAGGAGAAGGGATAATTGGAAAGAGACTAATGACTATATCAAGGACAGAATGGGAGCAGGCACAATTGTATGTTCTGCACAATGATGATGAGGTTCAGCCGTATGTTACAATACACATGGATCAATTATCTAGTTTGAACATGAATAGGAATCAAAATTGGATAACTCGAGAGCACAATCGAAGTTTCATAACATGGTTAAAAAATCACATAAAGTCAAAGTTTGATGTAGACCCTGGATCAATTTCACAGAGATTGAGGTGGCTAGCAAATGGTCCGAGTTTACATGTCTTTTCTTACACAGGTTATGTAATTAACGGCTACACATTTTATACCAAAGAACAAGATGATCAAACAACTATGCAAAATAGCGGAGTCACTCTCGTAGCTGAAGCGATGCATATCTCAAATGCAAAAGACAAGAACCCAATATATGCAAATCTATCATATTTTGGGGTTATCGAGCGCATATGGGAGCTAGACTACACAATATTTCGTGTTCCCATATTTGGTTGCAAGTGGGTCGATAATAATAATGGCGTTCGGATTGATGAGTCAGGGTTCTTGCTTGTCGATTTTAATAGGGTGGGATACAAAGATGAGCCTTTTATTTTAGCGTCGCAAGCTCAACAAGTGTTTTATGTCACTGATCCTGCTGATGATAAATGGTCCGTTGTCCTATCGACCAATAAAATAAGTGATGATAACAATAATGATGAAGATGTTGGTAATGCTATTTTCTTTGCAACATCACAACCACATGAAATTGGTTCAACTGATGATGGTTTATATCTTAGAGATGATCATGATGAGGGAATTTGGATTAATCCATCGTTTCGTATCATTAATGGACAAACAAATGTGAATCCCACCAAGAAAAGAAGAAGGGCATCTTAATGTGTTTAATTTTTTAATCCATGTAATTTGACCTGAGTTCATGTGTAATTTAATTGTTTGATCTGCCATAATTAATTGAGCATTTTGGTATTTAGCTTGAACTGTTAATTTGTAATTTTCTGCTTATACTGTATGTAATTGTATACTGAACTTGACCTCATCAGGTAATTTAGCTTGAACTATTTGAACTTGACCTGATCAGTTCAAGTTCAAACAGGGCTTATGATTTAACTAATTTGGAAGAAATAATTTAACTAATTTAACAGAGCTTATGTTCAAATAGGGCTTATGTTCAAACAGGGCTTATGTTACAATAAATTATTACAGGGCTTATGAAAAAATAATTTAACTAATTTGGAAGAAAATAAATTCTTAGAGGGCTCATAAAAAAATAATTTAAGGAACTCTTTTACAGCGCTTTCCTCATAAGCGCTGTAAAAGAGTTCCGTAAAAGGTTCACACAACCTTTGGACATGATAAAACAAAGAGTCATTTCATATATAAAACCCTATTACAGCGCTTTTCTAAAAAAGCGCTGTAATAGGGTTAAAAAATAAAATAAGGAGGTCTTTTACAGTGCTTTCTTCATAAGCGCTATAAAAGGTCATGATAAAACAAAGAGTCATTTCATATATAAAACCCTATTACAGCACTTTTCTAAACAAGTGCTGTAATAGGGTTTTAAAAAAATAAATTAAGGAGGTCTTTTACAACGCTTGCTTCATAAGCGCTGTAAAAGGGTCACACAACCTTTGGACATGATAAAACAAAGTGCCATTTTAAAGCGCTTTCTGTAGAAGCGTTGTAAAAGGCTTTTAAAAAAATAAAAATAAGGAGGTCTTTTACAGCGCTTTTTCACAAGCGCTTTAAAAGGCTTATAAAAAAGCGCTGTAGTAGGCTTTTAAAAAATAAAATGATGAGACCTATTACAGCGCTTTTTGGAAAAAGCGCTGTAATAGGTTTTTATATATAACAGTAAACCTCTTCAGCTTCATGTTCATTACGTAAATTTTTCAGTTTCCTCTGTGTTCTCCTTCTCATTGCGAACCCTACGATCAGTTTCAGTTTTCCTTGTTTCTTCCTCATTGCTTACTCTCATCCTACACCTACGATCGTCTGCGAACATCATAAACATCATAAACATCAAGTAATACCGTTTTCATCCTCATTTTCGTCTGCAAACCCCGTAACCCTACGATCGTTCGTAACCGTTCGCCCTCGTTTTCATCGTCTTCTGCGCCGTTCGTCTGTGAACCCGTAACCCTAAATATTAAAAAGAGTTATTTCAGGTATTGTATTTATTAGTTTTTTGTTTCACTAAAATGCATGTTAACTTATTTTGCTACGTACTTAGACTGAACTGAACTGCATGTTGATGTTGAACTGAACTGAATTGCATGTTGATGTTGAACTGTATTTTGTAGATAAATGGATACTAACAAGGAGTTAGATTGTCAAAATGAAGAAGTTGGCAACACTAAGACTTACGAAAATGAAGTCAAACGTGGTGCAACAATAATGCAAAATGTTATTAAAGCAAGAAGTACTGGGCAAAAGTTTGAGGTATACTTTGTTTGTTGTTTTCTGTTTCTGCTGTTTATACGATACTTTGTTTGATGTTTACCTTGTTTGCTGTTTATAATTTGAGGTACTTACTATATGAGTTTATTAGGTTGGATGGAATGAGAGTGGTCAACCTATTGACCCCAACAGTTCCATGTTTGTTAGTTATATTGGAGCTGTTGTTCATCAAAATATCCCAATCACAATAGATGATTGGAGAGATAAGGCATTGAAGAATGCCAAAGATGTATTGTGGGCTGATATACGGGTAATTTTTTTACTCCACCCTATTACTTATAAATTTTTACATACTGCTTTGAAGTATTTTACTCAAACTATATATTTATTTGGTTTGCAGTCAGCTTTTGTTCTTGATGAGGTGAGAAAGAGCTATGTGCTCAGAGATGCCGGGAAAATACACCGGGGCTTTAGATCTCACCTCTCTAATTGCTAT
This sequence comes from Cicer yamashitae, assembly GCA_037974755.1. Classification (NCBI taxonomy): domain Eukaryota; kingdom Viridiplantae; phylum Streptophyta; class Magnoliopsida; order Fabales; family Fabaceae; genus Cicer; species Cicer yamashitae. The sequence goes on from JBBPBQ010000004.1 coordinate 33,252,977, forward strand.
TTAAAAGACCGTGAAGGAAATACGAATGCGGAAGCTCCAAAAATATATAAACATTATATATCAAATGAGGAATGGAGCGCATTCGTATCAAAACATTCCGACCCCGCATTTGTTGTAAGTGATTAATTTATTAGCATTTTTGTTTTATTATTCATATTCATTGCGTATTTTAAATTTTTACTAGATTGTTATTTTTTTTATTTAGAATATTAGTAAAGCAAATCGCGAGAGGGCAAAAATTATTCCCCACCCATACAAGAAATCTCGTATGGGATATGCTCGTCTAGAGCAAAAACTTAATCCGATCAACTAATATTTTATAAACTATCTAACTAATTATAAACTATCTAACTATACTATATTTTATTTTAAATTTTTACTAGATTGTTATTTAATTAATGTGGTATATTATAAACTATACTATCTAACTAATATTTTGTTTATGATCTTAACGATAATAGCTACAAGACACCCAATCCGATCAACCGTTGGGTCGTCATGTATTGTGGAAGGAAGCTCGTGTAAATAAAGACGGAGTGGTTGATAATGAAAATGTACAAAAAGTAATAGAACTTTGTGTAAGTATATTTATCACTTTAATATTTTTTAAGATTGTATTTTAAAAATGTTATTTAACTTATCTTTTTAATCCTATGTGTATTTTAGGCGAATCTTGAATCGGAAAATCAAGAGGAAACAAGGCAAGTTGCAGGGACATATTAGGTAAAGTGTTTAATGTTCCTAAATATTCCGGCCGCGTGAGGGGGAAAGGATTTGGCGTAACTCCTAGAATTTAGTTTTCACAAGAGAAGCGCCAAAATCCATCTAACGAGGAAGTATTAGAGAAGATTAAAGTATTAACGGAGCAAGTGGCCCTCTTGGTGAAGACAAATAAAGACAAGCAACTTGTGGACCAGCCCCAACGTGAAATTCACATTGAGAGTGAAAACGCAAGTTGCAACGTTGGTCTCAACAGTGTTCCTGAGGTAATTAATTACTTAATAAAATAAGAAATTCATTAAAGTTAATTTTTTCACATACTTATGTATTAACCATTGATTTTAGGGGGTCACTTCATGCGTGCTATACTTATCCTCCCCCACTCATCGGAAGGTCGGAAAGGGAACATTGTGCAATGCTCCAGGCGAGGTATTGCACAACACACCAATCCCTGCGGGCCATTTCAAAGTATCGCCAGTTATTGCTTTGGAACCAACAGCACCGTTGCCTGTACCGGACAACGATGCAGATCTGAATTATTTGGGCGAAGCAATTGGCAGCTACGTGGCATGGCCCAAACATCTTGTTGCCCTTGACAAGGTATGTTTAATTAATTGAAATGTATGTTTAATTGATTATATTTAATTGCTGAATTTTTTCCAATGTTAACTTTAATTTCACATTTATTTAGATTCAAACAAAGTCTAATAAAGGGAATGATAAGAAGATTCCCAGAAATGAAACAGTCACATCGCCCGAAAAGGTTTGTAACATTTATTCTGTAAGGTTTGTCATTTTTTTGATTCAATAAACTAACAATTTGATTAACCTCATTTTTTCAGATTCAATCTAATAAACCACCCGCACAGCAAGCCAGCAAGCCAGCTGCCGGACCACGACCGGATGTTCGTGGCAAAAATAAAGCGGGTAATAAAGCCGGCAAACCTCAAAAATTGGAGGGTAATAAAACTGGCAAACTGCAAAAGCTGGAGGGTAATAAAGCGGCAAAAGTTGTTGCTGCTAAAAAACTGGATCGTGTAAAATCAGTTGCTGCTCTTGCTCCTAAAATAAGTCAGCCACGACTTGCTCCATATGGGTCGTGTCTTGACATACAGGCAAAAAAAAAAATGGGCAGCGACGATTCACGAATAATAAGCATGGATAAAGATCTATTCGGAGACGCGTATGAAGAATTTTTTGAAAAAGAGCACATATATGAACGTCTCGACCATAAGGAGCTGAGTGCTACTGTTATGAGCATTTACATGAGGTAAAAATTACTTTTCATCGCATTTATTTGTAATTAATTTAATTTATTGGTAATTAATCTAATTTGAAATTTTTATTGAAGGTTTTTGTATGAGAAGTTCGTGTGCGCGCGCAGATTGTCAAATAAATTTTCATTCTTGTCTCCGCATAAGATTTCGATGCTTAAGCACGATCCAGCGAATGTAAATAAATACGTTTTAGATATACTATTAGGAAAAAAGAGAAGGAGAAGTTATTCCTTGCACCATATAATTTAAGTTACGTAATTATATATTCTATATTTATATCTTTTTATTTTATGAGATCTTAATTTATTAGTTGTGTAAACTAAATTTTTGTTGTTGTAGGGCACATTGGGTGCTAATTGCAATCAATGCGACCTTTGAAGTTATATACTACCTAGATCTCTTGCACGACCATTACAACAATCGTCCCGAGATAAAGGCTTTGTTCGACACGTAAGTAATATTCATTTATTTTTTACATATATATATATATATATATATAAATAATGTGTTTGTTAATGCTATAATAATCACATTTATTTATTTGATAGTGCTTTACAAGTTTTTTGAGCTCAAAGAGGTGCGACAGTGTCGAAGCTAAAGTCAAATAACATCACATGGATTCCAATAAAGGTTTGAAATATATGCTTTTAAATTTCACTTACAATCAATGCACAATTAAATAATTATTGACTTATATGTTTTATTTTATAGTGCCCTCGTCAAACTAACAACATCGACTGTGGGTACTATGTATTGCGATTCATGAAGGAGATTGTTGATAAGAATCAAATTATAATCCCAGAAACGGTACGGTATTTTAATTATTTGATTTTCATATATAAACTATGTTTATATTTGATTCTAACTTATTTATGTTCAATTTTTATATCAGTACTTTGACAATTCCAGTCCATCGTATTCTGAAGAAGAACTAACAGAGATAAAGGAAGACTGGTGTCAGTATGTGCTTGAAATGAATATTATTTGATTTGCTGGGAAATGGCAAGCTGCAAGGGATATGGTAGTTCTGTGCTGTTTGTGTATATACTAGGTTGTGAATATGAGTAGTTGTATGAAAATATAGTGAATATCTGATAGTTATATGAATAGGTAGTTGTGTGAATATGTAGTTCTGAGCTGTTGTGAATATGTAATTATGAACTGATTGTTGTGGATATTTGTGCATTTGAAAATATAGTGAATATGTTGTTGTGTACTGATTCTTGTGTGTTTTAGTGCTGTTTTGTTGTTGTTGTGTACTACTGACTGATTGTGAAATGATTATAGGTGAAAATGATTTTGGAATAAAAATTGTGAATTGATTCTGGATTAAAAGACAGCGCTTTTAAAAAAAGCGCTTTCTTAAAAAGCGCTTTTTAAAATTTACATCATATTATTTAATAAAACTAAAAAAAAAAAAAACACCTTTTACAACGCTTTCTCAAAAAAGCGCTGTAATAGGTGCCTTAGAATGCACCTACTACAGCGCTTTTTTGAGGAAGCGCTGTAATAGGTGCATAATAATGCATCTATTGAATGCACCTACTACAACGCTTTTTGGAAAAGCGCTGTAATAGGTGCATTTGAATGTACCTATATAAGTGCACCTTTTACAACGCTTTTGTGAAAAAGCGCAATATATCCACCTTTTACAGCGCTTTTTTTTTAAACAAAAGCGCTGTTGTATATTTTTACAGCGCTGGTAACTACAGCGCTTTTTTTTTTTTTTGAAAAAGCGCTGTAAATGGCAAAAAAAAGCGCTGTAATATGCGTTTTTTCGCGTAGTGATGCGGGTCGTTTTCTCAACTTCTGGTGCGAGTCGTTTTCCCGGCTTCAACATGCGGGTCGTTTTTTCGGCTTCGTGTGCAAGTCGTTTTCCCGGCTTCAACATGCGGGTCGTTTTCTCGGCTTTAGGTGCGAGTCGTTTTCCCGGCTTCAACATGCGGGTCTTTTTCTCGGCTTCAGGTGCGAGTCGT
>JBBPBQ010000004.1:33257220-33272893 GCA_037974755.1 Cicer yamashitae
CGGCTTCTGGTGCGAGTCGTTTTCCCGGCTTCAACATGCGGGTCGTTTTCTCGGCTTTGGGTGCGAGTCGTTTTCCCGGCTTCAACATGCGGGTCGTTTTCTCGGCTTCGAGTGCGAGTCATTTTCCAGGCTTCAACATGCGGGTCGTTTTCTCGACTTTGGGTGCGAGTCGTTTTCCCGGCTTCAACATGCGGGTCGTTTTCTTGGCTTCGGGTGCGAGTCATTTTCCCGGCTTCAACACGCGAGTCGTTTTCTCGGCTTTAAATTAATGTAATGTCATGAATCAATGAATGAATGAATATGTTGGTTTTTATTAATATTTTTATTGGACACGACCATTAAAATCATGGATGAAAAAAGCACTTATACATTTTTCTTGAACTTGATATCTTTGATCTCTCTTTTGTCCTTTTCTCTTTTTTTTTTTGCTTTTTTTTTTCCGAAGAAGAATTACTGTTGTAATCTTAAGCTGGATCTCATATTGTCGTCTGCCTTGTACTCTAAACAACCTCTACTATATCCGACTTTATCGCAATTCATTATATCGATTTATGGTATATGTTTTACTTTCCAGTACATGATAATCATAAAATGTATTTTGGGAAAGAAGGTTAAATTATAAAGATGATAAAAGTATATATCAATATATTGAGGTTCAATATTCGTCATAATATATATATATATACACACACACACACATACACACACACATAAGATAAAACAAAAGGAATGGGTGGAAGACTCGACTTGGTTATTAATAATTAAAGATAGACTGTACTAACTTCTCGTGCCATAGTCCGATCGATATTGTTGGTCCTGTCCTTTTGGGTATATATTCTTTGTTGTTTTTTCTTCTTCTCCTAGGTTGCCCTTTCAGGTTTTCAACCCAGTAGGTATTTATTATATTTTTTTGTACCCTAATTTTTGCTTAGGTTTCCCTTTCAGGTTTTCAACCTAGCGGGTATTCTTTTTTGTACCCGAATTTTTGCCTAGGTTGCCCTTTCAGATTTTCAACCTAGCGGGTATTCATTATTATTTTTGTACCCTAATTTTTGCCTAGGTCGCCTTTTCAGGTTTTTAACCTAGTGGGTGTGCTTGATTTAAGTATGATACTTTTTTACGGCATCTGAGTTTATAGGGAGGACTAAATCTTTTCCATCCATATTCGTGAGAATCAAAGCTCCACCTGAGAAAGCTTTCTTCATGATGTTTGGGCCCTCATAGTTAGGGTTCCATTTCCCATGATAATCTTTTTGAATGGGTAAGATCTTTTTTAGTACCAAATCTCCTTCTCTAAATTCTCGAGGACGTATTTTTTTCTCATACGCTCTTTTCATTATTTTCTGATATAATTGCCCATGGCATAAGGCCGCCAACCTTTTTTCTTCAATTAAATTCAATTGATCGAAACGGGTTTGTACCCATTCTGACTCCTCTAGTTTGGCTTCCATTAATACTCTTAGTGAGGGATTTCTACTTCAATGGGTAGCATGGCCTCCATCCCATATACTAGGGAAAAAGGGGTTGCCCCAGTGGAAGTGCGTATCGAAGTGCGATACCCGTGTAGTGCAAACAGCAACATCTCATGCCAATCTTTGTATGTTACAACCATTTTCTAAATAATTTTTTTGATGTTTTTATTTGCGGCTTCAACTGCACCATTCATTTTTGGTATGTACGGGGACGAGTTGTGGTGTTGAATTTTAAAGGTGGCACACAATTCATCCATCATTTTGTTATTCAGATTTGTGGTGTTGTTGGTAATGATCTTGCTTGGTAGGCCATAACGACATATTAACTCCCTTTTTATGAATTTGACTACCACATTTCTGGTTACATTGGCGTACGAAGCGGCCTCTACCCATTTGGTAAAGTAATCGATTGACTGTCCATTTGATGCTTTCGGTTCAATCATTCCGATGACGTCTATGCCCCACATTGAGAATGGCCAGGGCGCTGAAAGGGTGTTTAGGGGCATTGGTAGGGCGTGGATATTATCAGCATATATTTGACACTTATACGTGTCCGTTCATATGGATCCCATAAGAGCCATCGTGAACATCTTGTAGAATTTCTTTCGCCTCATTGACATCAACGCATCTAAGGAGTACCATATCACGATTCCTCTTATACAAAATATTTTCGTTCATGAAAAAGCTTGCGGCTAACCGTCTCAGAGTTCTTTTCTCATTGCCCGATATTCCGGGAAGATATTCTCTATTTATAAGATAATGTTTGATGTCGTGATACCATAATTTCCCGTCAGTTTCTTCTTCCATGAAGTGGCAGTAGGCAGGATGATCTCGACTCTCCAATTTAATGGATGGGATTTCATCGTTTCGACTTATTTGGAACATCAAGGATAAAGTAGCCAAAGGATCAACCAATTGATTGTTTTCTCGAGGGACATGGTGAAAGGTGATTTTTTCAAATTGTAAAGACAATTCTTTTATGTAGGTAAAATAAGGTATTAACTTCTTGTCTCGAGTTTCCCATTCTTGGTTAAGCTGATTAATGACCAGAGCTGATTCTCCATACACTTCCAGCACTTTCGCTTTTGATTCCAAAGCCGCCAAAATTCCCATGGCACAAGCTTCATATTCTGCCATATTATTGGTACAGTCAAAACATAAGCGCGCTGTGATAGGTATGAACTGTTTTTTGGGAGATATTAAGACAACCCCAATCCCATACCCCATTATGTTTGAGTCCCCGTCGAACAACAAGGTCCATTTTCCATTATCACATTCTTCAAAGATAACCATGATGCTTTCGTCTGGGAATTCACATTGCATTGACTTATAATCATCCACAGGTTGATTAGCTAGATAATCTGCTAACGCACTCCCTTTGATGGCTTTCTGAGTAACATAGGTAAAATCAGATTCTGATAACATCACCTGCCAGTGAGCAATTCGCCCTGTGAGAGCAGGCTTTTCAAAAATGTACTTGATTGGATCCATTTTGGATATCAAGTAAGTCGTGTGGCAAAGCATGTATTGCCTCAAGCGATGGGCCGCCCAGGCTAAGGCACAACAAGTACGTTCTAACATTGTATATCTTGTTTCAACCTCTATAATGTTTTTTACTTAGATAGTAAATGGCATGCTCCTTTTTTCCTATTTCATCGTGTTGCCCCAGCACGCATCCCATGGCCCCGTCGAGAACTGTAAGATACGTAATCAAGGGTCGGCCCAAAACTGGGGGGACTAGGATTGGAGGCTCTAGCAAATACTGTCGGATTTTTTCAAATGCGTTTTGACATTCTTCATTCCACACAACCGTTTGATTTTTCCGTAAAAGTTTAAAGATCGGTTCACAAGTGGCAGTTAGTTGTGATATAAATCTTGAGATATAATTTAGTCTCCCAAGAAAACCACGAACTTCTCTTTCAGGGGAGGCATTTCTGAAATAGCCCGAATTTTATCGGGGCCAACCTCTATTCCTTTCTGACTAACCACAAATCCCAATAATTTGCCCGACCTCACGCCGAAAGTACACTTGGACGGATTAAGCTTTAGCTTAAACTTTGTAAGTCTTTAAAAGAGTTTCTTTAGATCAATAACATGTTTTTCTTCTGTTTGTGACTTAGCAATCATGTCGTCTACATAAACTTAGCAATCATGTCGTCATGGAACAGGGTTACCATAGCTCTTTGGTAGGTCGCCCCAGCATTCTTCAGACCAAAAGGCATTACTTTGTAACAAAATGTTCCCCAAGGGGTGATGAAAGTCGTTTTTTCCATATCTTCAGCTGCCATCTTAATTTGATTATACCCAGAGAAACCATCCATAAAAGAAAAGAGTGAATGGCTAGCCGTATTGTCAATCAGAATATCGATGTGAGGTAACGGAAAATCATCTTTAGGACTGCCTTTGTTAAGGTCCCTATAGTCGACACATATTCGAACTTTGCCATCCTTTTTCGGCACCGATACGATATTGGCTATCCATTGGGGATAATTTGCCACAGCCAGGAATCCTGCGTCAAATTGTTTTTCTACTTATTCCCTGATTTTTAATGACATATCGGGCTTCATTCGCCTTAATTTTTGTTTGACCGCAGAAAAATCAGGTTTTAAGGGCAATTTATGCTCCACTATGCTAGTATCCAATCCAGGCAGATCCTGATATGACCAGGCAAAAACATCTTTGTATTCATGTAGGAGTTGGATTAGTTCGTGATACACTTCTTTCTTTAAGATGGTGCCGACTTTAATTTCTTTCTTTAGTTCTTCTGTCCCTAGATTAATCATTTTCTTCGGTTCCTCAAAGGGCATGATACCCTTGGCTTCCCGTTCTACCGTTCTTAACAACTCTAGAGGAGGTTCATATTCTTCTTCGTTATCTTTTTCTGTTTGACTAACAAGATTGTCAAAATTATGCGACGAGATCTTAGTACAGTCATCTGTGAATGGACTATTCGCAAATCTGCAGGATTCAAGGCTAGGATAAAGGGGAACAAAAAAAGAAAGAAAGAAAAAAAAAGAACAATTTTGGCGAATGAATGTTAAAATGTGAGAACGGTAAGAAAGAACAATAAGAAAATAAAAGGAGAATGCATTTATTGAAATTCAAAGTACTGGGAAAACAAAATTGTGTCCATCCTAAATATAATGAAGTATCTTAAGGTCGTAGTAAGAGTAATAATGCTTTTAGAATTACATGGGAATTGCATTAAATATTATAGGCGACTTGACTAATTTCCAATTCTTGATTTCTGCTCCTGCACCACACGGATGAATCCTATCAGCTTCATCAACGGAAATGTCATCTCCAGCTGCTGCAATATGGAATCACTTGTTGGTCTTGCACTTTGGAAACTCTGTTGGATGTCATAGATAAGAATCCTTTCGGTTATAGGCTCTCGATTCTCGATCCGAGCTAATCTCTTTTCTTTTTTTTTCTTTGACCAATCTTCGTTTGTCAGCCTTGGTGGGTTTGTAGCCTAAACCCCACTTATCCCTATTCTCAGGAAGTTCCACTAGTTCTTTGAGCCCTTCTTCATTCTTCCCCAACCCGTGCCATGGATGGTGTCCTCTGCTCAACATAAACTTAGCCACCATAATAGCAGTGTTTGACATATGTGGTTCTATAGGTGTCGTCTCGACGTAAGCAGTCTTCAGCTTCTGGTGGTGGACAACTTACTCACCAACAAGTCTTCTTCTCCTGACACGATTACCAATTGATCATTTACCATATACTTCAGCTTTTGATGTAAGGTTGATGGCACTACGCCGGCAGAATGGATCCATGGCCTTCTAAACAAGCAACTATAGGCGGGTACAATGTCCATCACGTGAAACGTGATTTCAAATGTGACCGGCCTATTTGAACTGGGAGTTCGATTTCTCCCATTACTTCTCTGCGACTCCCATCGAAAGCTCTAACAACCATGGGGCTTGGTCTCATATATGTACCATCACAAGGTAGTTTTGCTAATGTCGATTTTGATATGACATTCAGCGAGGAGCCATTGTCAATGAGGACTCTCGATATTATATGGTCGAGACACATCACTGATATGTGTAGTGCTTTATTATGCCCTCTCCCTTTGGTCGACAGCTCATCATCTGTGAAGGTTAGGTGGTTGTTGGCAGTGATGTTATTTATGATGCCTACAAATTTATCCAAGGTGATGTCGTGAGTGACATGGGCCTCGTTTAGTATTTTCATCAATAGCTTCCGGTGGGACTCATAATTCATTAGTAGGGACAACAATGAAATCCTTGCAAGAGTATGGTTGAGTTGGTCGACTATTTTGTATTCACTCTGTTGGATGATTTTGAGAAACTCACGAGCTTCATTATTAGAAACCTCTTTCTCATTTTCTACTTTCTCCTTTTCAACTTCTTCTGTTACAAGTACTTTCTTTTTCCCTTTATCTTTGTATGCCTTCTCAGACGCCACTATTATTTCTCTCTTTGATGTTTTCGAGGAGTATATCTGACCACTTCTAGTCATCCCTCCTATCCCTGAAACGTTCGTGACAACGGTGGTTTTTGAGCTAGAAGCATCTTCATTCTTCTGTTCAGCCAGATGTACCTCTACATTATAGTTCCAAGGTACTGCTTTATTGTCTTTATATGGAAAAGGCTTGGTATCCGAACTATTAAGGTCCTCAGATCACTGGGGGCATTCATAGTTTCCTCCTTAGTGAAGTGAATGACTAATGGCTTTAGGATGTTTATGCCAAGTTTTTCTTCTGATTGGGTTGCGATCATATCATCATCCTTTTCCCAACGACCTATTTGAACGATGCCTGTGGTTATCAATTTTTGAAGTTCTTTTTTGAACTCATTGCATTCTTCCATGGAATGATCTTCATTGAGGTGGAAATTGCATCTTGCTTTCCCATCGGCGTTTCCTCGAATTAACCCAAATTTGCATAACTCAGAGAAAATTAGTCCCATCGGGGTCTTAATTCTCTCGACCTGCCTTATTAATTGCTGATTTTCTTGGATAGCATTCACTATTGGTCCACCATGGACTGGTAGGGGATTGTTTTTCACGCTAGGCTCGTTTTCTTTGAAATTCAACCATCCAGCTTTAAGCAAATCGTGCACCTTAAATTTTAAAGCTAGGCAATTTCCGTAGAGTGTCCTACAGCCCCAGAATGGTAATCGCATGCGGCGTTCGAGTCATATCCTTTGGGGTAGGGCGGTTCTATAGGTTTCCCTGGACATAGTGCAACCATAAAATTGCTAACCAGATGCGGTGATAATTCTGCATAAGTCATAGGGATTGGGTCGAAATGTACGGACTTCCTCCCACAATAGTTTCTTCCCCGATTTTCATAGGAATCTTGATTCCCGTGTAAGTTTTGACTTATGGTACTTGAGGTTTGTTGCAGCGGCGTAGGGGAGATGGACGAAAGAAGGATTAGTTGGGTTTGACGCCACAAAATGGCTTTCTCCCTTCTTTTTCTTATTCGCACCTACGGGCGGCCTCTTTGTGTTGTTCAATCCAGGATAGCTAGAAGCAATCTTTCCGCTTTTCAATCCCATTTCTACTCTTTCACCTATGATGGCGAGTTCTGAAAAATTTGACGAGACGCTTCCTATCATTTTGTCATAAAACGGAGGTTGAAGAGTGTTTATGAACATGGTCACCGTTTCTTTTTCTGATAGGGGGGTTCAACTTGGGAAGCTAGCTCTCTCCATTTTTGGGCATATTCCTTGAATGTTTCATTGTCTCGTTTTGTCATATTTTGCAACTGCATTCTATCAGGAGCCATGTCAAGATTATATTTGTATTGTTTCAAAAAGGCATCCACCAAATCTTTCCAAGAGCCGATATGAGCTCACTCAAGGTTCATATACCAACTCAGGGAAGCTCCTGTCAAACTGTCTTGAAAGAAGTGGATTAGCAGTTTTTCGTCATGGGCGCAAAATCCCATTTTTCGACAATACATAATAAGATGGTTCTTGGGGCATGTAGCTCCTTTGTATTTGTCGAATTCAGGCAACTTGAATTTCGGAGGTATTATAACATCAGAAACGAGGCATAGGTCTGAAGCATCAAATGCATCTCGTCTTCTTTTCTTGCAAGTTCAACTCGGTATGCCTCAACGATCTCTTCTTGACATTGCCTTTCTACCATGATCTTGCTTTCACATTCTGCTTTTACCCTCTCTATTTGTTGCTTTAGATTTGGTTCTTGTCGACGGATGACTTCATGTTTTACCCCAGATTTTTTTAGCAACTCCTTAAGCCTCAGACATTCAATCACTGCATCATCCCTTTCTTGATGTCTGAGTCTCAACTCTTCATTCGCACCCCGCAAACAGATCCGAGTTCTATTCTTGCTTTCTTCTTCCTCTCTTGCTCTTTTCTATACTTTCTCAAGGATAAGGGATTGTTGTTTGAATGGGTCGCACTGCCTTTACTCTATATAATAAGGAACAAAGGGGTGTCCCAGTTATAGTCTGATACTCAGGGAGGGTATTCCACAGTTACGAGGTAATATTTTGTACGAGAACTTTCCATCTAGCTTTTCTATACGTTTGATAATAAGCAGGATAGTCGTGACTTTCATTCTTGTGAGTGACTATTCTTCATCATGACTTACTTTGAACATTGAAGATAAAACAGCTAGAATACCAACAACTTTTGATTATATTGTTGAGGGTCATGATAGAAAATGACTTTTTAGACATTTGTCTAATATGTACATATAAATGATCATCTTCTTATCCCAAGTTTTATATTCTTGATTCAATTGGTTGATGATTAGGTCAAATCCCCATATGCTTTCAACATTTCACTTTTGATTTGTAGGTGGCTAGAATAGTCATGGTACAAACTTCAAATTCCTCCACGTGATTGGTATATTCAAAGCACAATTTGATAATGATAAAGATAAAACGACCTTTCTAGGGGATTAACATGACGTTAACTACATGTCCCAACATATTGAGGTCCATCCAAATAAGGGATTTTATTTTTATCGTTCTCATCTCCTTTAGTGGAATTAATATCATAACTGAAATTATGTAATGAAATCTTAGCAAACTTATTTATGAATGAACTAATTCCAAATATGTATGGTACATGGTTAGAATAAAAGAAAAGCATATAATGTTGAGTAAGAAATGGTTAAATATATGAGAGGTAGAAAGGAAACAAGAATGCATTTATTGATATTCATAATATTAAGGAAACAAGAATGTTTCAATATAATAAAGTATCGTAAGACTTTATACTTATTAATATTATCAGTGCTTCAGAATCAAATTGAGAGAACTTGATATTATCTTCATTGTTGACTTTGCCCCTTGGATAAACTCAGAAACTATATGCAACATCGTCAATGTCTTCAACATAATGTCTAGTTGAGCTTTTTTTCAATTGGCCTTAAAGGTTCATGCAAGATTTGACATTTTTGTTTAGATTGATGAATTTTTCATGGCATCAAAGTAATAAGCGATACTGATGAAAGTTCAACATAGACGACCCAACATCTAGAAGTTCACCTGCGGCGAAAAGCCAAAAAAGTATGACCATAACCTATAAGTAGGGGTGGAGGATGAAGATTAATCTCATTAGTATCAGGTTCAAATCTTGTGGACAAGTGACTTGAGGTAGACCAAAAAGTAGACTAAAAGGTAAAAATTAATAGACTTATGAAATCAAGGGGTAAAGATGAGTTCTTCGTGGTATACTTTTTACCATGAAGTATTCCCACGATTTCAATTATCAAGGGTTTGCAAGATTTCCAAATTTTTAGCCATAGGGTCTTTCAGTTGATTCAGATAATCTTTGTATGCTTCAATTCATCCATGATTTTAGCTCGAGAACATGTTCGGTAAGGGTATCATGATACCCTTTTTTTGCTTTCTTTTTTTTGCTTTTTTTTTTGTTGCTTTTTTTTCCCATTTTTTTTTATTTTTTCTTGAAGGAAAATGTTATGAGAATGTAAAAAAAAAAAGTGATTGCAATGATTATGCATTTAACTGAAACATTTTACTACCTCTTAATATGCAATTGATTTTTCTTAAAAAAATGAAGAGAAAAAGAAAAACATGTTGTAAAATGAAATAAAAGATGAAACATGCATGATTATGCAATGCATTATGATGAATATGAGATATAGATAGGGTAGGTTTTTTTCATATATACATGTGTCCTACATGATTCTTTTCTTATTTGATGGTTTTTTTTAATGTGAACCTTTACTATGGGTGGATCTATAGATCTAAATTGGTTCCTAGAGCACACAACTCAATTCTAAAATATTAAACCAGTTAATAGGTATTAAAATGAAAATATTCTAGAAAATGTCAACTTTAGGTGAGACTTTCATGACAACCAAACAGGATGTACATCCAGAAGATTATCATTACACAATCTCTAACTTATCTTAGGTTGCACTCAGCCCGGGTATAGAGCCCACTCATAAGTGTGTGAGTCGTGTTAGGGTGGTGTATCGAAAAATAAATAAAATAAAATAAAAATTCGTCACAACGAAAATAAATTAACAAGACACATATAATTATATTCACAATATAACAAAACAAATAAAACAATAAGGGTAATATAAATAAAATAATAAATAATTATACACAATTAATTAGATTGGGCTTGACTCTCAAAAGTCCCCAGTGTAGTCGCCAGCTGTCGCGTCTAGTTTGTCCGCGAAAAAGCAGTCACTACCAATTTTATTTTTTTTTAAAAGGGAAAATTAGATAAAACCTAGAATAAAATTCTTGAACCAAAAAAATGGATTCGGGAGTCAATTACGAATGGGGAAAGTAATATTACCCTACATCGTCCGTTAAAACGGTTACCCTATAATTAATTGTATACAAATTATTTATTTATTTAATTATTTATTTTACCCCCTAAAAAATAATTAAAAAAATAAATTATTTACATTCATAAAAGAAGGAATTTTTTTTTTTTTTTATTAATTTGGTTTGACAAGGGAAAACCTTGCTTCTACGTATCCCCAGGTGCAACAGGAAAATCAAAACACATTGGGTAGAAAATATTCATGTGTTGATCGATTTTATTATTAATTTTACTTTATATATATACATATCAAAATAAATTAACAACATAATAGTGATAATAGTAATAGTGATGATGGTAATAGTGATAATAATAATATAATAATAATAATAATAATAATAATAATAGTAATAAGAATAATAATAATAATAATAATAATAATAATAATAATAATAATAATAATAATAATAATAATAATAATAATAATAATAATAATAATAATAATAATAATAATAATAATAATAATAATAATAATAATAGGAGTGATGTGTTTTATATTGATTTGTGTATCGTTTTATTTTAAGGAAACACTTTTATTACTTTTTGACTTTTACAAACTATAAAGGATAAAAATTCAAGAGCATATTCGCGAGTTGGCGGCGCGTATGTAGTGCGGATCGGCGGCGATAAGATATCACGAATTTGATAAAGAAATAGACGATTATACAAAAATCGATTTTATTCTTATTAGTTAATTCCAAAACTTGATCGTGAAACCGAAAAAAGTTTCTTGTTTATATCATATGTGCATAGAATAAAAAATAAACATTCTATAACAACAATAATGTCAAAACAATAGACGAGGAGAAAAAAAGAAAAAAAAGTGTTTACCGCACTGGAGAAGTTTTTTATTAGTTCTGGTTCCAATCTTTCTTCTCTACTTTTCCTGCCTATTATTCTCTCTTCTCTTTTATTTTTTTTTGCTCTCAATTGTCCTCCAAATTGTGCTCCTCCTTGTCCCCCAATTGTGCTCAGACAAGGGAATAATTGTCAATTGATCACTATTTTATTACTATTAATCTTTTTCTTTTTGATTTATTTTCATTCAATTGATTATCATTATAGCAATTTTTATGACCATCAATCCATTCAATTGATCATCATTATACCGATTTTTATGACCATCAATCCATTTCTTTTCGGTTTCTTCCATTCAATTATGTACCTTTATTTATTTGTTATTATTATTTTTATTTTTTATTATTATTATTATTATTTTTTTTTTTTTATTTTTTTATTTTTTTTAGAAAAGTAAAAATAAATAAATAGATAAATAAATAAATTAAAAGCGAACAAAATTAGGTGTCAACACATCTAAATCTTCTTGAGCTAGCAAACTACCTATAGTCTCCTTCGAGGCAGAGACATATAATTTCGAAGGTCTTCCTTTCATGGAAGGCATCATAATTGGAGGACTGACTAAGTATCTTTTTATCTATTTGAAAGCTTTTTTATGCTCCCTATCCCAACGAAACTCGTAATCTGTCTTAAATTTCAACAAAGGGATAAACACCTTTGTTCTTTGTGACAAGTTTGAAATAAACCTTCAAACGTAATTCACTTTTCCCAAAAAAGTTTTGCTTGTGTCCACTTCTATTCCTTTCCTTTTAATAAGAAAACCAATATTTGCCTACAATTACACCACATGCACACTTAATAGGTTTATTTTTAAATTAATTCACAAATTACCTTCTTCGGCGCTTTAAACAAAGACAAAAAGTACAACAAATACTCTTCAAAGACATAATTGATTAGTACAATTTGACCACTAAACATAGTTGTTTGCCCTGCAAGCTAATAGTCTATTCTGCATCAAATGTATAACTATTTTCCATGTTGAAGCACATATGTGGTTCATGCCGATAGGGATACACAAAATTTTGAAAGCCAACAAACTCGAGTTACAATAGAGAAAGTCAGATGCTGCATTCATAACATAATCATTTAGATTAATACCAACGACATTACTCTTGGCAAAATTCACTTTCACACCAGATACAAGTTCAAAGCCGCGAAGAATAGGTTTCAAATCCCATAGATTACACATTAAGCCATCACATAACAATATTGTGACGTCATCTCATTGAAGTAAAGAGAATGCAACATTGGGATATACCTGAAACTCTGACAACAGCCCACAATCAATAACTTTGTGCACTAATGATATAAGGTCTTCCATGGCTATTAAGAAGTGAAATGGAGCTAGCAGATCACCTTGATGTAATCCTTTCAAGCTGCAAAATCACTTTATGGGATACCATTAACTAAAATAGACATGGAGCTACTACAAATGCAAGCCTTGATCCATCTGATCCGCCAATTATCGAAGCTCAAGCGCTTCATCATGTACTCTAAGTACTTCAAACAAATTGATTGAGTTATAAGCTTGTTCGAAGTCGACCTTAAATAGTAATCACCTTTTCTTTTTTCTCTTGACAAAGTCCACTACTTCATTAAGCACCACAATCCGTGTAGAATCTACCTTCCAAGCAAAGGAAGACTGAAATTTTGAAATTATCCGATTTAGGACAGCTTTGAGTCGCATAAAGAGTTCCTTAGACAATATTTTGTATAGACTTTCAATTAGAGATATAGGTCAACACTCCAAGGCTATCGAGGATGTCGTTAGCACCTTTGGCAATTGCGCATCAATGTAAAATTCATTTAGGAATTGAAAAATCTCGTCTTTAAAAAATTATCGTCTTGCTTTAATGAAACTAAAGTTGTACCCATCCAATCTCGGGTGTAACACCCTGATTTTTAACAGCGCGAGTGCATTTTTTTTAAATAACTTAATAAAATAATATGTCGTAACGCAAAATGACAAGAGTCATAAATAATTACATCATATATACAAACAAACTAAAATAGTTTTTGGGACAATAATCTACAATATACAAATAGAAAATACACCGGGGCTATGAGACCTATCAGACATGGCGTATACCCTTGGGGTATTCTCGGTAGATACCTGCACAGAAGTACTGCTCCAAGAATTCTATCCCTCCATGGTCACGTCAAAAAAATGGAACATGGACCCACCAAACAAAAGTCAACTGTCAAGATATGTTATAGATACAGTCATCCCAAAACAAAATAAGTACAACCACCAAAAGAAAGACACTAAGGCCCTATACAGCAAAAACTAATCTGATCATCCACTAGCAACTACAATAACAAGGGTGACCTCCACACACTGCACAAGTTCCTTTTGACGCAGTATCTCTCCTTGAAGTAACTTCTTCCTCCTCATCAGCAATAGAGGGATCAGTCTCCTCAGAAGTCAGGTCCGCCCACGAGATAGGTGGCTTCGGCGGCGCTGGAATCTCATAACAACTGACTACCTCAGTAACAATCAGTAGAGGATCACTCACTGGAAGTGGAAGCTCTGGCTCGACCCGCCTAGACAATCCTACAATATCTCCTCCCACTGGCATTGGCCCCTTATCCTTCCTGCCAGTCCCCGGTCCAATCACTGTATCCCCACCTCCTACGGTGGCTTCCGTCTCAACTCTAACTGAGGCATCCTCTGCATCTTCCCATGCTCCATTCACCCCGAGCACCAATCCCGAGGGTACCAGATAGTCGATCTTCTCGTGAGTGAGCTCCATGAGATATACTGCCCCAGCTCCCCTACTTGTCCTCACTACCATCCCCGTATAAGTAGCCCTGCTTGAGATGGGATCGTATACCAAGCAGTCGGCGAATGTCGGTCAGGGAAGTCTAACGACGTTTCCGTCGTCAAGGTAACAGTCGGTAGAACGAACTCGGGTATCATATGAGGGCAAAACCCAATTTCCACAATAATGTAAAGGGTCACCAACCGAAATTAACAAATAACATTTAACAATTATGTCATAAAGACAACCAATAACACTTAGCAATTACGGCATGATAACATCGTTTAATTTTTTAGTGAATTCACTAACAATTATTCGAAACGTTTTAAGCTATTTTTCTCAAATTTTTTCACACAACCACAAATTTTTCTCAAATTTTTCGTAACTCATTTTTTTTTTCCTCAAATAACTACAAGTTTGATCCAAAGACTAAAAGTTCAATCAAAGTATTTACCTCATAACAACATAATCGCACAAGACAAATATCAATGAATATTTTTTCTAGTTTCAAAGTTCTAACTCTTTGAAATATTTTCATCCTTTTCAAAATATATATTTTTCAACAAAGTTTGTATTTTAATTCATGAAACTTGGAATCGTTTAAAAAAAAGAATTTCTAACTCAAGACTTTAACCTTTACTTAATCAACTTGAAACTTTAATTAAAAACATGCAAACTTTTCTAAAAATTGAAAGAATACATATACAAGCTTGAAACCACAATTCACTAATTTTCCTTAAACACAAGTTCAAAGATTTGATAACCACATGTGTACATTCTTACTCGTCAATCATAATAATTATTTTTGGAAAGACATAAACTAAGAAAAATCATTTTTCTTTAATCCCCACAACAACATTAGAATATCAGAATTTTCCCCACCACTAACTCGGTGTCAACGGTTTCGATTCTTTTTCGAGACTCAAGGAGCTAACTACATAAACATAAGGATTCATAACAATTTGTTCAGCATCAAAATTTATCCAACCACATCATAATTCCAAAATTAAATCCTTTTCACATAAAAAATAACTTTCACAACCAAGTGATACATTATTTATTTGAAACTAAATAAAAACGAATATTTTCTAATTCACACATACGCATACTCGACAATTCAAATATTTTTATGCTTTAAGTTATAACACTCAACCATTAGAGCACCAAAAATTTGAGTTAATAAAATACTCTAAATTTCATTTATTAAACTCAGTTCAAGAGTAATTAAAAGAGTAACATTTTTAACTCTAAACATTTTAATTTCAATATAACTTTTTTCTCAAACTCTTTAACTTAGTTAAAATTTGAACTTTTTCACAACTTTAACTCTAAATTTTTTTTGTAAAATTTCAACTTTAGTTCAAACTCATTTATTTGAAAATAACTCATTACATAACTCAAACACATCAAAAATAAATTTCTTTTTTTTTTCTAACCATTTCTAACAAAATCATCATCAACAATAACAATAACAACAAATAATTTGTTAAGAACTCAAAAATTTCACTCATCCCCCTACCGTATAAAGTTCTACGAATTTAGAAAAAAGGGAAGGAAGTAAGTGTTTCACCTCAAATAAATTAGTTCACAAGCACCACCTTGTAGAGGAGAGCAATTTTTCTTCCTAACACTTCTTGAATGGAAGCTTAGACCTAGAGGAAAAATGGAGATTTGTGTTTTTTCTTGTTTTTAAACCAACACTAATCTTTTTTTTTTTTTTTGAAGCAGGAAGGAATGAATGGAGGAATCGCTGGCTTTACGA
>JBBPBQ010000004.1:33273110-33297517 GCA_037974755.1 Cicer yamashitae
AAATATATATATATATATATATATATATATATATATATATATTATAAATAAATATTTATATATATTATTAAAATAATCATTATAACATCTAAACATTCTTACACACATCACATCACTCACTTCTCAATCTAATTTAATAAAAATATCTACTCTCGTCGCAACTCAATTGACATGTGAATTTATCAGTAACAAGTGACATTTTAAAATTTTGATTGGTAATAAATTTTTTTTGTAACTTAATTAAATTATACTCTAATAAATAATTTTAATCGAGTCTTCAAAAATATATATTTTATATATATATATATATATATATATATTACTAACTCTAACAAAATGTATTTTTGGTACTTAATTCACAAAACAAAAATTTGGGCTAAATGTCTAAACAATTCAACACAAAATACACTAAAATTGCATAAATTAAAGTTTTGAAAATTAAGGGTCGGGAATTTGTTACGGTCCCAAGACGTAACAAATTACAGTTCTTTGAAAGACAAGGGAAAGTCTACTGAAGTTAATCTTCCATAAACTGTTTCTCAAAGTGATTGGAAGCCTCTTCGTTCACATTATGGACTTCTTCCATCCAACAATCATTCACGGGCAAGGCCACAATAATATTTCTCCTTCTATTTGTTCTTAGGCAGTTATGGAAGAATCTAATATTTAAATATTCTTCCACAATCCATTTAAACCTGGATTTTTGTGCCATGATTCTCTCTTTCAATCTCAAATTTCTCCAAAAATGGTCATTACCCGTAATTCTTTGATGTGCGGCAACATTACCATGATTCGAAATAATATCATCAAGGCCATTCAATTCAGCTGCCGACTTTTGAATGGACAAGTCTGAACGACAAAAGACTTCTTCATTCCATACCTTGACTTTCTCTGTCAAGAGGTGAAGTTTTTCTTTCAACGCATAGGCCGCCCACCCTTCTATATGAAAAGACCTCCAATTCTCCTCAACAAACTTCATAAAATCTAGATATTTAGCCTACAGTTAAGGAAGCTAAATGGTTTAGGTCCCTAATTATTATCCACACATTCTAACCAAATCAGACAATGATTCGATATGTCTCAGTCCCCTATCCACTTAGCATCAATCCTCCATTTCTCATTTATTCCTTAAGAGAAAAGGAATATATCGAGTCTACTTATCGTAGACCCAAATGAACTGAACCAGGTGAATTTTTTACCCAGAGCTGGTAGATCTACAAGCTCCATTGTCCCAAAAAAATCTACATTTACTTGAGGAAAAAAGACTATTGCACCTTTCTTCTCAATGTGAGATACCATTGTATTAAAGTCACCGACCGCACACTACACACCCGCCGCCTCAAACACCCCTATTTTAATTCAATCAGTTTTGACCACGTTGCCCTTTTTCTTACAATGTCACAAGGAGAATAGACATTAACACAATGAATAACAATATCTTCCCACAACTGAGAAACCAACACTAGTGAAACAAAATTTGAACGACAAAACATCATGTTTCCACAAACAAACTAAACCTCCAGACAACCCTTTTGATGGCTTCATTACTCACTCGAAATTGATATCATACCACAATTTTAAAAGAATATCTACTTCAATTACATGTCTTTTTGGTTTTTAGAAGAAACACATATCAAAATTACCTGAGCAAATGAGTCTCTGTAGCCTTCAAATGTTGGCTTTGTCGCCAAACCAACGGACATTCAACGATAATATATTCATTGATTGATTGTTGAGATCGCCTTCTTCAATTTCGCATCGCGATCCCTCCCCATTTCAACAAGCTTTTCCATATACACAACCTCATCCTTTGACCCAATTACCCCTAATTTTTTAAAGAATCTCCAAACAATACATGCAACCTTCTCCTGATATCTTGTCTAGAATCTATCATTGCATATCTGTATATTGGAATCAGCCATAGAATTTTCTCATAGAATGGAACCCCTGAGAAATTGATACTGCTAGTTTTGTAACTACGCTCACCAACCACTTGCTCCTTACCATTAGCAACGCTTTGCACAATTGAACAGAGTCAGACTCACAACTGGGTCGGGTATAAAATTTGTGATGGGTTGGTCTGCAGGTGCACAATTTACACACTCTGTCTGATGGGAAACCACATCTTCATTTGTTGCTAGTACAACATTATAGGCCATGACTTGTCTAATAGCATCAGGGTTACTATTATGAAAAACTGAGATCAATCAATCAATGAACCCAGAAAAAATAACCAAGATTGATGAAACAGAAACGAAGATTGATCCGCACAAAATCCAAGAACGATCTTCGCTTATGACTGAAACGAAGATTGATCTTTCTAAACAGAATTTGAAGATTGTAATTCTAAAATGAACACACACAATTGTTATCCCAGTTCAGAGATTAACTCCTACGTCTGGGGGACTAGATCCGACTTGAATTATCACTAGTAATGAGATGAAAATGATTACAATTGAATTGCACTTATGCTGCCAGTTTTTCTGCACTATGAAAACTGCAGCTCTGCACTCTGATTTTTTCTGATCTGTTAGTTTTCCAGCCTTGCTTTTGGCTTATATACAATTTGTTTACAATTTGGAGTAACAAACTAACTAACTAAAGTTAGTTACAACTAACTAACTGCCCAGTTATGGAAGAATCTAATATTTAAATATTCTTCCACAATCCATTTAAACCTGGATTTTTGTGCCATGATTCTCTCTTTCAATCTCAAATTTCTCCAAAAATGGTCATTACCCGTAATTCTTTGATGTGCGGCAACATTACCATGATTCGAAATAATATCATCAAGGCCATTCAATTCAGCTGCCGACTTTTGAATGGACAAGTCTGAACGACAAAAGACTTCTTCATTCCATACCTTGACTTTCTCTATCAAGAGGTGAAGTTTTTCTTTCAACGCATAGGCCAGTTCAGAGATTAACTCCTACGTCTGGGGGACTGGATCCGACTTGAATTATCACTAGTAATGAGATGAAAATGATTACAATTGAATTGCACTTATGCTGCCAGTTTTTCTGCACTATGAAAAACTGCAGCTCTGCACTCTGATTTTTTCTGATCTGTTAGTTTTCCAGCCTTGCTTTTGGCTTATATAAAATTTGTTTACAATTTGGAGTAACAAACTAACTAACTAAAGTTAGTTACAACTAACTAACTGCCCAAAACTTAATTGGCTTCTTAATTGAGTACCACTTTTAACAATTCTCCACCTTGGTACCAAATGAGAAGCTTCCTCTTGTGATTCTTCAAATCAGATCCTCTTAGTCCTTGATCTCAGTTGCTAGACTTGATTTCCAGCATATCCTTTAGTGTTTGAATTTGCTAAGTGTGACAGGTTTTGTAAACATGTTTGCAGGATTATCACTTGTATACACCTTTGCCACATGTATCTCACCCCTTTCAATGACATCTCTAATGAAATGAAGTCTGATGTATATATGCTTGGTTCTTTCATGATACATTTGATTTTTACTCAAGTGAATGACACTTTGACTGGCACAATGTTTGCAAACAGCTTCTTGCTTGACCCCAAGTTCTGTGATCAATCCTTTTAGCCAAATTCCTTCTTTCACTACTTCAGCAAGAGCAGCATATTCTGCTGCTGTTGTTGATAATGCCACTATGTGTTGAAGATTAGCTTTCCAACTGACTGTGTTATTAAACACTGTGAACACATATCCTGTAAGAGATCTTCTTCTATCTAAATCTCCAGCAAAATCAGAGTCTACAAATCCTTGGACTGGTTTTGATGGTTCTGAACTTTTGCTGTATTCCAAACACATGCTTTGAGTACCCTTTAGGTACCTTAGAATCCATTTGACAGCTTGCCAATGACTCATCCCTAGGTTTCTCATAAATCTGCTCGTGACACTTACAGCATGAGAAATGTCTGGCCTTGAGCAGACCATAACATACATGATACTCCCTATGGCACTTGCATATGGTATATTCTTCATGTCTTCTACTTCCAGGTTTGTCTTTGGTGACATGGCTGAAGAAAGCTTGAAATGAGCTGCTAGTGGACAACTAACTGCCTTTGATTCACTCATGTTGAATCTATTTAGAACCTTTCCAATGTAGCTCTCTTGAGAAATTATCAGTCTTCCTTGTTCTCTAATTCTGATGATTTCCATTCCTAGGATCCTCTTGGCTGGCCCCAAGTCCTTCATCTCGAATTCTTTCTTCAGTTGGCCCTTCAATTTTTTTATTTCTTTCATACTTTTACATGCTATTAGCATGTCATCCACATATAGCAGCAAGTAAATGAATGTGGATGATGATACTTGTTTATAGTACACACAACTATCAAAATTACTTCTAGCATAACTTTGACTAAGCATGAATGAATCAAACCTCAAATACCATTGCCTTGGTGATTGCTTTAGCCCATAGAGTGATCGCCTTAACAAGCAAACCCAATCCTCCTTTCCTTGAGTCCTAAAGCCATCTGGTTGCTGCATTAATATTGTTTCATTCAGGTCACCATGGAGAAATGCTGTTTTGACATCCATTTGCTCCAATTCCATGTCAAAGTGTGCTACCATGGCTAGAATTATCCTTATAGATGCATGCTTGACTATAGGAGAAAAGATTTCATTGTAGTCTACACCTTCTTTTTGTGTGAATCCCTTTGCTACTAGTCGTGCTTTGAACCTGGGTGGTTCAACTCCTGGAATTCCCTCCTTCCTCTTGAAAATCCACTTGCTGCCTACAATTCTGGAATTGGCTTGCTTGGGTATGAGTTCCCAAGTGTTGTTCTTCTCCAATGATTTCAGCTCCTCAGTCATAGCTAAAATCCATTTGTCTTTGTCTTGAGACTTGACAGCTTCATTGTAGTTCCTGTGATCCTTTTGTATAATCTCTTTTGCAGCATGTAATGCATAGCTGATCATGTCTGCATAACCATATCATTGAGTGGGTTTTGATGTCCTTCTTTCTCTATCCCTGATGAGGTTATAATCATCTAATTGTTGCTCTGGAAACATAGCATGTTCAGCTGGATTTGCATCAGTTTTGTCTTGCTCAGATTGTTGTTGTTTTGAAGTCAGGATCGTTCTTGACTTCTGTTGATCGTTCTCCTTTTCTGTGGCAGGAGTCAAGATCGATCTTCGATTTTCTACAACTTGCTCCACCTCAAGATCAAACCTCTCTGTTCTGTCTTGTTGAGTCTGCTGTTGCTCCAGGATCGTTCTTCGTTTCTTTCCATCTTTTTCCACCTCAAGATCAATCCTCACATCTTCAATTTGATGTGAGCTTTTATTCGCAGCATTGGTTATAGACTTGTATAGCTCAACCTCATGAAACTTAACATCCCTGCTGATGATACATTTCCTGCTTTTAGGACACCATATTCTATAACCTTTTACTCCACTTGGATATCTAACAAAATACCATTTCTTGGCTCGAGGGGCTAGCTTCCCTTCATTTACATGGTAGTATGCAGCACATCCAAATACTTTTAAATGACTGTAGTTTGCAGCCTGTCCTGTCCACATCTCTTGAGGGGTTTTGAGTTCAATTGCAGTAGAAGGACTCAAATTTATCAAATAACAAGCTGTATGGACAGCTTCTCCCCAAAATTGTGCAGGCATCTCTGCATTTGACAAAATGCATCTCATTCTTTCAAGCAAGGTTCTATTCATTCTTTCAGCTAGTCCATTTTGCTGAGGTGTGCTCCTTACAGTCCTATGTCTGTTCACACCATGAGCTTTGCAAAAACTAGTGAATTCCTCACTACAGAATTCCAGACCATTATCTGTCCTTAGAGTTTTAATCCTTTTGTCAGTCCTATTTTCAACCACAGACTTCCAATCTTTAAAGGTTTTAAATGCTTCATCCTTGCTTTTCAACAAATAAATCCATACTTTTCTACTATAATCATCATGAAATGTAATGAAATACTTGTTACCTCCATGTGAAGCAATCTTTGCAGGGCCCCATAGATCACTGTGAACATATTCCAGAATTCCTTTTGAGCAATGTCTCCCTCTGGAGAACTTGACCCTATGCATCTTTCCAAACACACAATGCTCACAAAATTCAAGATCACTGATCTTGTCCCCACCTAGCATGCCTTGCTTGTCCAGGACTTGCATTCCTTTTAGACTAACATGACCCAACCTTTGATGCCATACGCTGGCTTTGCTTGATGCTTGAACAACCACTGCTGCCATTCCTATCACTGCTTGACCATTTAGAAGGTAGATTCCATGATCCCTTGTTCCCTTCATGATTACCAATGATCCTTTTATGACTTTTAGAGTGCCTTTCTCTGCTTTGTATGAACATCCAGCTTCCTCTAGCATTCCTAGAGAAATTAAATTCCTTTTCAGTTCTGGAACATGTCTCACTTTTGACAAAATCTTCATGGTTCCATCTTCCAGCTTCAGCTTGATTGAACCAATACCAACTACCTTGCAGGCTGATTTGTTTCCCATACTCACCTTGCCTCCATCAGTTTCTTTGTAGTCAAGAAACCAATCTCTGTTTGTGGTCATGTGAAATGAACACCCTGAGTCAAGTACCCAGTCATCATCCATGATTTCAGTTGAATTTGCCATAAGAACTTCTGAGCTTTCATACCCTTTAGAAGCTATAGATGTATTTCCATAATCATCATCACTATGTGATCCTTTCTTTCCTTTCCAATCTGGGCATTCTTTCTTGAAATCCCCTTCTTTCTTGCATATGAAACATCTCATTTTAGACTTGTCCTTTTCTTTGTTCTTGAACTTATTCTTCTGCTTTTGATTCTTCTTCCCTGCCTTGGCCTTGACAAACAGTCCCTCACCACTGCTCTCTTCTTTCCCATCTGACTTCCTCTTCAATTCTTTGGACATTAGTGCAGCTTGTACTTCTTCTACTGTCAAGGAATCTCTACCAAACAGAAATGTATCACACAGATTTTCATAAGAGCTTGATAATGAATTTATCAACAACAGGGCCTGATTCTCATCATCCAATTTTACATCAATATTCACAAGATCTAATATGATCTTATTAAACTCATCCATATGATTTTCAATTGATCTCCCAGGTTGCATCTTAAAAGTATATAATTTTTGTTTTAAGTACAAACGATTCGCTAATTATTTTGTCATGTATAAAGATTCTAATTTGAGCCAAATACCTGCTGCAGAGGCCTCCTTTGACACTTCCCTTAGAACCTTGTCTCCAAGACTCAAGATTAAAGCACTATGAGCCTTGTCCATGATATCCCTAGTCTCCTTTTCTGGTAGTGTGGATGCCATGTCTTTCCTTCCTCCCAGTGCTCCTGCCAAACCTTGATGAACCAGCAACGTTTTCATCTTGAGACGCCATAACCCAAAATCATTCTTCCCATCAAATTTTTCAATTGCATACTTTGTTGATGTCATCCTTCCTTTGAATCGAATACTCCCGTGCTCTGATACCAGTTGTTGTGAAAAACTGAGATCAATCAATCAATGAACCCAGAAAAAATAACGAAGATTGATGAAACAGAAACGAAGATTGATCCGCAAAAAATCCAATAACGATATTCGCTTTTGACTGAAACGAAGATTGATCTTTCTAAACAGAATTTGAAGCTTGTATTAACCCAGTTCAGAGATTAACTCCTACATCTAGGGGACTGGATCCAACTTGAATTATCACTAGTAATGAGATGAAAATGATTACAATTGAATTGCACTTATGCTGCCAGTTTTTCTGCACTATGAAAAACTGCAGCTCTGCACTCTGATTTTTTCTGATATGTTAGTTTTCCAGCATTGCTTTTGGCTTATATACAATTTGTTTACAATTTGGAGTAACAAACTAACTAATTAAAGTTAGTTACAACTAACTAACTAACTGCCCAAAACTAATTGATTTCTTAATTGAGTACCACTTTTAATAGTTACTATACTGGGTCATGCAAGTTTCTACTTTTCCACACACTCCTTTATGGGCCTCATTACAATCAACAGTAGTCATGCCAGCCCCTCCTACAATATTTAAACTATTTGAATTTCATTTTAATTTTGCACTAACACCTTCAGAAAATATCTCCACATGAGGAAGAAAGTCACCATCTTTTCTTTTTTTTCTCTTGTATGGATGTTCTCCATAGGTGCTATATTTGTACCTCTTACAATTTCTCACTTCTATCTACTCGCCTCCCATAACCTTAGCCACCACTTTCGCCAGGCGTAAAGCTATAATTCTCTTACTTTCTTTCCTTTTCTCCAATATAGCTATGGATTAAAAAATTTACATTTGATTTTTGTTATATCGATTTATATATTATATTTGTATCTATAATTATTAGAATATTATTTCAAATCCTTCATTATCTTTTTACGAGCCTCCGAAGTTAAGGCCGACTGTGAAAAGGAAAGGATCCGCAAATTATGCCGATTATTATTTTAGATGTTTTTGATAAATTGAAATGACTTACGAATTTAAAATTCCAAAAAATTAGAAAAGAGGTGCAAGCACTTCATGGTAAAAAGGAAGGAAATACGTGAGGCAGATAATGCTAATCCATTTAACAAGTATCACTCTCAAACTCAAAATTGTATTCGATTTATAATTTTATAATTCGTATCTTATAAGATAGCTTTCTATAATTTAACTACCGAGATATTTTATCATTTTTACAGAAACAACCATGCCAAGCAGCGTCTGAACATTTTTTATGAATGTTAATGCTACTTACGGTGGTGGTGGCCTAAGTGATTGTTGGTAGTTGTGGTGGTGCTAACATCAATTAATTGGTTCATATTAATTTTGAAGGTTCATATTAATTTTGAAACAAGAACAAGAATTATAAAACCAATTTTTTGGTTTTAAATTTTAAACAAAAACTATTTTGAAATTTAGTATAAAATCAATATTTTAAAACCAGAACAAGTTTTAAAAACTATTTTACATGAACAAGTTTTGGTTTTAAAATGGATTTTAAAAATATTTTTTATTTTTTAAAATTTATGTTAATTTTATTTTTTAATAAGAATGTAATAGGCTTTTGAAGTGAACAGTGTCTATATTTTAAAAAAGAATATAAATGTCAAAAGATTAATATTATTATTTTAAAAAATGCATCTTCATTTAAGAAAAATACACTTCTCTCAATGACAATAGTTCATATCAAGAGTCGGAAATCAATATAAAATATACACAAATTTTAAAAAATAAAAACACAATATTTTTTTTAAAAATAAATGAGGCCTTAGCCCAAAGTTAACGTGCATACACATGTGAGAGAATTGGATTTGGTACCCTCTCAATTAGACTTGTACCCATACAATATTTTATCTCTTTCATTTTCACTCATCCTAGTGTAAAAAACTATGCTCCAAATTTGTACCTCATTCATCAAAATTTCTAGTATGTTAATTTTTTCCCAAAAATCCGGTATATATTATTACTACTGGAAATTTCGATTTTGAAAAATCTGGTATGCAAAAATTTTAAAAAATTGAATTTTTTCGTGTAATTACCAGATTTTTGACAAAATGAAATTTCCGGTAGTTACAATATGTGTACCGGAAATTTCATTTTCAAGTATCCCGGTAGTGAATAATTTTCAGAAAATCCAGTTTTGAAATTTTCGGTAGTTTACTTTTTTTCATCCGAAACTTTCAAAAATTTGAAATTTCCGGTTCACATATTTTAACTACTGGATATTTCATGTTGTTGAAAAATACGGTATATAATTTTTTTGAAGTGTTTATTTATTTATTTTGAAGTAGGGACGGAAAAAATGCAATTAGGTGTAGAGAAGTTGTCATATCATGGGTAAGAGAGGTTGGCTAACAAAATCGATTAGCTGTTATCATTACTCATTCTGACACAGAGACCAGAATGAGAGGAAGAAAGTCAAAATTAATTCTCGATTGTGTTAGAAGAGGAAAATATAAGTCAAATAAACATAACTCAAGGACTTCAACTAAAAGGTGTGATTTTCCGTTTAAACTTAGATTGAGACAATTGAAGAATGGTGAGGAATGGATTATTAGTTAAATATGTGGACTTCACAACCAAGAGTTAGTGGCTACCTTTGAGAATAAGCATTTGTGGGACGTTTAAAAGAAGAAGATACGAAACAATCTAACGACCTGACAAAGTATCACGTTGAATTGAGGCACATCTTGGCATCTTTGAGAGATCAAGATAAGGAGAACATGACTAATATCTCTCAAATTTATAATTGATGAACCACATACCAGGAATTTGAAAGGAAGTAGAGTTGATATGTAACATCTACTGAAGTTACTTGAAGCTAAGAACTATGGTTGTCGGAATAGGACCCGTGGAGATTCCAACGTTGTGAGAGACATGTTTTGGACGTACCTAGACTCCATACCTTTATTAAACATGTTGAAGGTGCAAATACGAGAAAGGGGGTTGAATTGTGTTTGACAAAGTTGATAACTTTTTTATAATTTGATGACAGCTGGTTGGTTTTTATGAATTACTTGGATAAGAAGCAATCGAATTCAGAGGTAGCAAACAATGAAAACATAAATAATTTGACACATAGATTTATCCTGGTTCACCACTTACTTGGCTACATCTAGTCCCCTCATTCAGAAGGCTTTAATCCACTAATTAAATTACCTTGAATTACAAAGCACTAGACCCTCCAAGCCAGTCTTTCCAAACAGCCAAACAACCCCAGACTTTTGAGGAACTAACCACCTTGACCCTACAAGCCAAGTCTTCTCCTAAAAACCTAACAACCTCAAATTGAAGAAGGAACTAAACCACTATCGGGTTGAATACAAAAGATTGGAACTTTAAGTGTTTGCTTCTAACAAAGCTGATAATAATAATAATAACTCTCACACTCTAAGAAAAGAAAACTTAGAAAATATTTCTCATTCGAACAAGTGTTTCTCTCTTTAAACTCTAAGATGAATTTGGAATTTGAGCTTGAGTTCTTCTACTCTTTTATGCTTTTCGATGATTTTCATCTTCAGCCTTAAGTATCTATTTATAGGTAAAATTTGGGCTTCGATTTAGTCCTTGTTTAGTTCTGAATTGTATTTTGTAAATTCTTCAAATTGATTATGTTCCTTTTTATGCTTAGATTGAGATTGTAAATTCTTCAGATTGATTATGTTCAGATTGCGTCTGTAAATTCTACAGATTGATTATGTTCATATTTTGTTGTAGATAAATCTTGATCAAATCTTCTTCAAATCTTGACCATATCTTCTTTTCAACTTTGCCAAAGATTTTCTTCAATTATAAATATGAATCAAATTTTATTTTAGATTTTCATCAGTTAGAAATTTGAATCAAATCTTATTTTAGATTTTCTTTAATTATAAATCTAAATAAAATCTTATTTTAGATTTTCTTCAATTATAAATCTGAATTAAATCTTATTTTAGATTTTCTTCAATTATAAATTTGAATCAAATCTTATTTTAGATTTTCTTCAAAAACATGAATCTTCTTTCATACTCTTTGAAGTCAAATATATTTTTCTCATAAAATGCTTTTGTTATCATCAAAACTCTAAGTATAAAAATTACCTTGGTTCTAACACATGTTCCCTCTTGTATTGATCATGGATAACACATACAAAACCAACAAGTATACGTTACCATTGATTGAAATTGTTGGTGTAATTCAATTGGGTTGACATTCATTGTTGTATTTGGTTACATAGACTTTGAGCATCCAGAAAAAATTTGTTGGGCATTGGAGAAGTTTAAAGAGTTGTTTTTTTCACATACCTCATTTCCTCAGGTTTTATAAAGGTTTGAGCAAATATGTGTCGATAATATCATATTTTTATTATGTCAAAGACAGTTAGTGGACTCTGTAGAGAGAAAACACAAGAAAATAGGGGTTTTAATTGTATTTTATTTCAACAAAAAAAACTTATTTAAACTGGCAATGTTAAAAGCAAGAACATATAAAGAGATAAGGAGATGAGCACATAACAGATAAACGATTGTGTTCAAGTCTTCTCAACCTTCAAGCTTAGTAAAATCAAGTTGTTGAGGATAGTAGCCACTACTAGGCTAAGTCACAAATAATGTTTAAAACTTTTTTTAGAATAAATCTCACAAGAGAATCCTTACAAGGTATGCTCTCAAAATGTATTTGTTGTTTTCAGCACTTAGAAATAATACAAAGTTATTAATGGGTTGTTGTATATGACGGCAATAGGTTTCTCGCATGTCCTTTTTATAGTGAAAATCATAAGTCCTTTTAAAGAGAAACGTCAAGACCATTAGGGTTTCTGACTATTGTTGTGATTGCATGAAATAAACATGTAACATAGTGACTCGTATCATTAAAAGCATGTCCAAATATATCTTCATAATTGATTCAACGTATCTTGATAGAAATGACAAGAAGACTAGAGGATGTCATGTAGTTCTCTAGACAGATTAAAAGTCCAAGTTAGCGAGCAAAGAATGTTGGGATGTTGATTTTTTATCAAAGGGTTGACTTGATGCTTTAACCAGACGGTAAACTGTTTGTCAAATTCATCAGACGTTGAATTATCAGAGCGATCTTGTATTAACAGATTCAATTAGAGGCACATTGAAAACGCATTTATTAGAGTCAGTCACAACTTCAACACATCTTCCATAGCATGGCCTTATTTTTCTTATTTATCTTCTCCAATCATCAAAGGATGCAGCATAAGGTCCTTAATGTTCATGACAAGGGAACTGGCCACTTAATTAAATTTTTTAGTGCTATAAATTGTTCTCACAAAATAATTTTTGTTATCATTAAAATAATTAAAGGTCATTGTTCTTTAACCAAACTTGGTTTTAATAATCTCACACTTTTTGATGATAATACCAATTTTTCTTTTTAATAATATGATATATGAAAAGTTGTTCAAAGTAAAGTAGTAAAGTTCCTCCATAATATGAGCAGGTTTTCAAAAAAAAAAAAAATGCAGAGAGTACGATATTTTGACAAGGAGGGTTCCCTAAAAGATAATAAATTGTCTTAAAACATATCAACAAGATATACTCTCCCTTTTGTCATTAGAAAAAAAGAGTTAGAACTAGTGAAGTAGATCGCACACAAAAATATATAAGTGTAATAATTAAATAAAGAAACATTTGCATTAAAAAGTGAATAATGCATAGGATAGAGAGAACACAAATACATAAAAGGGAAAAAAAAGGAAAGGTAAACTAAATATTAGGAATGGTCAATCTAGCTAAGATTAATACTAAGAAGGTATTTTGAATAGATTCTTGTTTCTTGGTTGACTGTTACATGAACACCTCAGTTTTAGCAACATTAGCAGGTGCAAAAGGAATAGAAGACGGACCTTCAGAGGCATACACTTCATATCTGGAAGAAACATTAGCAGTGTAACACCCCAATATTTTTCTATATATTATATATGTGTCTTTTAAGTCATTATCATAATTTATTATTTAATTAATAATTTATTCTATGTGTAAAGATATTATATTAAATTTTATCACCCTATATTTTACCTGAAAAAAATATAACATTTGTTTTCATTTAATTGTTTTCGCGTGACAATTACATGAGGACGATTTATGGCATGCTTATTTCCTAAATGTACTATTGTCTATTTTGTTTATTTGACTAGTTTCGATAATCATGAAATCGATGTATAAGATATGTTGATTTTATTTTGTTATGCGTAACCTATAGTGATATTTTTTGTCTTACTTGATTTATTTTAGTTGATAAAATTATTAGTTGAATTATATAATTAAATTATATAATTAAATTAGAATTTATAGAATTATATTGTTTGCTAGTTTTATTTTGGACCAAATAAGTATTCGGCTTAAGACATAGTAAAGTTATTGAGACCCGGCCCTCATGTGTGAGTGCTCTTGCTTGAAAATATTTTTGGTCCATCCATCTATAGTATAAAAAAAAAAGTTACTTACCTCATTCCTTTTACTCTCCTTCATGACAAGATTTTATAACCGTTCATGGTGTTGTCTTGACATAATGTAGACTTTATGTCCTTGTCTCAACCAATTACGAGAGAAGATAATGTACATTCCCTCATTCTTAACACCTTTAATTCATTTTTGAAAGGAAGGTTACAAATTTAATTATGGGTCTTATCATTTTTGTGCAATTAAGAAAGGACAAAAAAAAGACTCTACTCCTTTGTTATATCTCACGCCTCCCTCTCTTAAACCAATATTATAATTTTATTTTAATTCTCTACAAAAAGAATTCTAGACAATTTTTGGTGTCATTATTAGAAGAAAAAAAAAATTAAAAGTCGAATTACAATTTTCTTTCTTCTTTTAATACCATCTCAAGTAAAGTTTGGACCTTTGTCTTGTTCTTTGACTCGTGGAGCTTAGAACGTGTTGCTATGAAGTATTAAATTAGTGGTTTGTAAGATATTGGTATGATGTCTTGATGTTGTAAAAGAAAAAGGTTGATTTTATGTTTGTCTTAAAGAATTTAACTATAATGTTTTGATTTTTTTGAGTAATATGTTTGTCTTGATGAAATTAATTACAAAGTTCTATTTTTATTATTATAACATGATAAATGTGCTTGTTGTGAAAATGTTTAATGTAAAGTTGCGATTTTTGTGTTGTTTTGTTGTACTTAATTATAAAGTTATGATTTTTATTATGATATCATGAGTAACATATTTGTGTGTGGAACATTGTTCTCTTTGTAGTTGCCTAAGTGGCTGGTGATTTGTATTTTGAACATTTTATCTTTTTAGTTACCTAAGTAGATGATGACATGTACCTTTTGAGCATCATTATCATTTCATGACATATCATATGCATCTTTGTGGACGCCTTAGTAGTTGGTTTAATTTTCTCTATTGGTATGGGTGACTTCTATGTGGACGCCTTAGTGGTTGGTTATATCCGGATCATATACTTTTAGGAGCAGACATAACTTGCATACATTTTATTGTTATTTTTATTTTGATCTAATTAGTTATTCTAAGGGGAGTTGCTACTTGATTTATTTAGATACATTTTATGAAATTTGATACATCTTTGTGAATTATTAAAAAATGAATTTCTTTAAATCTTTTATTAGGAAAAGATTTAATATTTATATTTTATGGTTATCAACTTATTATTTAGTTTAATTTTTTCCGTGGGATGAACTATCCCCTTACACCAACATTTAGGTACTAATGATCTCAAGGAGTTGCATGAATAATGTTTGCATGGGGCACTCGGGTGGGAAAAGGAGATTTTTACTTAAAAATAATGTTTTGTATTTATAAAATCGATGTGGTACATTTTAAAGTTATTTACTTTTTATCGTTAACTTTAAATAGAATTGCGGAAGTGAATTTTCTTTCGCTAGAAAATAATTGAATCGTAGTTAATTTCATTCGAAAAAGTTTCTCTTGAATTTCACCTAAATAGAATTTAATTTATTTTAGAACGTAAATGAATATCGATCTAATAATTGGAAGATTAAATTTGCAAATAAACAAATAAATAATATTTTACTCAATTGAATTACGTTCTTTTACAAAAAAATATAACATGTCATTTTATGGGGAATCTTTTATTTATTACATGATGAACCACTCATAACAAAAAAAATTATAGTCGTTTTTAAATGAAAACAAATATTTTTAGGTAATGCTTTGGATCAAAATCTGGGGCGTTACGAGCAGGAATGTCCAATGGAGGTAACTCAACAAGTGGGATGATCACATGAAACTTCAATGGTGCCAAGGGAGAACCCACTGGTGGCTCCAAATTGAATATTGCTAGAGAGAAAGTTATCTTGATTCTATCGACCCTTCTGATGTAGCAGTCAATTGTTTTCTAGTATGGTCTCCATGAGCTTTCCAAAAAGGCAAGACTCAAAGGATGAGGATCTCAACAGTATGTTTGAAAGCACTCAATTTTTGAGCATCCAGATGCATTCCATGCTCCATGTTTTCTCTAATCCAGGTAATGAAAAAAAAAGACCATTGTTCCACTCATTGGATAATCCATTAGGATCCAAACTCTAAGCTTCTCTGTGAATGAAGTAATGAATGAGTCGAGGTTTGGGAAGCCAGAGGAAATAAAAAGGCTAGGTATAGGGATTAGGAAGTATTAAGTTCAAATTGTGGTTGGGTGGAGTTTGAAATAGTTGAGTCATCTGAGGATGTTTTAGAGACTAAATCATTTACAGGATGAGTTGCTATCTCAGTTGTTGTGTGAATAGGATCCATAAGCATAGGTGAGTGTGAAGGTGCAAACACGAAAATGGGGGATGAAGTGTGTTTGAAAAAGTTGATAACCTTTTGCTAATGTGATGAAGGCTGGTTTATTTTTATGAATTACTTAGATAAAAAGCAATCGGATTCTGGAGCAGCAAACAATGAAAGCATAAATAATTTGACACATAGATTTATCCTGGTTCACCACTAACTTGGCTATATCCATACCTTTCATTTAGAAGGCTTTAATCTACTCATTCAAATACCTTGAATTACAAAGCACTTGACCCTCCAAGCCAGTCTTCCCAAACAGCCTGACAACCCCAGACTTGAGGAACTAACCACATTGAATGTATCTTGTTTAGATTGAGTTTGTAAATTCTTTAGATTGATTCTATTCCTATTTAGTTTAGATTGATTCTGTTCGTATTTTGTTCAGATTGCTTTGTAAATTCTTTAGATTGATTCTGTTCATATTTTATTGTAGATAAATATTGATCAAATCTTCTTCAAATCTTTATCAAATGTTGACCATATCTTCTTTTCAACTTGGTCAAAGATTTTCTTCAATTATAAATATGAATCAAATCTTATTTTATATTTTGCTCAATTATAAATTTGAATCAAATCTTATTTTAGATTTTCTTCAATTACATAAATTTTCTTTCATAGTCTTTGAAGTCAAATATATTGTAGGTGTGGAAAATCAACTTGGTTATCATCAAAACTTTTGTTATCATCAAAACTCTAAGTATAAAATCAACTTGGTTCCAGCAGAGTGAGGGTTAGATGTAGGTGTGGAATAGATGGGTGAGGTTTGACTGGTTGTTTAGGTAGGCGTTTGTGGAGAGTTAGAGTGGGAATGTGATGATGTGGATGTTGGAATTTCAGTATTAAGGGGATAGGGATTTAATCTATATCTAACGTGTTCGTATCTGAATCCGTGCTGGAGAAAACATTAAAGAAAGATGAGGTTATTTTATTTGAGGGTGCAAAGATGGTCAAGGTTTAGCTAGAGTAGGTTCAGACATGTCATTACCACTATCCCTTATAATATTAGCAATGGAATAAATAGGCTAAAAAGATTGAGTTTTTAAAAGCAAACAACAATAACTACCATACACACGTTAACATACGATAAGGGACACGTGTTAGAAAAATACATAACTCACACATCTTTCAAGAAAATTGTTCATATCTAAAATAAATTGAATTTTAAACGACTAGAAGAAGAGGAAAAATTCAATTCATCAGAGGCGGAGCATACATATTTAACCAATTAGTTTGTTTTACCAGAGTCACAATGGGATTTCAGCATCACTGCTTTATAAATTTAATGTTTAAATTTGTCTTCTGCAAGGGGTTTTGTAAAAATATATGTCCATTGATGATCAATGTCAAAAACTTTAATGACTAAATACCCCTTTAGACATAATCTCTTATTGTAGGATAGAATTTTTGGTTAAACTTATTGTAGAAGTATTATCACTGAATATAGGAATATTACTCTCATTAACTTTAAAATCTTCTAATTGATGTTTCATCCCAAACAATGGTTCCTTATCTTTTGCTTGGCCAATAGATCAGATTTTCATCAAGGAATGTAAAGCTACCACTAGAGCTTTTCATTTCTAGTTTATCTCCAACACAGTCAATACTATAGAAACCAACTAACCTGTACCCATAGGATGGCTTATAACACACACCAAAATTAGTAATGCCTTTTACATATCTAATGATCCTTTTGTTAAGAGTCCCACATTTGATGAAAGAAGGCCTGACAAAGTGTTTATAAGTGGTGGGTAGTCTTCACCTTATGTGTTGGTTTGTTAAGATTGTATAGGGCCTAACCAAAATTCTAAGATGGTATCAAAGCCTACCCAAGATCCATTAGGCCACCTGCTATCAGGTTGCCACTGTGGGACCACTCGTGTCACGTCCAAATGTTAGCCCTAGACATGAGTGGTGTGTGCTAACGGTCCCACATTTGATGAGAGAAGGCCTAGCAAAGTGTTTATAAAAGGTTGGTAGTCTTCACCTTTCAAGTCGTTTTGTGGTGGTTGTGTAAGGCCAAACCCAAATTCTAATTCCTTTTAATAGCAATTAAATGGGATTCTTTAGGCTTATAGTGAAATCTTCCACATACACATAGACACTGAATAGAATGTCAAGTCTAGATGCAGTTAAATAGAGAAGAGAGAGTTATCTTCATTTAATGGACCCTTTTGATGTAGCAGTCAGTTGTTTTCTAGTATGGTCTCCATGAGCTTTCTTAAAAGGTAAGACCCAAAGGATGAGGATCTCAACAGTATGTTTGAAAGCACTCAATTTTTGAGCATCTAGATGCATTCCATGCTCCATGTTTTCCCTAATCCAGGTAATGAAAAAAAAAACCATTTTCCCACTCATTGGATAATTCATTAGGATCCAAACTCTGAGCTTTTCTGTGAATGAAGTAATGAATGAGTAGAGGTTTGGGAAGCCAGAGGGAATAAAAAGGCTAGGTCTAGGGATTAGGAAGTATTAAATTCAAGCTGTGGTTGGGTGGAGTTCAAAATAGGTGAGTCATCTGAGGATGTTTCAGAGACTAAATCATTTACAAGATGAATTGTTATCTCAGTTGTTGTGTGAATAGGATTCATAAGCATAGGTGAGTGTGAAGGTGCAAACACGAAAAGGGAGGTTGAATTATGTTTAAATTTGATAACCTTTTTGAATTATGATGAAGGCGAATTCTAGAGCAGCAAAAAATGAAACCATAAATAATTTGACACATAGATTTATCATGGTTCACCACTAACTTGGCTAAATCCAAACCCCTCATTTAGAAGGCTTTAATCCACTAATTCAAATACCTTTAATTACAAAGCACCAGACCCTCCAAGCCAGTATTCCCAAACAGCCTGACAACCCCAGACTTTTGAGGAACTAACCACCGTGAATGTATCTTGTTTAGATTGAGTTTGTAAATTATTTAGATTGATTCTATTCCTATTTTGTTTAGATTGATTATGTTCGTATTTTGTTCATATTGCGTTTGTAAATTCTTCAGATTGATTCTGTTCATATTTTGTTGTAGATAAATCTTGATCAAATGTTGACCATATCTTCTTTTCAACTTGTTCAAAGATTTTCTTCAATTATAAATATGAATCAAATCTTATTTTATATTTTGATCAATTATATATTTGAATTAAATCTTATTTTAGATTTTCTTCAATTACATGAATTTTCTTTCATACTCTTTGAAGTCAAATATGTTGTTCTCATAAAATACTTTTGTCATCATCAAAACTCTAAGTATAAAATGAACTTGGTTCCAACAGAGTGAGGGTTAGATGTAGGTGTGGAAGAGATGGGTGAGGTTTGACTGGTTGTTTGGGTAGGTGTTTGTGGAGTGTTAGTGTGGGAATGTGATGATGTGGAGGTTGGAATTTCAGTATTAAGGGGATAGGGATTTAATCTATATCTAACGTGTTCGTATCTGAATTGGTGTTGGAGAAAACATGAAAGACAGGTGAGGTTATTTTATTTGAGGGTGCAAAGGTGGTGAAGGTTTAGCTATAGTAGGTTCAGACATGTCATTACCACTATCCCTGATAATATTAGCAAAGGAATAAATAGGCTAAATAGTGGAATTTACCTTGTTCTCTTACTCAAGATAAGGTTTGCTTCTTCCTCGCTGGTGTTTACATCATCTTCTTCTTCCACTATCACAGTAGATACCATGTCTGCCCTTTCTCTTTTCTTATCAAACTCTTGAGATGCTCTTGTCAGAGGGAATGAGATTCTAGGCATCTCTTGACCATAGTAATACATCCTTAGATACTCCTGAATGACCTTTTTATTATCTTCTTTATAGATTTGTGCGCACGAATCTCCAACCAGGAAGAGAATGTCTTGAGATCCACTAGGATGTTCTGAAAGTCTCCAACATAGTCAACACTACTGAAACCTACTAACCTGTACTCATAGGATGACTTATAACACAGACCAAAATTAGTAATGCCTTCCAGATATCTAATGATCCTTTTGTTAAGAGTCCCACATTTGATGAAAGAAGGTTTGACAAAGTGTTTATAAGTGGTGGGTAGACTTCACCTTACGAGTTGGTTTGTGTTGGTTGTATAGGGCCCAACCCAAATTCTAAGATGGTATCAGAGCCTACCCAAGATCCATTGGGCCACCTACTATCAGGTTACCGCTGTGGGGCCACTCGTGTCACGTCCAAATGTCCAGTCCTAGAAATGAGTGGTGTATGTTAAAAGTCCCACATTTGATGAGAGAATGCCTAGCAAAGTATTTATAAGTGGTGGGTAGTCTTCACCTTACAAGTCGTTTTGTGGTGGTTGTGTAAGGCCAAACCCAAATTCTAAGTCCTTTTAATAGCAATTAAATGGGATTCTTTAGGCTTAGAGTGAAATCTTGCACACACACGTAGATACTAAATAGAATGTCAAGTCTAGATGCAGTTAAGTAGAGAAGAGAGTCAATCATCTTTCTGTATACCTTTTGATCCATCTTTTTACCTAATTCATCCTTTTCAAGAGAACATGTGGGGTGCATAGGTGTAAGCATGGATTTTATCAATCCATCTTTAATTTCTTAAGAAGTTCTCTTGTATATTTGGTTTGATGAACGAATACTCCTTATGAGTTTTGATGGCTTTGGATTACAAGAAAAAATGTAGTTCTCCCACCATGCTCATCTCAAATTCATTCTGCATGAGCTTAGAAAACTCTCGATAGAGCTTACCATTAGTACAACCAAATATTATATCATCAACATACATGTAGACAATGAGAAGGTCAATCTTAGATGATTTTCCAAATAAAGTAGTGTCAACTTGGCCTCTTTCAAAATCATTTCTTAATAGAAAACTGCTTAGCATGTCTTATCAAGGTCTTGGAGCCTATTTAAAACCATACAAATATTTCTTTAAGCATCCTCTAAGCAAGGAGGTTGTTCAATATACACTTGATTTATATAACCATTCACGAATGCACATTTCATGTCCATTTGATATAAATTAATTTGATTAAAAACAACAAATAAAAGTAAAATCCTGATTGCTTCTAACCTTGCCATAGGGGCAAAAGTTTCAGTATAATCAATACCTTCTTGATGACTATAGCCTTGAGCTACGAGTATTGCTTTATTTCTTACCACTTCACTTTTCTTATTTAACTTGTTTCTGAAAACCCACTTAATTCCAATTGGCTACGAGTATAATCAATGCAGTACAAGACACCATTTACCATTTCGCTTGAATGGATTTATTTCTTCTTGCATGGCCACAATTCATCCATCATTTGATAGAGCTTCATCTATTACTGCACTTCATCTTTCTTATTTAACTTGTTTCTAAAAACCCATTTGGTTCCAATCGGCTTCTTTTCTTTGGGCTTGGGTACAAGATCCCATTTACCATTTCTCTTGAATTTATTTAGTTCTTCTTGCATTGCCATAATCCATCCATCATCTAATAGAGCTTCGTCAATTGTTGTAGGCTCGATTTCAGACAAAAGTTCCAACATTGAATTTTATTATGATTAGAGAGTCTGGATGTGATGATTTGTATTTACATCCAAGTTTAGGTTCCTGATGACTTTGACTGGTAGATGGTTCATCATTGCTTGTCCTTGTATTGTCAAGTACATCTTCTAGTTCTTTAAAGGGAGACTTTGTTGCTTCCTCATATTTCTCTAGTTCCTCTTATGACTATAAATCTGCAAAATCTTCATTGAGTTTTGACTTTTTATGGTCAAGTTTTTTGTCATCAAACATGGCATGGATTGATTCTTCAACAATTAGTGTCTCATATTTTATACTCGATAGGCTTTAGACCTTTTAAAGTATCCCAAAAAGATGCACTTTAGAGATGGTGTATCAAACTTAAAGTATCCCACAGTTCATAGTGTGTCTTATTAAGAATAAGTCTGATATAGATTCTATTTTGAATATAACATGCAGTGGCATTGCATCTGCCTAGAAGTGTTTGGCAACACCATTTTATTGGGGTGTTATAGAAGAAGAAAAACTGTGTATAATTCCATTCTCTTCACATAAGTTTTCAAAAGGATTATTTTCAAAATCACAACCATGATAACCTATGAATTATTGCAATACAAAAAGCTTTTTTATTTTGCACTTGTTTGTAAAAAGTAGTGAAAACTATATGAGACTCATCCTTGTGTTTAACGAAATTTATGTATGTCCACCTAGAATAGTCATCAACAATAACGAGTCCATACTTTTTACCACTAATAGGGGGAATCCTTATTGGACCAAATAAATCAAGGTATAAAAGTGCAAGTGGTCTAGAAGTGAAAACAACATTCTTTGAAGCAAGGGATATTTTTGTCTGTTTCCCTTTCTTACATGTCTAACAAAGAACATCTAATTCATATCTTAGATTTGGAAAACCTCTTACTAGGTTAAGTCTTTTCAACTTTGAGATTAATCTCAAGGTGGCATGTCCCAACTTTTTGTGCCAAATCGGTTGTTCTTCGTTCGCTGACATAAGACACTTTACTTCTTGTTTTTCTAAATCTGATAAAATTATTTTGTAAATATTGTTTTTCCTCTGACCAATAAATAGTATAGATCCATTTGTTTGACTAATTTTCTTACATGAATTTTGATTGAAGACAACATCAAAACCACTGTCACTTAATTGACTTATGTTCAGTAGGTTATGCATTAGTCCTTTTGCAAGGATTAGAACCATTACCTATTGTGTCATGCCCTATGATCTTACCTTTTTGTTTTCCTCGAAATCCACCTTCCTTGAGGGCCAGGTTTTTGAACATCCACTGTCCAGGTACCATGACTAGTGTTTCAACTTTGTTGCTAAGGATATCTGCAAGCTAGATTATTTTGTTTGTTAGTTCTTAAAGGTGTTTTTTCTTTCCATGTTTTCAACATAGGATGAATTCTCTTATCATGACCTTTCTATAAGAAATATATGCAAGCAATTTCAAGTAAGTTAAGCTTTGGAGATTCCTCTGGTTATTCAAAGACAATACCTTTTCTGTTGTTTCTGCTAACACCATAGATCATACAAGTTTTTTTGCTTCTGTCTATGACGTTCGCAAGAAATTCTTGAAAGGTTTTTCTGAGGTTTTTGAAACATTATCCTTTAGAGTTAGATTTTCCCTATTTATGTTTTCGAAATCCTTTTTA
The DNA here is from genome assembly GCA_037974755.1 of Cicer yamashitae. Taxonomy (NCBI): domain Eukaryota; kingdom Viridiplantae; phylum Streptophyta; class Magnoliopsida; order Fabales; family Fabaceae; genus Cicer; species Cicer yamashitae. The sequence goes on from JBBPBQ010000004.1 coordinate 33,296,455, forward strand.
AGGGAATTGTACTTATCTATTAGTGTGGAATGAGCTTTTCTAGGATTTTTTAGTTTTGTGAGACATTGTGACTCTTTGCATTCAGAGCAAATGATTTTCTTCTTTTCTGATTTTTCTTTTCTTTCTCTACTATTTGTAGATCGTCCAAAATCCTTTTTAGGAAATGATTTCTTCCTTTTCCTTTACATGTGCAGGAAATGATAACTCTTCATCATTTTAGTTTTCACTCTGATTTTCTTATTCACTTTCCTCTGAGTCTTCTGTAGCTTGTAGATCGTTGGAATTTGCTTTGTTTCTTTTAGATTTGAGAACCAAAGACTTTGACTTTCTATTTTGTTCATTTCAACTAGTTCAATTTCATGGGATCTAAGTGAACTCATCAACTCTTCCAGAGGCAATTTGTAAATCTATAGCCCCTTGAATTGTTGTTACCTTTGATCTCCACTTGCTAGGTAGACTTCCGAGGATCTTCTTGACATGATAAGTTGTAGATTTTGGAATCTAGAGAGCATTTTCTCATTGTCTTCATCGTCTTCCATTTGAAAAAATTTGTACTTTCTGACAAGCAGATTTGTCTTAGCTTCCTTCACTTATTTATTTCCTTCATAGTTGAGGACCAGTGAGTCAAAGATGCTTTTTGTTGTTTCTATATTGATTCATTTTTTTAATTCTTTGAAATTGATAACATTCATCATAAAGGCTTTGGCTTTATGATGTATCTAGTATCGTTTCTTTTGATCAGCGTTGAGGATCATGTGAGATGTTTGTTTTCAACTCCAACAAAATTTTTAGGAGCTTCATAACCAACTTTGACTGTGTCCCAAAGTTCTAGATCATGTGAGATCTAGAAACTTCTCAATCGATCCTTCCAGTATTCAAATCTCTCTGTCAAACAAAGGAGGTCTGGTAACATTTCCACCTGTAGCCTCATTACTAGAGTTATTCATGATAAAAAATAAGATATTTACTCAAACAGGGTTAAGTGGTCAACTTTGAGATCGAGCTCCGATGCCAATTGTAGAGAGAAAAATACAAGAAAACGGGGGGGGGGGGGGGGGGGGGG
>JBBPBQ010000004.1:33304745-33338707 GCA_037974755.1 Cicer yamashitae
AGGAAAACAATTAAAGTTGCTGGAAGGAGTGCATTGAAGAGTAAGTTGTGTGAAATAGCATATCCAGTGACAACATCAATGTGGGCACCACCAAATATAATCAAAACAAAAGGTGGTGTTAAAAGGAAGAAAGATAAGAAGCTGAAAAGATTTAATGTATATCGCGACCCTTCATTTTTTGAGCATGTGGATGTGTTTTATTCTAATAATGCAACTAATCAAGCCTCTTAGCAAGGACCCAAGAAAGCCTTCCAGCAAGCATCCAAACAAGCCTTCCAGCAAGCATCTAAACAAGCCTCCTATAAATCATCTAAACAAGCCTCCCAATAAGCATCCAAACAAGCCTCCCTGCAAGCTTTCCACCAAACCTTCAAACAAATGTGATGAGTGAAGTTAGAAACTATATGAATGAATTTGCTCCTCTAATTCATCAATATATTGAAGACATAGTGAATGTTAAGGCATATGGAAATTGTAGATATCGTGTTATTGTTGCTTTACTAGGTCATGGTGAAGAATACTAGAGTATTATGCGTCGACAATTGTACACTAAGATTAAGTTCAAACCTGGTTTAAATGATGAATTATTCAAGGAACGCTTGCAAGAAGTGGCTGACTCTTTGTTTGTAACCAGTTATGAAAACCAACCCAACGAGAAGTGGATGAGCATTCAAGATATGGATTACATGATAGCAACAAAATATAATCTCGTGTTTGTCACTGTAACACCCTCTAAATTTATTATTTAAAATAGTTAGAACCCAGAAATATTTCTTTATGTGTGATAGTTATTTGCCTCTCTCAACTTATTGTAGTTAATAAAAATTATGTCTTGAATGTGTTGACCAAATAAATTAGGAAGGTATCCTTCCCTCTTAACTCCTACCTCATGCTCTCTTTCCCTTGACCCTCATGTGTGACTAGATTCATTAGGTTCCCCTAGCAATTTAATTCACTTGATTTCAATTTTTATGATGAAGGATAAGAAAAGAAATTGATATTTTCCTCCCTTCTATTCTTCATTCACGCCCAACATTATCTACCCACCAATCTCCACTTTAAATTTTCTCTAAGTCCATAATTTTTCTATACTTAGTAATAATAAGCAAAAACAAAAACAAAACACTAACTCACAAAGCCTTTATAGACAAGATTCTATAAACAGAAAAGAATACCAAAAACCCTAGCCATCATCACCTTCACGCCTCCAAAATTATTACCTCGTTCACCAAATAGTTCTAAGTCCACAAGAATAATCTCTACCGTCCTCTTCTCCTCATTTTCGTGCATCAAAAGGTATGGCCATTCCTATTATCTTTCTTTCTTTTCATTTTGGTGTTCTTCCATCTCTAACATTGGGGTTTCACCTTGAAAGCTTGGAACTCCATTTTCTTGCAAACAATTTCCTGGGGCTTAGAGATTTGTATTAGGAAGAAAAGCGGTCAAGGTAAGAGTTTTTCCCCACATAAATTATAGTTAGACCGTTGGTTGGATGACATGAAATGAATATTTGTGATTGCTTATTTTTTAAAAGGAATAAATGTAGACTAATGGATTAAAATAATAAAACCCTAAATTTTTTTCGTTGAGTTGGATATGTAATATATGATTTTTATGAAGTAAAATATGAATTTATATGCTATATGTGATAAAGTTTAGTTTTTATGATGAATATAAAAAGTGTTAATTTTTATGTTATATGTGATAAAGTTTTATCTTTTATGACATATATGAGTTGGAGTTTGAATTTTTATGTTATATATGTTAAAGTTTTAATTTTTATGGTGTATATGAAATAAGGTTCGATATTTTGTATTATATGTGTTAAAGTGTTAATTTTTATGACTCGTATGGAGTAAAGTCAAAATTCTTATGTGACATGTGTTGAGTTTTAATTTTTATGATAAATGGGAAATCAAGTTCCAATTTTTACGTGTATGTGGTGAAAGTTATAGTTTTTATTGTTATTTGTCTATGAATATATGATTCTCATGATAAAGATATGTGATATATGATCTTAGTAATTTGTGAATAAGATGATGATTTGAAAAAGTGGCTTTTTGAATGCATATGACATGATCTTAGTGGAGTGTGTGAGAATATTTGTCTTTGATAAAATATTATCATGGCATATACATCTTCATGGAAATTGCCTTAGTGGCAGATTTATTTTTCTCATTGGTATGAGTATTTTTCTATGTAGAAGTTGCCTTAGTGGCAGGTTTTATATCCGGATCATATAGTTTTAGAAGCATGGATTATGCATAAATGCATATGTTTTTGTTATACAATTTAACGGTTTGCGGTTTTTTCCTTTTAAATTGGAAGTTTTTACATTTATTTTTCTATCATTTTTTCATATGTTTAGCTTTGGTTTGATGTAGATGATGGAAAAAAAACTGACCCTTACAACAATATTTTAGGTACTAATGACTTCGAGGAGATTCAAGAATAGTTGATGAGTATTGATGTGCGGCGAACATGAGGTAAAAACTGGTTTTAAGACTATTTTGTAATAATCGATTTGTCGCATATTTCTAAGTTTATTTTTAATCATTCCTCACCAACTTTTTAAAAGCACTAGAAATACGAAAGTGAGTTTCCTTCAGTTAGGAATAATTGATTTTACCTTGTTTTAGCCTCTGAATAAACATTTTCATGATAATATTAAATAAATGTGACTGATACTAATTATTTAAATGATAGTAGTTTAGGTATTTTACTTAAAGCAAAAAAAGAAACTCGTAATTTTTCTAAGAAATAAATATCTTTAAGTGATGCTTGGGATCAAAATCCGGGGAGTTACAGTCACATTAGGAAACAATTCTTTGACTTTTTCCCTTTGAGGAGTGCACACCATTGAGGTTAAATTGAAGTCAGGATGTCTGCTGCCTCCACTTGCATGGGCTTGGAAGGACCACCGCAGTGATGAGTCTACATCATAAGCTATTGCTTATGCAGGTCGTCTACAACACTGAAGCTCATTAGATTTAGAACAAACATCAGATTGTATGTCTTTGGAAGATAGTTTATACTTTCACCGACACTTTTGGATGGTCCTAATTGCACCGACACTTTTGTTGGGTCTTGATTGCATCAACACTTTTGTGTGGTCTTGATTGCTCTGATACGTCTTTAAATATTTGCTTGAATGGAAATCATTTTAACTTTTGTTTAATATCAACATGTTATCTAATCTAGTTTTTGTTTACTTTAACGGCCGACAACCAATAGAGTTTAGGTACAACAATAATCTCCTTACATTTGGTGATTCTAGGAAGGTTGATAAAATTAAATCTTCGTCCGTCAATCGATTTTGATGGATGTCTTAAGTACCCGCAAATTTTCATATAAAAGACGATGATAATGTCCAAACAATGATCACTACCTTCCATCGTTATGAAACCAAAGGACTGATCGAGTTAGACGCAACATTGACTAGATCTACACATGATATTTTAGAAAGTTTGAATCGCCCTAGAAGCGTTGATGAGATCATGGATTGTCTCGTTGAACATGATGAAACTACTAGCTTAACTCAACCATGATACTAGCTTATGTTGTGTTTCTATTTAAGATGTGTCTATTTAAGTTATACTTATGTTGTATTAGTGATAAGTGTTTTGGGTTTTGTGAGGAGCAATAAAATCTTATAACAAATATAAAATGTTATTACAAACATAAAAATCAGTCTGAAGACATAAAATAGTTAAAATACATAAGTCTGAGTATTAACATAATACAATCAAAATACAACTACAATACTAATTATAATCCCTTCACCTGGATATGTGTAAGACTCTTTCTAAGTAGAGATACATCTCATCATCAAGATCTAACATATGTAAGTCCAAGTTCTGTTGTATAAGACCACCCATTATCTGACACTGCGTATACCATTTAGCAAGACTTAGGGGTTCAAGTTCAGGGGCAGGGGCACCAACACCAGTATCAGAACCATTGCCACCAGGACCAACACCAACATTAGGACCATGGGCACCAACATCAGGACCATGAGCACCAACATCAGGAATGTCAAAACAGGGAGGTGCTACAACACCATAAGGGAGCATCTGAGGATGAGATATCCTATAGTACCACTGTAAGTATCCCTTAACACGCTTGTGTCTATATGCGACTGGATACAATGTAGTACTAAGAGATAGAACAGAGTTCTCGTACATACTCCCATTCAAATGAAGTAGGTATGCCCTCACTGCACAGTCATGCATGTCGGCTTTCATGAAGTTTCTTAAAAAATATAGCTTTCAACCATTCAAAACTATAGGAAGAACATCTATTGGTCCTAGTCTCATTCATAGCTTCTGCCTCATCCACTCCTAATAACTCAACAACAACAACATTTGCCAACAGACCCCTTCGTCAAGAGTAATAGTTATTTCACAAAATGACAGGTGAAATGAAGTAGTCTTTGCGTGTCATCTCTCACCAAAAGCAAATATAAGATTACGATCAATCATATGCAAACTACATCTTTGCAAAGGACGTAAGCATAATCTAGTAATCAAGTGATCTATTTGAGTAGGTAATACATAGCTAATATCGATGAATTTGTCTTGTTTTTTGCCATTTGAAATAACTTTCAATGCATGTATATCCTGTTTAATTAAAATAACATACAATAAATCATCCTATTAGTTAGTTAATAGTATTTTATGATATTATGCTATATTATACCTAAAATAAGGAGACTAAAAATTGCAATTAAGCCTTAAATAAATTATATACTAAATTATATACCTATATTGTACTATACATATATTATATTATAATATACTATATACATATACTAAACTATACATACTAAATTATGTAATATCACTACAAGAAACTTAACATATAGTGACAGCACAAAGTCGTGGGTAAAGGTCTGAAATCCGTAGGTATAGGGCAAAAAACATATACCGACGACATTTTTTATATTGTCTATAGTCAAACAATACCAACGGTTTTTTACCGTCACTATAACCTATAGTAACGAGCGTTTGTCCATTGGACAAAGCTAAGAGTTTTTACCTACGATTTTGTACCGTGGGCATAAGAACTTGCATAACTTTATAAATTATACACCTATGGTTTTATCTCCGTTACTATACCGTTTAGTGAGATTTGAATCCTGCAGGTATAGATTTTGATAACAAATTTTTTTTTGGACAAATAATTTGTCATATAGTAATTTTATTGTGCAAAATTAATCAAATTACAATGTAAATACACAATAATATATATATATATATGAATCAAAATAAAATAAAAGTTCAATATTATATATTCAAAATTAACATAAAGGCTTACAAACATATATGAAATTGAAAATAGTTAAACCATTTCTAAGAGTACTTTAGAGTATTTACTAATCATAAAAAAGATTGTCTTACTAGCATAACAAAGTCTTATATAACCATCTCATTATATTAATTTAAATAAATTATATACCTATATTATACTATACATATATTATATTATACTATACTATATACATATACTAAACTATACATAACAAATTATTTACTAACCTCTCCATCACATACTCTAGCTACAATGTGCTTCTCATAGTTCTTAAGAACAAAAAGATTGTACGGTCCTCCAGAAAACAGAAGTAGATCAGGCACAACATTTAGTTATTGCTCCTCCTAATGCATGTGATCCTCATATGCAGGATCCTAATGTATTGTCGGCTCTTGGTCCAACTTAAACTCGGGTTGAACATGATCCTCCTGATGCTCTTGTATGTCTTGTTGCATATCCTCGTTCTTCCTTCTCCTTTTTTCAATAGCGGTTCTCCTATTAAATGATGTAGGAGATCAAATTCGAAAAAGTTTTATAGTATTTTTTGCTCCTTATTGAAGAAAAAAACAATATAACACAAATGTAAAAAAAATTAAAAAAAATCTGACCCAGAAAATTCATTTTTCAGTAGTTATTTTCACGCACAAAATTTGACAAGTTTACGGGTGAAAATAACTACTGAAAAATTCATAGTTGACAATATTACTACCGAAAAATTTGAAGAATGAATTTTCCATTTTGAGAACTCCAAAAGAATTAAAAAATTACTTTTTTGAAAATTTTGGAACCACTGTAATTTAAAAAGTTAAAGTGACAAAAAATTATAACTATTGGTTTAATCTACATTCCAATTCCTACATATCTAAAGACTAGAGTCACAATTGGCTGACCCGCGGGGGGTTGCAAATTCGCCTTTGCCACGACAGTCCAACCACCTCCAAAACAACAATGTACACGATATACAGTACCATCACAATCCACCTCCACTTGATGAAATCATGCACCACACACCAGTATAGTCTTGTAATCTCATACCATTTGATAAAGATTTTCATCTGTTGCACCATTCATATGAAAACACGGCACAACAATTTTCTGATTTCCTTCCACCCAATGAAGATTTTGAAACGCACTTTTATTTGCATTCGCACCGGGGAAATTTTTTAATTTTAGCCAGGAACAAGACAAGTCAAATATATAAATATACTTCATTTTATCAAATAATCATTTTTTTAAATACTAATGAAGGTTTATTATTTAATAATGTACCTTTGAATATCTAATTTTCTCAAAATGTAATTGTAATGGTATGGGTCTAAAATATCCAATCCCGAATATAATATGGATCAAGAATGAAGCAAGCAAGTAATATCAGGACCACTCCAGTAAAGACATCACGTGGAGACTTCAGATGACGCAACCCAGAAGCTACCTCTAACATCATCCCTAGAGGTTTACATGGCAAAGGGAAATGATTCTAGAAGTGTCGACGTACTCATAACATCCCAGACATTAAGGAGCACATTGCTGACTAGATAAACCCTAGCACTTATCTCAATATGCAGTTATATTATAGTCAGCAGTATTCTGCTATGATCTCAACAACAATTGCAATAGAAAAGAGCACTTATGAGTCAAACCATTCTATAAATAGGGGGTTGTTCCCCAAGTATCACACACATTATCCATTGCTCATTATACTTGCTATCTACTTGTACCCTACCTTACGTTGACATTGGAGTGTCTCCATTTGGAGTAGGAGTGTACGAGAAGGAGTTCAGATTAAAGCATCACAACATCAAACGTGAAGTCCACATCATCTTCATAGGTGATACACCTTGTGACTTCATACAAGAAGAGTATAGTATACATTATTTCACTCTCACTATGCATTGAAGTTCCAAATCGTAGTTTCGCTTTCACCATAATTCTAAACACGATTTAGCATGTGTTTTGAAACCGCATTTGAAAGTTATTTCTCGTATCAATGTGCAATTCTGCCTTAAAATTACAAAGCTACAAAATGTAGCAGTAGATGGCCAATTGGTCGTACATTGCTATCGTGGAAAATAAAGTTTCCAAACACACCATTAATATTAAAAGAAAAATGATTGTGTACATTCAACTCGCAATTAATAGTTACACGCAGCCAATCAAATTATTACAAGTAATAAAATAAATAAATTGTAATGAGTAAACAAAGGCACAAGTGACGCACATTCTACTACTTCTAAATTAACAACTCCTTCCCTCTCAATTCGTATGTGTTGTGCCGTCTTTTTTTAAAACAGAGTGATGTCTATTTTATTATTCTTTTTACCCATTCAAGAGGTGATATATTCTTCTAGTTTTTTTTTTATGTTTTTGTTTTTTATTCTTCTAGTTATTTAGTTTGAATTTTTTTATTTGCTATAATTATAAATTACAAAAGATGTGGATCTATTATCTTTTATGTCATTCAAAATACATTTATATTATTTGTAGGAGAAATATGCAAATCAATAAATGTCAATCTGTTGAAATTCACAAGTCTTGAGAAATTTTTCTTGGTCAAAGTTGTGAATAGTAAGGATGAAATTTATAACTTATATCCATAAATGAGTTTTTGCGTACGCAAGGGGAGGGAGTTATAGTATGATAATGACAAGAAACAAACACACGTGAAAGAATTTTATTATTCTTAACAAGGGTTTAAGAACAAATTGCAATGTAATGGCGAGATTTAATGTGAGCAAGGAAGGATTATATAAAATCACAAGTTGGTATTGGATCGCGATCATGAGTTTGTATCTCTTGAGCAAAGACATGTTATGTTCTATGAGGAATTTGTTAAATGTCAAAGATGATCTCATAAAGTTCATGGTTAATTCCGTCATGACAGTTTTAAACATTTGGGGTTATCTAGGTGAAGAAGTTGGTGGATTTAATAATATATCTTGGTATAACTTTTATTGATATGCATAATTATGTCTACATTGAAAAGTTGAAGTCAATTGATGTCAGGATGCTCAAGTTTTAGTCAACCCCTTGCAAAATAGACAAGTACAAGATAGCATGTTCTACTATAGTGTACTGTTACATCAAGAATCATATTTGACCAATGTTTTTTTTACGAATAACACATATGAACTGTCTAAAGCTGCTTGTGTATCTTTGAGTGCACCCATATGTTACAATTTTTATTGGTTCAATATTGGTCACGTATATATTTTTAGCTAATACTATTTTTTCACCCTTTGATAGCAAAAGTATCCCTCAGCTTGGGGTTTGAATGCTCCAATTACCTTCAGAAACATGTTACAAGGAATGAATGAACTCAAGCAATTATTTACATCAGGTATACAAAGTAATCAATATGCATTGTAGCCACTTTTTAGTTCCATTTAATGATATATGTTACCTTTTAGTATTGATTTCTCATGGGTACTTTTGATATTTTTTGTAACAGGAACCTTGCAACTATAGTTGGTTGCCTCTAGGTAGCAGCAATACTCGAGACAAATAAGGATGATTTGTTCTTAATATTGACCTTTTCAATGACATTGGTCGCCTCTTAACATTGTGTTGGAGCTGTGCTTTATAGTATCTAGAGAAACCCTCTATTACTATTATCTTTAGGGATGGCAATGGGTAGGGTACTACAGTACTCTCGTCCCCATACTCGCAGTTTAAAAAAATACTCACACCTGTAACCGTAACCTCTTGGGTATCAAATTTAATATCGTACCCTTACCATTTGAGTACTTAAGTGCATGTACCCATACCCTTTACCCACACTTTAGTTAAAATAGATCGATAAATAAATGATATTGTTGTGATTAAATTTAAAAATTATCCAAATATCTTAAATCCGATCATAAAGTATTATAAACTAAAATATTTTCTAATTCAACATTGCAAATGAACACACATTATAATACATATTCAAATATTCATAATAATACTTTATGAAGTTACAAGTCCTATCGTTATTATTCGAGATCTGTACAAAAAATTGATAGGAAGTTGCAAATATAATTATAAAGTCACGATTAATAAGACATAACTCTTAGTTATATAGTCACAATTATTTGTCTATTCAACAAAATCAAATTCTTAAAAAGTTTACAAACGTTTATCTTTCGATTATAAATATTATAGTGGTCCAATTATATCAATAGATGCTAAAACATAAAAGAAAACAATTAATTAAACCAAATATTAATATAACTAGAATATGACCTGCGCTTTGCGCAGGTTTTATTTTAATTTTTTTATAAGGTGATATATATATATATATAATATTAATCTTGTAAATTTTTATAGTTATAAAAAAAATAAGATAAAAGATATTGTAAATTGTGTAATTAAATGAGTAGTTTTACTCCTAAAAAAAAGATAAAAGAACAATGTCTTGTAAAAGTTTAATCATAAAAAAATTAAAAATTTTACAACCGTTTCAAGTTAGATTTGAACTTTATTTACAATATCAAATTTGTACCATTTAGCTGATTTTTGATGGTCTATTAGACATAAAATATTAACCATGATTTAAAAGATAAATGATATAATTGATAATCGTAAACTCTATTTTTATTAAAGTATATAAGTTATGTAGGAATTTTTAAAATTGTAACATTTTTTCCTACACATATTAAAAAAATTTCGAAATAATGCTCATGGTAAATATATGCATTGATAACTAATAAAAGAAACAAAACACAATTTTTTTTATTAGATTGACTAATTGTTATTTGTTTTGGTAAATAGATGTGACGACACAATAATAAAAAAAATACAAAGTTATATATTGACTATTTTTAATGTCTAAATAAATATTTAAAAGTGTTTGAACATTTTATCAACTACATTGGTAACATTTATTAAAATATTGTATATCAATATTTACTTATTTAATTTGGTTTATACCGGATTTCACGATTTCTACTTTTTATACACTTCAACGTATTATTTTATCAAAATAGGAAGATTTCACGATTTTGTCCATAGAAAAAATGTGTTGGGTTGTACAAAAAAAATAATTTACTACTTGAAAAAAGTTAAAAATATATTTTAGTATATAACCATACATAACAATATCAATATTTCAGAAAATATATAAATTTTTCTCTAAGTCCATATATATCAGTAATGGTATAATAAGAAAAAATAGAAAAACAAATTGTTGGCCAAATTCTAAATTATATCTCTCTATTTGATTTAAATATTAATTTTAGTTATCTAATAAGTGACAACTGATAGATTTCGTAGATATTATAAATTTCATTAAAATAGTTTTTTTTCTTCAGTAATGATACTATATAATATTCAATTTGAAGATATTTATGGAGGAACAACCGTTATCAATAATAATGGAGGACCAATGAGTGTCAAATAATTGATATTTATTCTTTTGTAATTTTTAACTTATGGCACATGAATAGTTCCACAAAATATGAGGAAAAGGTATTTTGAAAGTGAATAAGGAAACTCTCTATGAAGACGTAGACATCAGTTTTTCAACTGAGGTGGCAAATGTTCGCATATGTGGAGCAAATAGTGTGAGGTGGCAGCGGACTCTGTTTTAAATATATATAATAGATTTATTTCCAATATCAAATTTGAACTTTATTTACAATATCAAATTAGAACTTTATTTACAATATCAAATTTGTACCATTTAGCTAATTTTTTATGGTCTATAAACATAAAACATTAATCATGATTTAAAAGATAAATTATATAATTGATAATCGTAAACTCTATTTTTATTAAAGTATATAAGTTATGTAGGAATTTTTAAAATTTTAACATTTTTTCCTACACATATAAAAAAAATTCGAAATAATGCTCATGGTAAATATATGCATTGATAACTAATAAGAGAGACAAAACACAAAGTTTTTTATTAGATTGACTAATTGTTATTTGTTTTGGTAAATATATGTGACGACACAATAATAAAAAAAATACAAAATTTGTATATTGACTATTTTTAATGTCTAAATAAATATTTAAAAGTGTTTGAACATTTTATCAACTATATTGGTAACATTTATTAAAATATTGTGTATCAATATTTACTTATTTAATTTGGTTTATACCAGATTTCACGATTTCTACTTTTTATACACTTCAACGTATTATATTATCAAAATAGTAAGATTTCACGATTTTATCCTTAGAAAAAATATGTTGGGTTGTACAAAACAAACAATTTACAACTTGAAAAAAGTTAAAAATATATTTTAGTATATAACCATACATAACAATATCAATATTTCAGAAAATATATAAATTTTTCTCTAAGTCCATATCAGTAATGGTATAATAACAAAAAATAGATAAAAACAAATTTTTGGCCTAATTCTAAATTATATCTCTCTATTTGATTTAAATATTAATTTTAGTTATCTAATAAGTGACATGTGATAGATTTAGTAGATATTATAAATTTCATTAAAATATTTTTTTTTCTTCAATAATGATACTATATAATAATCAATTTGAATATATTTACGGAGAAATAATGAGTGTCAAATAATTGATATTTATTCTATTGTAATTTGTAACTTATGGCACATGAATAGTTCCACAAAATATGAGGAAAAGGTATTTAGAAAGTGAATAAGGAAACTCTCTATGAAGACGTACACATCAGTTTTTTAGCTGAGGTGGCAAATGTTCGCATATGTGGATCAAACTGTTTTAAATATATATAATAGATATTATATAATAAATAATATATTTATATTAGTGCGGGTGCGGGTAATTACCCGTCCCCGTGCTCATACCCATTATATGGAGTCCCCGTGCTCATACCCGTTTAATTTGAAATTTTGAATTACAGAACTAATTATTCTACCAAAACTGCATCGGTATTGATAATAGATATGAAAGCAAAAAATTACTCATGCAAAAGAACAAAGAAATGAAATAGGGTCAAAATAGAATGCTTTAAAATTTTAGCATTCTTAACAATACAATGTAAATCACACTAATCAATTGATTTGCATTAGTGCCACAACTCCTACCCAAAAGATTCTTCAACTTAAAATTTCCAACCAGATTGTTGCTTTCAATGGCCAACATGCACCTCCTGATGACAAATGACAATAGTTTTCCCTTTTACTACAAGAGGGGCTTCTTTAAAGTTGACACTAGTTTTTAAGAACTGGTTTCAATTTCATATCAACACCACAATACTATGCCCAACTCTTGGGTAGCAATTTACCCTTTAGATTCACAACCCCTTCAATTTTTAATGCTTTCAAATTCTCATCCTCAACTCCTAGAAAGCAAACTCAAAGAGAATACAACATGAGGGAACAACACTAAGAACAAGAACAACAGCTATGGTGAATTTCAACATAAAATTCGATTCTGATTCAAAATAGCATAAAACTCTTGCCAATTTTTTTAGCGTAAATTTAACCCCTTGGATATTCAAGTCAATGTCGTTCATATTCTTCATAGCATTTGAATAGGAGGTCTTCTTTGAAAGAGGAAAGGAAAGGGACGAGAGGTTTGAAGAAAGTCGATTAACATTCACTTCTTGAAGAAAGTCGATTTAACATTCACTTCATTTACCATTAGTTGATTGGGATTGGGTTAGTGACAGTTGGAGTTGCTCAAGGATTACAATGAGGTTGAGAGGGAAGGGGGTTGTTAATTCAGAAGTAGTAGTCTCTTTTGCCTTTGTTTACAGATTGCAATTTTATTTTTTTAATACTTGTAATAATTTCATTGGCTGTGTCACTATTAGTTGCTAGGTGATTATTCACTCAAGAATTTCTCTATTAAAATAGCGCAATATGCACAATGTAATCAATATTTAGTGTCATGATCCATTAAAGTTCTTTTCTTTTTCTTTTAGATTTTATCTAGAAACGAATTTAGAACACTTCGTACTGTTTTAAAGGCAACTCCTATACTCTAGAATCGAAGTAAATAATAACAATTGTTTTGGAAGAGTAAAACCACAACCGCAAAGATAACAAAAGCTTCTTCACATCAAAACATCAAAAAAAGTGCAGCTGCAAAATTATATCTCTTTTTAGATAATCATTTTCCATTAAAAACTTCCTATTGCATTTCCTTTTGATGGTTCTGGAAAGGAGTTCTGAAAGTACATGGCTATAAATGAAAGTCCCTTTACTTTCCAAAAAGTATGTAACATTCACAATTTCACATGAATCACGTCATCAGAGCTGTTTCAGAAAATATTTGAATCATGGCAAAGTGCCCTTTGTTGTACACGATATGATTACGCATTTCAACCTTCATTGATGACAAGATCTAAGGACAAAAGGGAACCCCACAGGGAATTTCATTCACTAGTTGATCTTCTCTTGAATAGATTTTTCAGAGCGATTCAGTGGAAAGTACAACAACAGCAAGGTACTTGCCGAGAGAAGAACTATCAGTTAAATTTACCAAGTTCCATTTTCTTCTTGATAGCCTTTTGGCCATGATAGATAAATGAATCGAGTATTCCAGAAACTGTGAAAATACCTGTATGCAAAAAACAGCGAGCATCGTTATGTCAAGATTCAGATAAATGAAATGATACAAGTCTCATGACCTTATTCAAGCCAATTATGCAAAACTGAAGACAAAAAGGAAGATCCATATATACCTCCAACTATGGCGCACACATTAGTAAGAAAATGTAAGAATGAGACATGTTCTTCTGTAAAAGTAACCTGCAAAATAAATTCAAATATAATACAATATAAGAAGCATGAAAGAAAAAATAAAGAGAAAACAGATTTAAAAAGAACTTGAAAGTAAACAGTATAGAAAAAGCCTATTTGCAATTATTAATTTTGATATTCTATATCTGAACATCAGACCAAACGGCTATGTTAATTATGAAAAACAAAAAACCACCTGAATTGGAGAAAGGTCATAAAAGAAAAAAACTCCGGGGAGGGACTGGAAACGGCCAACATCTCCTGTCCTGAAGTGTTCTGTCACAGAGAACTGCAAAAATATTTTCACTTTTTATTATGTTGTACTTGCAAGAATGCAGAAGAAATATCAAAAAGTGACATTTATAAGATCAATAACCTGGTTTGACTGGATAGTATGCCCACTCACGTCAGTGTACACAGTAGGCACAACCTAAAAAGAATATGAAAGAAGCAGTAAAATTTGTTCAATTTATAAAAATAGAGAAGTTTTGCTGGTATAGAATTACACATATCGTGCATACGAAAGTGCCAATCCAAAGGGCACACAATCTACAGACAATGAAATACAGAAAACTTTGAACTAAACAGCAAAAGGCATTGTTGCAAATCTAAGGGTTTTTAATGCCTTGAGAGAAGAGCCAAACATGCATGCAAAGGCGTTGTTACAAATCTAAGGGTTTTTAATGCCTTGACATAAGAGCCAAAACGTGCATGCCTCATTGAAGATGGGTGCTATTACACGTAAAATAATTTTTTTGCTAACCTTCATCTCCTTTTTCTTCTTTTAAACATCATTAATTGTCGCCTTTATGAGATAATCTAAGATTAGAAACTGATCTTATAAGAAAAATTAAATATTTATGGCATGTTATGAAGATCTTATAAGATAGTTTCTTATATTCTAACACTCCCCATCAAGCTAAAAGGGCCATTTGTTATAGGTTTTAAAAAGTGATTTTAAGTTTATATTTCTAAAATTGATTTTTATGAAAACTTATTCAAAAATAGTAGAAGTTATATGGGACTCATTTTTTACAGATTAAAAAAGTAATTGACATTCAATAACATATTGAATAGATACATGGTAGTCAAAATTGGGAGTCAGCACATAAAATCCCACGTTTTTACGATTCTGACACCCTCCCCTGTGCTCGGGAACGAGCAGAATCCCAATTTTCCCAGAGACGACGAAATCGCTGCACACGGTGGCGAAATCGGTTTCACGATTCTGAGCAATGCAGGCTTCGCGGGTCGAGTTCACGACCCGGTTTCTAAAAAACACAAATCCAGTTTTGAAACCCTAATCAGACCATATTTTAGTGGCCTCAATAAGTGCAATGGTTAGTTTCTCCCACCTATCCTAATTAATTGCAGTTTCCTTTCCAATACAATGATTCATTACACTACTCTCACATCCTCACAAAGGCGTAATGGATTGTATAACAAGAATGATAGTTGATCCTGAAGAACAAGCTCTGATTGAAGTCCAAATGCATGACTTCAAGAAACGATTAGGGTATTTTGGGAAACCATTGGCCAAACTAACACCTGAGAAAACTTCTCCAGCAGATTGGTGGGATTCATTTGGAATTACGTGTCCAGAGCTTCAAAGATTTGCCATCCGCATACTGAGCTCGACATGCAGTTCCTGAGGGTGTAAACGTAACTAGAGTGCCTTCAAGATGGTAAGATTTCTAACAAAATAGAATTAAATAGTAAAACACTTCCATCTTGCTTATCTTAATTTCTATTCATTTCATGTTTAAGGTCCATACAAAACGAAGAAACCGCTTGAAGCAAAAAACGATGAATGATGTTGTATTTGTCATGGCTAATTTAAGAGTGGCCAAAAAAAAGAGGGAGAAGAACACCCAAGGTGGAGTTTGATGACCTTGGATCTGATGATGATTGGGGTATGGATGAAGATGTAGATGGAGGCACCGAAATTTTGGATGAAGACTTGGTTGAAGTGAATCAAGACCAAATTGGAGAGGATGAGGATATTGTTGTTCATAATTTGGAAGATGAAAATGATGGAGGCAGAGATGAAGATGAAGTTGAAAATGGAGGTGAAGATGAAAATGAAGATGAAGGAGACAATGGAAATGATGATGGAGATAATGGAAATGAAGATGAAAATGGATATGAGGGAAATGAAGATCCCTTGAGTGATTATGATGTTCTCCAACATGAATTGTTTGGGAATTGAGTTACGATGGATTTGCTACTGTTTTGAAGAAGCTTTTTAGTTGTTATTTACTGTTTTGAAGTGTTTTAGTTGTTTTATGAATCTAATGATCCCAAATTTGAGTTCCTCTGGGAATTTTGGGTGTGATTTGAAGTTTTTTTTACTAAATTATGTTGTTATATAGGCATATGTATGAATTTATATATGTGAATTTCTAAATTTGGTAGGATCTTACGATCCGTGTTACGATCTCACGATTTACGATCTTGTGAAACTTCCCCGATCTTGCATAGGATATAGACTCTGACTACCTTGCATAGATATTCATTACTATTGATTTTAACATGTTAAAAATTGCATTTTTAAAAAAGGTACCTCTCAAAAATGATTTTCATGAGAAGCTTTTTATTTTAATCACTTTTTGAAATTTCATTATCAAAAAAAAGTTGTAACAAATAGATGAAATACTTAAAATGACTTTTTATGATAAGCTAATAAGCTATTCAAACCAATTTATCATTTGAAGCTTTATTTTTAAAATTCTTTTTTAAAAAAGTTATAACAAAAAGATAGAATATTATAAAAATAGACAAATGTGCCCAAAGCTTATTAAGCTCTATAAGCTTGTTACAAATATTCCCTTAGACAGAGAAAACAAAACAACCAACTTTCACGAACTGCAGGCAAACCAAACAGCAAGTATATTGGGCCAGACATTGTCCTCAAGTGTGGGACAGGTCACAAGGTTTTCTGTGACAGGTGCCAGCAGCTCGATCTTGACGATAGAAATGTGGCAGGACTATCGAAACAATTAATAAGTGGAACAAGTCATCTGTGATAGGTGCCCACGACTCAACCGTGACATTGATTGGATGATAAATACCAAAGACTGTGCTATGACCAATGACTAGGGAGTCTGCCATTAGAGACCAAATTGAGTAAAGGAAGAAAACACAATGGGATAAGAATGACTACGACAGATTACAAACGAGACAAACAAACCACTAAGATGTCCAAAACTGGAGCAGAAAAAATTGCAGTAGCAAGCAAGAGAACGAAGATAGGACCAGAAAGGTGCGCACAGACCAAGTTCACGCACAAACCAGAAAGTTGAGAAGAAACAAATCTGAAAACAGAGCAAACAAGGAGCCAAAACCAAGATAACAACCACACAAAATCAGATATAGCAGCAATTATATGAGTTGACTCAAATGGCTTGTAATTTTGACTTGAGTTCTGATTCCCATGGCTAGTTTATTCAAATCAAAATCATACACCAACACCAATAAAAGTTATAATTTACAGAAATATTTCTTTATGCCATGGACTGTGGAAATATCCACCAATTAAATTAAAGCTTGATTTAACCCATAAATAACAAAAATTTGAATATTTCCTCTATGCCAAATAAGACTAGTCCTACAGAGGTCTAGAATACTAACCTTAATAAAATACTGATACATCCCACTTGGTGTTTCTTGCGTCCAATGCACACTGATAATTAAGAAAGTGTCAGAAATTCAGAATATATCAGAATACAATAATCAAGTTTGATGAATCATTGATTAGTTTTGTTGAGGCTATTAGAACATAAGGAGCTCACCGGTCAAGAGGGTTCACAACACCGGGGAAATAGTCTCCAAAGGCTAATCTGTTGATGTGGTGACTTAACTGTATTAGATTTTATAGATATAAGTTAGAGTCTCGAAATATCAGTGATAAAAGAAACTTTATAGGCAAAAAGAATAACTTCCACCTTGCTTTATTATTCTACATAAGCTATAAATTAAATACAAAAAAAGATGAAATAAAACTTAACCAAATTGAATAAAAAACATATCATGTCTTACATTAAAGGACTCCTTTTGAAAAGCCAGCAGGTCGTGTACATGTACACCAGATTGCTGAAAGCTTTTCCCAGGAGCAAAATGAAAATTGCCTGCAACCTTATTTACTTCCAAGAAGCCATATACATTGCATCCTTCACCTTCTTCTTCCTTGATTCTTTGTAAGAATCCTTCTCTTTTGCACTATGTGATGCACACATCATACACCATAATAAAGGCCATGTTAGATGAACAATTTGAATTGGCAGTAGAATTATTTAAATAGAAGAGGAAGAGAATAAGACCACTCATTGTTGAAGATACAGCAAAGTGAATATGATAAGAAACACATGCTAAATATAAAAGGGAAAAACTGCATCATATATAGCCAATTATATTTGAAATATTTTGTAAAACGTCCATGCAGGTATTAATTGAAGATGTGACTTAAAACTTCGCATCCTTTGAAGGCTCAGTTTACAAGTGACATGATCAAGCTATAAGGTGAACTTTTAGTAAAGAGAAAACTATAATTGCTTATTCAACCACAAATGATACTGCATTACAAAATAATGATTGTTTACGGATAACAGTTCATTTTCCATTTTACAAGAATGTTAATATAAAGAAAACAAGATTTGCCAGGAAAAATATTTGTTGCAGTGAAAACAGAGTAGTAAAACCAACTATAACATTGACCAGACTTCCTGCATTACATGTGTATAAAGTATTTCTTCAATCGAAGAATTGTATAAATAAAACACAAATATAGAGTTTAACAACTATTTTCATTTTTGCATATAAATATGTTTTGTAATCTACATGGAGCCTGAAAATATGAAAGTATGAAGAAGTTTCCTTGCACTAGAAGATTTCAAGTGTATTGATCAACATTGTGTTTGATGTGTTTAGGAATACTATTGAATTGAAAGTCAATGTCACAAACCTGATCAATTACATCCGGATTTGAGAGCGCCCAACCTTTCTTTCGATATGCTTCACGAACTTCCTCACATGAATTACAGCATTCCTCATCTGACTGCAAGCACAAATAAGCACAAAATTAAGGTCGTAATCTGATAGAATCCAAAATATGAATAGGAAAAACTGAATAAAATGTATACTGCTGTAACCAAATCAGAGAGATAACTCTGTTACAGAGAAGCTTAAGAGAAATAAAAAATGAAAAATGAGAACAATGGATGGAGCAAAGCTCCTGATAAAACTCAAAAATTTCAGATCAAGAAACAGTGTATTGTATTGAATGAAAAAATGGAGCTTTACAGCTCTTACAGTAAGTAATTGCAGAATAGAAACTAGAGTCAAGACTCCTAAACCAGAGAGAAATCCCTCCTATCAAAGTGCTAACTGTTTTCTGAATGCCTTCCCCACTCCTCTACCATCTCTCTTATAACAGAAAATACCCCCAAAATCAGGGAATATCCTAACTAACTCCCATTCACACTTCTCTTGCCCCGTCGAAAATCAACCTTGTCCTCAAGGGTCCTACTGATTGGGTCATCTTGAGTTATGGGCCTAAGGTTCCTACCACTACCTCCTCGAAAATCAGCCTTGTCCTCAAGGCTCACATGATGAAGTTGATTTTCCATCCATGCTCCAGATTCCCAACTTATGATTTCTTTGTTCCCTTCTCTCTTTGTAATGCTTCTTGCTTGCAGTGTATTCTTGGTTGCAACACCAAGCCCTTTTTCTTGTTTAATTCCCCAACCTCTAGGAACTTGACCATGCAGCTTCACAGCCTCACCCCTCCAATCAACATGAATGGCCATATCTTCCCAATCGATCGAACACCACTTTGCCAAGCATGTGCAACAAAGCCAACCTAGAATCATATCTACATCTTCTAACTCAATTATGTAAGCCTCAACGGCTGTGTGAAATTTCTCAAATGGTGAGCTTCAAACCTCTTACGTTTTTCTGTCGTAGTCACGCAAACACCATTTCCAAGTCTTACACTCGTTGCCTTGCTCTGCTCTGTTGGGTTCCAATCCACCAACACCAGGTTCTAGAGAGAGGAGGGGCAAGATGGGTACTCAGTAATAAAGTTAGGGTAAGACAGGTATTCTGTAAAAAGAGGAGAGAAGTGTAACATCCTCTAAATTATTATTTAAAAATAATTAGAACCTATCAATATTATTCAATATTAAATTATGTGTGATAATTATTTGCCTTGTTCGATTTTTGTAGTTGATAAAGTTATTAGTAAGAATTATTTAAATGGGGAGTTTAAATATAATATATATATATATTTAAGTAGAGATATATTATATGTAGATGTGTTTTTCCTAGTGCAAGAAGAATTTAGGCTAAGGGTTTGAGGCTTAGTGTGACCCAACCCACTTGAATGAGTATAAATTTGGGCTATGTGTTTGTGGCTTGGTTTTTATGATCAAGGTTAAAAAAAAAAAAAAAAGTGACATTTTATCCCTCTTATTCTTCATTTAGGCCCAACATTATCTAACCAACAATTTCCATTTTAAATTTCCCTAAGTCCACAATTTCTGTATTCTCACTAATAAGAAACAAAAAGAATTCCGAAACCCTAGCCACCATCACCTTCACACCTCATTTTCTTCGTGTATCCAAGCTTGGAACTTCTTTTCCTTGTGAACAACTCCGTGGGGCTTAAAGCTTTGTACTAGGAAGAAAAGCGGCCAAGGTAAGGACTTTTTCCTCACACAAATCATAGTTAGGTCGTTGGTTGGATGACATGGAATAAATAATCGTGATTACTTTGATTTTAGAAGGAATAAATGTAGACTAATGGATTAAAATAGCAAAACCCCAATTTTTGTTGAGATTGAATTGTAATATATGACTTCTATGGAGTAAAGTATAAAATTTTATGCTATGTGTGATAAAATTGTAGTGTTACGACGAATATGAAATAAAGTTTGAATTTTTACCTTATATGTGATAAAGTTTTAACTTTTATTATGTATATGAATTGGAGTTTGAATTTTCTTGTCATATATGTTAAAGTGTTAATTTTTATGGCCTATATGATATAAAGTTTCTATTTTTATGTGTATGTGGTGAAAGTCATAATTTTTATGATTATTTGTCTATGATTATGTGATACTCATGATAAGGATGTGTTGTATGTGTTCTTAGTGATATGTGATTAAGAGATGATTTTGAAAAGTAATTTTGAATGCATATGACATGATTCTTAGTGGGCTGTGTGGGAATATATATGTTTGATACTATATCATTATGTCATGGCATATGCATCTTCGTGGGAGTTACCTTAGTGGCAGGTTTGATTTCCCCATTGGTATGGGTGACTTTTATGTGTGGAAGTTGCCTTAGTGGCAGGTTTATATCCGGATCATATAGTTTTAGGAGCATGCATTATGCATATGTTTGATATACAATTTACCAGTTTGCGCATTTTTTTTCTTTTAAATTGGAAGTTTTTACTTTTATATGTTTTGTGTTATTCTTTCATATGTTTAGCTTTGGTTTGATGTGGATGATGGAATAAAACTGACCCTTACAACAACATTTTAGATACTAATGAGTTCGAGGAGATTCAAGAGCAGTTAATGAGTATTGATGTGCGGCGAACGTGGGGTAAAAATAGGTTTTTCGAGACAATTTTGTAATAATAAAGTTGTCGCAATATTTCTAAGTTTTTTTTAATCTTTTGTCACAAACTTTTAAAATGTACTAGAATTTTAGAAATACGGAAGTGGTTCCCTTCCGTTAGGAATAATTGCCTTTACTTTGTTTTAAATTTTGAATAAATATTTTCTTAATAATATTAAATAAGGTGCTTGTTACTAATTATTTAAATAAATAAATGCTAAGTTTTCAAAAAAAAATTCGTAAACTTTCCTAAACAATAAATATTTTTTTAAGTAACGTTTTGGATTAAAAATCCGGGGCGTTACATTATGGTATCAGAGCAATAATTCACGGACTTTGGGGTGGGACGCTTCGAGTATGTTGCATATATTTTAATGTTTCTTCTGTTAATTGTTTCTTTTTTTTTAAATTATTGGATTTTACTAATTACTTACATTTCTATTATGTTCCATTAATTCTATTAATTGTTGGTTTTCTAATTATTGGATTTTATTAACTACTTAAATTCCTATTATGTGTCATTAATTGTGTAACCTCATGAATTTTTGTGATTAAATATATGCCTTAAATTCCTACCAATTGAAAATAGTTTTAATTTGACTCAATGCAATAATTGCTTTTGATTTTAATGACGTTATGAATTTAATCACCTAAGTGAATTGAGTAAATTCCTTGACATATTGGACTTGGGTCAGTGGAATGGTAGAGATGAGGCCCAAAATAGAAAAGCTTGTGGGTTTTCAAAATGTTGCATTTGGCTCATTCCGTTTAAAAATGCTAGCAAGAGTGCAATTTTCATATATGCTTGGGCCCATGTGCTTTGCAGGGCCAATATGGATTAGGCTCCTGTTAAAATCCAGCATTAATCCAAAACAAGGATTATAGAGTAAGGAGAAGATAATGTCATTGTATTACTCAGTGTTGATCAGACAATGGGACCCAAGAGAACTCAATTTTCCTATGGCAGATATAGCTTGTGACTACTGCTGGAGTGGTTTACTCATTTACATGGCTTGCTCAATTTTTTTTGTATTTGATAGAGGCAAGTTTTGGTGCCGAGGAAAGATTTGGCAGCAAGGGATGCATAATTCAGCCTTGAGGACAAGGCTGTTTCTCAAGGGGACGGTAGTGATAGGATACCAAAATTGGGACTTAGCTCAATAGATAAGTTGTTTAGAGAATAAGAGTTAGTATATTCTCTAATTTTATGGGATCATGTTATAGTCGCTGTTATAAGTAAGAGGGAGGAGAAGTTGGGGGTATTCAGAAAAGTTGTTAGAGTTGGTTAGGAGAGTTTTCTCTCTGGTTAGGAGTTTGGCTCTGGATTAGGAGTTCTTAGAACTCTTGTTTGTCTTTTCTTTACTGTTTTTCCACCATTGTAGAGCTAGCTCACCATTTCAGATTAAATAATAAACAGTTACATTCTTGAAATTCTGGGTTCTATCATAATCCATCCAACTAGATTGTCGCCATCAAACAACAGCAGTTCAACCTTCTTTACTGCCATCATGAACTCTGAAACAGATTCATCACCGGAAGATGGACTTGGTGTCTCTGGTATGGGTCGATTCTGCAGTTTTGCAAATTCAACCAGCAGCGTGACAAAAATCTTCCAATGCATGTCGCATCGATTATTCAACCGTCGCAATTTGCACCTTCAACGCCTCTAAACAATCAGTCATCTTTGGTGGCATTAGCATCTTCAATTACCATGGCTCATTTTGAGTATCCGGCAGGTCGGACCAATGATAGAACTCAATTTCAGAACAAGAAACAGTGTATTTTATTGAATGAAAAATGATCTTTACAGCTCTTACAGTAGGAAATTGCAGAAACGAAACCAGAGTCAAGACTCCTAAACCAGAGCAAAAGCTCGTAAACCAAAGAGAAATCCCTCCTATCAAAGTTCTAAATGTTTTCTGAATGCCTTCCCCTCTCTGCTATCCTCTCCCTTATAATAGAATATTCCCCTGAAATCAGGGAATATCCTAACTAACTCCCATTCACATTTCTCTTGCCCTTTCTAGAATTGGTGCTCGTGTGAGTATGATCCACTGATTGAGTCATCTTTAGTTATAGGCCTAAGGGTCCTATCAGCTCCTTACAAGCTGAAGAAATCCAAAACATAAAAGAGAAATATTACCACTGTTCTCAGAGAGAGAGCCAACCCTTCTTCTCAGCCAACATTTAAATACACAATTGCTAAGTTTCCAGACCCCTTTCACGGTTTTACCGCCATCCCTTCCCCCCATATAGTTAGTGCCCATTCTGGTTTTTCCTTTTTCTCTCTCCTTCAACCTCTAGTCAATAGCGGTGGTAGCGGTCGCAACCACGGCATTGTGTGGCGTAGCGGAGGTTTGACACTATGCAAAACGCCGTAGTGGAGCGGATCAGTGTAGTGGCTGTAGCCCTGCTTGTGTCAGCAAAATCGCAGAGGAATGGCGTTGAAAGCAGCAGGGAGAATATGACCGCCACAGTGAAGATGGAAGATAAAGACATAAAAGGCCCTTGTTTTTTATCACAAAAAGACTAAAAACCCTCATTTTTTTATCAACAAAAGACAAAAAGGGCCTCATTTATCGTGAAAAGACAGAAAGCACCCTCGTTTATTCTGCGTAAAGACAAATAGCCCTTGCATTTTATTCTTTTTGAACCAATTAGGGTTTTTGCTTTTGCAATCTCTTATTCCTTCTCGTTCACGACCTCTTGTCTCCTCTGCTTGGCTGCGACCTTCATCTCATCACCTCTATGCAACTTTTCCTGCAATGAGACTCCAGCACGACTCCGGTGCAACCTTCACTTCCCTGTTCTCTGTACCACCAAACCTCTTCTTCTTCCCTGTTTTTCTCACCCCCAGACTTTAGCGTAGCAGCCATACCGCTAAGCGCTACACCGCAATAGCGTTTGTGGGGTCATCCATTACGCTACGCTATCCGCCATTGACTACATAGCCTTCAACTTATCCCACATGTATCTCCCCTCCCCTAATTAATAATGAGCCTAGACCATTTATTTCAAAACCTCTCATAATGGTTTGACCTATAGTTTTCTATGAACATTTCATGAATATGCTATTAGATAGAAGGAAGAAAGTTGCAGGGACTTCACTGCTAATCCTTCCTTGTCAAAAGCTGTTTATTGAGGACAAATAAGTCCTCATAAATATTTAGGAGCAAACAGGAGTGCAAAATATATAGGATTTTGTATTATGCAATGTAGTAATGGATAATGGTCACTGTCTTCTATCCAGCAATCAATACTTGAATAAGGCAATAAAATATAACATCCTTTATTCTAATAAAGCATAACTTAAAACCAGGCTTACCAACTCAGCACCATAACAGGATCCACAATAAGTCTCATTTTGCTCAAGCCTACCTCCATGTCTTTGCAAGGGCTTTTCAATCTGGGCAAAGAATCAGTTATAATGTTATATAAAGAAAATATTCTACAAATGAAGTGTGAACAAGGGAAATACAAAAGAAATTCTGGATAAAACAGAACTAGTTCTATCTTAAGAAGGGCAAAACCTAATAGAATTTGCATCTTAAAGTGAATGAGACATCTGACCATGATAAAATTTCATTTCCTAAGGCGAACATATCCTGTAAATAATTTAAGCTAGTCAACCTTGTAAAAACTTCATAAAAAGTTTACAATCTGAGATACGTAGAAACAATAATGAAAAAAATGTGAATCTATTCACAGCAGTAATCAAGTAACATTTATAAAAATGTTAATTACAAAAATACATTTGTCACAACAAAGACAAATAATAATATTATTTACCTTGGGAGAACCAATTCCGTCTTGCCTTGTTTCTATCACATTGCCATGAGAGTCTATTCTTTTCTTGATTATATCATGTCTCTGAGAGTTAAAACAAAAGATAAATAAAATTGTTACAAATTCATCCTTTTTCCTTGGTGTTCAGGTCAATAAGCATTCTTCAATAAACATCATAAATATTAAAAAAACTACTAACTACTAGTTGCTCAAGCTCGAAATTGAAAGAAAAAAACTAGAGGATTTTCATAATGATACATACTACATCTAGATGCTGCTCCCCGCTTATGTCCATGGCATCAAGACTAAGTATAGAACACGGTAGTGCAGGAAATGTAACATCAAACTGCACTTTCAACATCAAAACAACAAAAATCAATTACTTCATGAAGCAAACAATCCAAACAACATTACATAACAATAATTAAACAATGAACACATTGCAATAAAAAAAATTCCAACAATTTAAAATTAAAATTTCAACGAAAGATTACATTGATACGCAGCGTTTCTCCTCTAGAAGTATCTACAATAAGCTTAGTTTCAGTTGCGGCATGAAGATACAACCCTAAAACAGTAGCAAAAACGGAAATGAGATTTAGAGATTCATCCTTACCAAAACGACAAAGGAAAAAAAAAACAAAACGACAAAGGAAAAAAAACAAAACGACGAAAGAAAAAGGAGTTACGAAGCTCGGAGAAGAAAAGCAAGAGCATGAGAATGGAAGAAGCGAGAGTGATGACACCGCCTGAAAGCGTGCGACTATAGAAATCTTCGTTGATTTTAGGATACGCGTCGAGATTTCGAAGTTTGCTCATTATGCTATCCATGGTTGAAATGAATCCCTAAATTGATGATTATTATTTTTGTAGATTCAAAAATGAAGATCCAAATCAAATATCTAATTTAAAGTACTTGATAATTGTTTATATGATAATAATGATCATTAATCAATTTTCTAGTGTTTTGGAAATCAGAAAAACACCCCGTTCAATCCAAATTGTTATTCGCTCTGCTCTTTCGAACTGTAACGGGGCGTTTCGCGTTGCATTCGATTTCCTTGAAGCTGTTGGCGAGGTAAGACCTTTTATTTATTTAATTTTGCGAACATTTCTATTTGTTCACATTTGGGGTCAAAAAAACTTGTTCACACTTCTGCACAAATATATACTCCCTTTATTTTATTTTTCTTATAAAAGATGGTAGATAGGACTTAAGACTACTCCCTTTGATTCTATGTTATTTCTTAATTAAAAACATTTAATATGTTTAGTTGAATATTTGACATTTAAAATAAATAACTTAGTAAATTAAAATTTGTATTTTTATGAAATATAAAAAATTAATTGTACATAACTAAATCTCCTATTCACCAAAACAAAATTCTTAATATTTATAATGTAGTTTTTTTTTTAATAGTGATCGTATGTATTATTGAGATAAAATCTCAATTTCATGTTTATAAAGATGTCAAATATTTTAACTTATATTTTTAAGATCCTGGTCATTTTGTGATCTAACTTGGGTGTTTTAAATATCTCACTCACAAAAAGAACAAAGCATCACTCAAAATTACATAGAAATAACTTTATGTTTGATTTAGAAGAAGGTTCTCTTTACTAAATTCTTATGACATAATACTTTTTCACATATTGAAGCAAGTTTCATCATCTTAAATGCTTTTAAGTAAACTCTAAAATGGACAAGGAGCAACTTTGTAGTTGAAGTCATTTTAAGAATAGTGCATTTTAGACATATTGCAAAAACAAGCTTATTTGAGGAATTGTGAAAGAACATTCTTATGGTATCAAATAAAGGAATATGTCATAAAGGCTTTGATTGATCTATCTTCAATTTTGACACTGTTTTCATATTTCATTTATGAAGTTTCAATAACACAAGAAATAGGGGGTTTGAATTATGTTATTGTTTGTTAAAATTGTTTTTGAAATTTAATCATGACTTGGTAATCAAAGCAATTCAGTAAATAAAAGTAAAGGGAAGAAGAAGAACACACAATAATTTTTATATTGGTTCACCACTAAACTGGCTGGCTACGTCCAATACCTTCACCTGAAGGATTTCTTCTAGTAATTCAACCTGAATTACAAAACACTTAACCTGAATTACATATTCCTTAACTAAAAATCCAATCTTGCATTGTAGGGTTAAACACATAGAAATAAAACATGACTTAATAAGAGACTTTGTCTAAAAGGAAACTTTAGATATTAAGTTTGTTGATATTGAGCATCAGTAGACATTCTAACAAAACCCCTTGTTGCAGACATATTTGAGTTTATAAAATAAAATCTGAATATTGTTTTTATCACCGAATGATGGTTCTGATCTATAAAACTTCGTATATTAAATATATATTCTGATCAAACTATCATAAGATAAAGGCTATGCTAAATTAATATGAAATTATTAGGAAAAATATGTTTGATTCACTCACCTTTTGTCTGATGACAAAAAGGGGGAGAATAGTTTTTTAGAACAATTTTAGGAACAACTTTAAACAACCCTAGTTTTACTCTGATTTGAAATCTTAAAATATGGGGATAATATTTCTCCTAAACAGTCAGAATGTCACTCTATGCTTTTTAATTGAATATGATTATAGTTAGGGGAAGCTTTTTGTAATGTATGACTCTTAGTTATTATTATAGCCTTGTGAATTATGCTTTATTGTTATTATTACTAAATTGTTCACAAAAATATTTGTTTTGTCATCACAAAAAAGGGGGAGATTGTTAGAACTTAGATGGTTTGTAGAACAATCTCTTATCTTGTTTGGATGATACCAAAAGGTATTTTTGGGAACAATTCAATGCACAAATAATTTAATTGAGTGTGCATAAAATAATTAGAAGAAAAAGAAAAGGATTAGAGGAAGCGCCCAAGATCGTAGGAAGTGCCTCGGATTAGAGGAAGCGCACACATCAGAGGAAGCAAACGTATCATAGGAAGCGAGCGAATTAAGAGGAAACAAAATAAAAAGGACGGGTAAGAGGAAAGGAACAACACGCGTCCTTCGCTACCTCCAAAGGAGATGCCTTTAAGCATCTGCCTCTGCCTCTAAGTAATTGAGTCTATGGATCTAACTGATAATCTGCCTCCAAGGTTTTTCCTCTAAAGATGAGACTCTAGAGTTAAGTGATGTTGGAACCAAGTTGGTTTTCCACTTATAGTTTTGATGTTAGCAAAAGTATTTTATGAGAACAATAAATTTGGATTAGTGGTTTCATTAAGTATACAAAAATTGGAAGAAGAAAATTAGAGGAAGGTACCAGAGGAAGTGATAAGAGGAAAGTCAATATATGAAGTGACAAGAGGAAGTCACCAGAGGAAGTGACCAGAGGATGAGATCAGAGGAACACAAAGTATAAGCGTCTACCTTTGAAGATATGCCCATGAAAGTAACGTGTCTCTAAAGGTTATGAAGATTACCTCTGATGTCAGGGTTTGATGTATGGGTCTGAAGTTTGGGTTTGATGTTTGGGTCTGAAGACTGGGTCTGATAACTACCTCTAAAGAATGACTCTGAAACTGAATCTGAAGACTGCCTCTAAAGATTGTTTGAAGACTTAATTGGAAGCATAACTCTAAAGCCCTTGCATGTCTCTGATGTGCACAAACTCAGCATGCCTCTGAAGAGTTCTTATCAAGGTATAATTAACTCTAAAGAGATTGTTCAAACCATAAATTCAAAGCTCACAATTCATTGATCAAAAAGGTGGAAGACACTCCAAATGTTGCATATGATATGCAGCTTCTAATGTTGCACTGACTCTGAAGTTTCAACAAGGTGATTTGGCCAATGTCACCAATTCTAAGTCATGCAATTCTGCCTCAAACCATCATTATTCAAAAACACAGCATCTGACTCCAACAAGAAAGTCAATGCCTCCGATGGAAAGTCAATGACTGAAATTGAAAGAATTAAGTATGAAAAGAAGACTTGATCGAATCAAAAACTTGTGTAGATCCAAGAACAACTCGAACCCATTCCATTTAAAATCAAGTAAGAGTATGAAAAAAGATTCGTGTTTTCGAAGACAATCTGAAATATGATTTGATTCAGATTTATAATTGAAGAAAATATTTGACTAAGTTGAAAACAATATATGGTCAAGATTTGAAGAAGATATGATCAAGATCTTATCAACGAGAAGATATGAATTATTTACAAGATGATTTGGTCAAGATTTATCACAAGAAGATATGAATTATTTACAAGAAGATTTTATCAAGATTCATCACAAGAAGATATGAATTATTTACAAGAAGATTTGATCAAGATTTATCACAAGAACATATGAATTATTTACAAAATGATTTGATCAAGATTTATCTACAAGAAGATATGAATTGTTTACAAGAAGATATTGTCAAGAATTGTTTACAAAAAGAAACACTCATAAGAAGTTACATTTATTATTTGCAAATATATGATTCAGATTTTGCAAGGACAACGGAGAAACCCTAACCTATTCTATAAATAGATACTCAAGGCTGAAGTAGTAAATAAGAGAACTCACAAGCACAAAATTTCCTAAGTCATTAAAGTTCATAAGATTAAGGTCTAGAGAAACACTTGCTCAAAATAAATATTTTCTAAGTGTTTTCTAGTGTGAGAATCATTGTTACAATCAACTTATTAGAAGCAAACCAATTTGTTCTAAACTCTTGTAAACCAACCTGATAGTGGCTTTCATGTTCCTGAAGTAATCTATAGGTTTTCAGGTTGTGTTGAGAAGACTTGACTAGCTTGTAAAATCAAGGTGTTTGTGTTCCTCAAAAAGTCTCTAGGTGTCAGGTTATTTTGAGAAGATGGCTAGTA
Organism: Cicer yamashitae; assembly: GCA_037974755.1. Lineage (NCBI taxonomy): Eukaryota > Viridiplantae > Streptophyta > Magnoliopsida > Fabales > Fabaceae > Cicer > Cicer yamashitae. The sequence goes on from JBBPBQ010000004.1 coordinate 33,334,990, forward strand.
GGGTCAAGTGTTGTGTAATTCAAGTTTTGAATTAGTGGATTAAATCCTTCTGAGTGAGGGGGCTGGACATAGCTACCAAGTTGGTGGTGAACTAGGATAAATTCTTGTGTCACTTTAATTCTGCAATTCTTGTTTTACTTCTGCCTTTGACCACTTAATTTGATTGCTACTACTTTTATTCTTAGTAAGTCACCAAACTCGAACTAGTTTTAAATAAATTAGCAAAAAGAATCCAACTTATTCAAACACAATTCAATAAGCTACCTCCAACCAAGCAGCTCAAAGCAAGTATCTGACTCTAATATGCAACACTACCTCTACTTCTACTTAGTTGCCTCTGCCAGTAATTCAACACCAAAAGATGATTGGTCTGACTCTAACCTTCATAGTACACCATCTATCTCTTCCTCCAACACAAGCAAGCATCTGACTCTGAGGAAATTCAACGCCTTTGATAAAAATCAACAACTCTGATCAAAAGTTAACGTATCATTTTTCATGGTTGAAAAAAGTCAATGGCTTTGGAAAAAGTCAACGACTATGACTCTGGAAGTTGACTATGAAGAAATACGTTCTACACACGATTCAGAAACAGACTCTGATGAAGGCTCACTGCCTCTGGTTCTGATACTTAAGATTCAAATGTCCAAGCAGTTATTTTTGTCCACATTTGAATAGATTAAAGTGCCCAATCGGTTACATTCTTAATTGCATCGGATTGAATATCTCATCAAATAGAAATGGTCCAATTCAAAGATTCACAACAACAGATATGTGCAATCAAAGATAGAACATGCTAAAATCCCAACAACTTTCAAGCAACAAATTATGAATTAAAGCTTAGATCATAATTAAATTCAACAATGATTGACCAATTCATTTGGGCACATGTTTCTAGCTTTGTATTGTGACATTTTTAAAAGCCCTTTTTAGCTTAAGATTAGTTTTTTAGCATGTTTCTAAAATTTGGGTCATAATTGAGTTTTAATGTAATTATTTGCATATTGATCCTTACTCGCTCTGCAGATCATAACTTGAGCTCTGGCTATCGGTTTGATGCGTGCAAGCAGACGCTGAACAGCTAAGAGTCAAAGTTACAGCTTTTATGTTGGAGCAAAAGCCTAAATCGGAACTTTACTTGGTCAAAACTGATTATTACTTAACTTGAGCTTTCATAATAATATTTAGTATCAGGCCACTTATTTTTCGTCCTAGAGCTTTTAGAGTCCAAAACAAGTACTATATATTTTGTTCTTTTTAGTAATTCAGGTTTGGTTTTTTGGAGACTCAAATACAATATAGAGTTTTCTTATTTGAGAAAAAAATAGAACAATAACCTTCCTTGATAGATTTATGATGGAAGGCTAAATTCTAGGATTAATCCACTGTTTCAGGATTTAATCAAGACCTTGAGGTTTATTTTTATAATTTTTATTTCACATTGATGATTCTATTCCTTTTCTCGATTATATTGTTTTTTTATTGTTTAATTCGAATGTCAATAGAGTTGATAATTTGGTTTGACAAAATTCCGTTTCTAAATTAATTAATTGTAGTTTTTCGACGCTTAATCATTAACTATAATACACCGATTACTGTGATGCTTAATCTAGTCAATGAAACAAAATTTACATAGGGTTGATTTACGCTTGCTAGATCAATTCTATAGTCAAACAGGAATAGAATCCCAATTAGAAATTGAACTCGTTGATAGAATTTGTGATAGGTTCGAAATTCTCGAACCAGTGGATTAATCGTTCCAACATATGTGATTGTAATTTGTTCCTCAAACTGTTCTGAACCTAAAATTCAAAACCCCCTCTTTATTTGTTTTATTGGTTATGAATTTGGTTAATATTGTCAGAAGTCCTTGCGAGACGACTCGAGTTGTTGCCTTAAGCTACATTTCATTACTTGTACTAAACCTGTGAGCGACAACAAATCAATGATCAAGAATTGAATTTCAGCAACTATCAAACAACGATAAAAAAATTCAAAGCTCAAGAATAAAGAACAAATTCAAAGCAATGGTCGACTAAGCATCTGGACATAAATCAAAGCAACGATCCTTAGAATTTGAATGCATTGAGAAGATTAGAAAATTGAAGGAACCAAAATTAAATGATCAGAACGTTGGAACTAGAAGAATGTTGAAAGAAGCAATCTGAAAACTAAAATTGTTGACATATATAAACGATTCTCACCATTGAAGAAAAAAAATAGAGCTGAACACGACAACTACAACAACTTTCAATAGTCAAATACTTACAAGAATATTTAGCACTTCATTGTAATATTGGTTTATTTGTGCTAAGTCTATGAGATTATTGTTATATCCTTTGATTGAGTGAAACTCAAAAGCAAAACCATATACTCGTGTAACCTGGCCCGATGGTAGATGTAAATCCTCAACGACTTATGGTTTTCAAGTTGGATGTTGAGAAGGCTTAACTTGTGAAGTTAAGTGGTTGTAATATGTTTTTGAATGACTGGATTAAATCCTTCTAGGTGAAGATACTGGACATAGCTACCGGGTTGGTGTGAACCATGATAAATCATTGTTTCATTTTTTCCCTATGTTTACCGCCTCTGATTTTATTTGTTTTTATTTTCACCATTTGTTATTCCAAAGAATTTTTTAAAACAAGATACACAATTCAAACCCCCATTTCTTGTTGATTTATTTATGTCACTTAGTTTCTTAAGGTTAAAGGTTTTAAAAGACCACTCAAGTTATATTACAACATAAGTCAATTGTATATTTCTGAAGGTGTGTTATTGTTCTTCTCCTACTCGTATATTTGAATGTGCGATTTCATGTACTGTTCATGCGATTTTTGCTTTGTTGCTGCTATTTTATGTGGATTTTTTATTTGGCCTATGCAATTTGTGGATATTTTGTTTATCGTTGACGAGATTTTTTGTTCTTACTTTGTTATGTTGTGGTTTTTTTTGTTCTTGTTCTTTGCTATTTTATGTGAATTTCTTATTCAAATTTAAGTGACAAGCACAAATCAGGTCAACAAATTAGAAGAAATTAGTTGAGTAAGGATATGATCACATGTTGATACCTTTTTTTATTTTTTTTATATGTTATGTTTTGGATCATTTTGGATACCGTTGTGGTTTAATTTGGATATTATTGGCGTTGTTTTTTAAACTATATTATAATTTAGTGAATTTTTTGTTGTAGGGATTAAATTGTTAATTTAAATATTGTTAGGGACTTAATTGTCTATTTTTAATTATTGTCAATGACCTAATTGTCCTTTTTATAAAAATTACACATGAAAGAATTAAGTTGATGAGTCAACGAACAAGTTAGCAAAAAAAACCCAATTTTCTAACTATGATTCACATAAGGACTAATTTGACATGAATTATTTTTCTTAGGGACTAAAAAGTGATTTTATTTTTCTCAAAGACTAAAATGAGTCTTTAAGAATTTCTCATGACATATATTGTCCAAGTGGAAGATTATTGAAATATTTTACAATTTAATTATATTTCAATATTATTACGTGGATAGCTATTTATCAACTATGAACCTTAATTGGCTAATGATCAAATTAAATAATAAGACTATTTAGACTTCTAGTTAGATAGTTAATTAAATATTTAATCAATATTGAAATAAGTTAAAGGAATATAATTTGCATCATTTTAATATATATTTTGCATGTAGAATCAGTTATTTTACACAATTAGTTTTTTTTTT
>JBBPBQ010000004.1:33339255-33429971 GCA_037974755.1 Cicer yamashitae
TTTTAAGAATAATTCTCATTTCTTATTTGTAATCAATATTAATTCACTCTTACATAAGTTACTATTATTTTGTTTTCTAACCAATCCCGAAATAAATTAATATTATTTAATTTAATTAAGAATTAGTATTCAAATTAAAGACATAACTTTCTTTTTGACGAATAAAGAGTAATATAATTTGTATCGCTTTAAAATATATTTCACATGAATATCGTTTTTACATAATTAGTTAATTATTCACAATATTCTTAATTTAGATTTTCTTGTCTATTTGAGTGTACAAATTCATTTTCACAAACCTTAATCATATATGATAAATTTATTGAAGAATTTAACTCAAATAAGAAATTTATTTAAAATTAGATCACATTAGTCATCTATTGGATGAGAAGAAATTTCAACAAGACAACAATATAGTGTTGTTTGATTTGCACACAACATGAAAGCAAATGAGAGAAAATGAAGTGAGTGAAGGCTAACTTCAAAGGGATGAGAGAGATATATAGGTAGATGTAAATTAGCTAGCACCTATGTTTTAGAAGGAGTATGTTAGCAAGATACACTTTTTTTATTTGAACACCCCTAGTTATTACAAGTTCATTAAGATGGATAATATTAGGTTTTTTTGATTAAGGGGGAACACCCCTAGTTATTACAAGTTAATTAAGATGGAGAATATTAGGTTTTTTTTATTAAGGGGGTACCGGCGTAGTAATTCTATACAAATACAAGGGGTGCGAGCAGAAAACAGCCTAATAGATAAGTAAAACTGGTCTGGTCCAGCTCAAGGGTGTACAAATAAACAGATAAGTAGATCGAAGGAACAAGGGGTGCAGACAACAAGACTTCAAAACACTATTTATTCATTCTCAAAGAATTATTATCATTTCAGAAAGAAAAAAAAAGAATTGTTATCATTGAGTAAAAAAAGGAAATTGTTATCATAAAACCTATTATGACACTTATTTGAAAATTTATTATTCTAAGGATATAAATAAATAATCCAAATTTAATATTTTATAAATATAAAAATTATAAAGTTAACAATATATTAAGTTTTTTAGCAAAGTTAATAATATATTAATATTATCTAAATCTAAATCGTGTACAAACCATCGAACGATGCCAAATTATGATGCTAGCGGAGTTAGCAATTTCATTTCAGAAAACACTAAAAGAAATCATTATATTAATAGAACAATATAATTAATAAGAAAAACATATATAGTATCAAAATGCTGGAATGTTAAAATTCTCATCTCCTATTAAAATTATGTCATCAAAATTTAGTATAAAAAATAAAATAGTTATCTATTTCACGCTCTCTATTCTACAAATAGTTCAGAATATGAAAGGATGGTCAAATATCAGGCCTGTTCATGTAATATATTTTTTAAAATAATTTTTATAGTATTTTATATTTTTGCTATAATATTTTTTTTAAAAAAATTTTAAAAATAAAGTATTTCATCTATTTTTTACAACTTTTTTTGGATAATTAAATTTCAAAAAATGATTAAAATAAAAAGCTATTTTGAGAAGCTCTTCATAAAAATTATTTTTGAAATATACCTTTTAAAAAAATGTGATTTTTATCATGTTAAAATCTTTAATAATAAATATCTAAGTTATTGAATATAAAATTACTTTTTTTAATTGGTAACAATCTAAAAAATTTATACTATTTTTAAGTAAATTTTCAAAAAAATCATTTTTAAAAATATAAAGTAAAAATGATTTTTTTAAAGTCTTAAATAAACATCATGTTAATATGAAAAATGAATGTCAATGACATTTTGAAAGATATCCCAAAAATATAAATATTACATTTACAAGGAAGAGGTGAAATTGGTCAATAAAATTAAAGAAGAATCTCTTCAACTATGATAAATTATAATCCTAGAAATAAGAAAACGAATTGTCAGAATTTTTTTTATAAGCTTTACATCTTGAAGAATATACAGTTAAAAAAAGTCTAACAAATTCATTTTTTGAAAAAAATTGTTTTAAACAAAAATAATCTTCAAAATGGGTCTAAAGCCCAGAATAATAGTGGACTAAATGAAAAATATTCTTTGTTGGGCTCTAAAAAAAAAAGCAAAGGCTTCAAATGCACAATTTAAAGTCCGGCTAAAATATTTTGAAAAAAATTTCTTACCCCAAGAATTATACCTTGACCTCATATTTCCAACGAACTTCTAGATCCTTGATTTTTTTTTGAAAATGGATTTTTTTTTGAAAATTAATTTTTTTGCTAAACCTACAAGATTCCAATATATGTTCTGCAAATTCAATTTAAGATTGTTGAAATACAAATGAGTTTTAGAATTATTATTTGAGTTTTTTGGTGCACATTTCTATTCTAAAAAACTTAAATAGAAAAAGTAAATTTAAAAAAAAAATCTATTTAGTTAAAAAAGTCACATTACATAAATATATATATTTTTTAAGCTGGCCTATTTAAGTATATATAAATAAATTACCATTCTTATATTAAATTACATATTTTAGTAAATCATTAATTTGCTAATATTTCTTATAATTTAAGCATATTAGTCTACATCAATTTTCGACATAATTAAATGTATTATTATAAAATAGAGTTTAAATAGATGACACTTAAAAATTAAATTATAAAAAATATCGTGTTAGATGTAAGATATGTAATTAAATAATCCTTATTTAGGTTTTTTAGTTTTATTTTATGTTAACAACGTTCTATTTTATTTCTAAGGCTTTCTAAATCAGATTTATTAATTTTAATTATATATTAGATTTGAATCACGAATTACTAATACATAAATAAACTAAATCTCTTCAGTAACACTCTCTTTAGTGAGTGCCTTCATTCCTTGAACTTCCATTTGATAGAGAGATGTAATAGTTTTCATACTTAGGAATCTATATGTAGTGTATTGTTCGTTGTTATTTTTCTCGGTTTAGGGAGTTACGTCCATTATAGAGTACAATTAGGGTTTCTGACTGTTGTATTGATTGGAGAAAATCAGGATAATCCATTAAGTTTGGCATTGTATCTTTGTGGAATGTTTTGATAGAGAGACTTTCCAAGAAAGACTGATCTTGTACTGATTTGGCGTGTCTGTTTGAGACAGTTGGAACTAGAGGAAACAATGATTAGAGAGTGTCTTGCGCAAATTTATTTGCCTTTAGAGTGTTGACTATTTAAGAGGATGGAAATTCAGAGTTAGACGATTAGACGCTTGATGTGATTGTTAGAGGCGAGTGTATTTTTTTTTATAAATAAATTGATAAAAATCCCAAGTTAAATCCCTAAATAAAGAAAATACTTTTGGATAAAATATTTGAGTCGTAACACCACGACAAAGGTCAACAATAGTTACAAACAACGGAAATAGTACATGGTGACCGGATGGGCCACGAGATAATGCATTTCATAGTACATGGTGATCGAATGGGCCATGGTGATGGTGGTGACAGGATGGGCCACGTAATGATGTCATATGCATTGGTATACACGCATTGCATTAGGGTGTTTGGCACGCGACTCATGTTTGATATACTGCGATGGTTGTATATGCATACTTGATTGTGATGTGTGAATTGTGCCGTATTTGGTGTTGTGATTGATTGATTGGGTGTTGAAAGTGTTTGAATGACTTTGGTGTATTTCAAAACTGAAAATCTGTCATTTTTACAAATGTATTCGAATACAACATCTGCAGGATTTTTCACTGTTTTCGCAAGTGTATTCGATTACAGATATGCTGTATTCGAATACAACAATGCAGTTTTGTCTGAAACTTCATTTTTCAACCTTGTTTAAGCATGTTTAGCATATGCAAACCCTTTATAGATGCATGCTAAGTTGAAAGGTGATTTTGTGCATTAAAAATTTAAATGTTATGTGGTATTTGTTAATTTCGGTTGGCGACCCTTTACAATTTTATGGAAATCTGGGCTTTGCCCTCAAATGAGAAACAGGGTCGATCTAAGGCGTGGCACAGCGACAGGTTGGTTGTGTAACCGAAAGTAGTGGGGCTTGTTGCTGCTCGTGGAATCTCAGTACTCTATCACCCTCAGTTAGATTAATGATCAGCTTAGGGTGTTAATTAAGAATTTTATTTATTTTCCCTTTCCCATTTCAAGTTGTTTCTGTAAAAAGGGAACTTATGTATTCGAACAAACTATTTTAGTCGGTGTATATTTTACTTGGATACTTTGGATTTTTGTTCAAAACCATTTCCGTTGTTTGTAACTATTGTTGACCTTTGTCGTGGTGTTACGACTCAAATATTTTATCCAAAAGTATTTTCTTCATTTAGGGATTTAACTTGGGATTTTTATCAATTTATTTATAAGAAAAAAATACACTCGCGCTTTTAAAAATCGAGGTGTTACACATTGCGCTGTAGTGCCTCTGATAAAGCATAGCATTGTCGCAGCTCTTTTACCTTTGATGACCTCAAACATGAAGTATGATAGTCTACCTTTGATAAACCTCAAATTCACGTTTCACTAGTCAATTTCCTTCATTCTAGATAAACCCGAAAATAATTTTCCTACATCTGCTGCCAACATTCATTCTGATACTTCTCAATTCCACCGCGTCCTTTATTTGCAGCTTTATGATTATCTTTTTATTATGACAGGTCAAACACATTGTATTTACTCCATCACTTTTCCATTTACACAAACCTTAAATTTCCACCTCGAACCTTGATACATCTTCATTATTTCGAAATCATTACTTAGCTTACTCTTGTATGTCTTTTTCCACAAGTTGCTCTCTCCTTTGACAACCACAATTGGCATTGTGCGTGATATTCCAACATATCATCCAACTTAACTTGATTTTCTTTTTGTCTTTCCTCTTACTATTAAACTTTTCTTCCTTCCGATAAGTCTGTCATCCTGGTCATTAAGAATTCCTCAACAAAATCTTAATTCCTCCCAATTTCACACTTCCTATGAAATATTCCACCTTTTAAAATATATTTCAAAACACTTTTCACCTCTACCGCCATTCAACCGTCCATGTGGTCAACATCTAGAGTCCTTTATTTTCTTAGCTCATCTGCCATCATACTTCGTCTTTCTTCATCATAGTGATTTCAACAATTCCAGCTTTATTAGTTCCCACCAAACTGTTCCCTTCCATGCTCAATTATTCCCCACCAAACAAACATCTAACTCTTTTGATCGACGAACATAATAATGTACCCCTATGACATGCATTCAAGCAGTGCCTTTGAATTCATTGGTGTACTCTTCTAATAACAATGTCTGATTTTCGGATAGGATAATTCATTTCATGAATCCTGAATTGATATAAGCCACATACCCATGTGCTGCTCCTACAATTTTTCACTGCACGTTTTCCAAAATGTGGTTCACTCGCTGGATTTCTTATTCACTCTCAACCTTCACTGAGGTACCAATTGCTAGAGTCCCAACAATCGAACATCCTAAAGGACTCATTCTCATACATTCCCAATAAGCATCTCCTAAAGAATAATTATCTTTAAACCTCATCCTCATAACTTAGCGGTAAAATATCTCCAAGACCCACATACCTTCCTCGTCCATCTAATAACTGAATCACTCAAATCAAATCTTAATGCTTGGCTTCTCAAGAACAACAACTAAACCATAAATCATTCGTTACATTTCCTCCTATTCACACTATGTCATTCGAATAAATTTATAAAATCTGATCCTTGAAATCTTCAAATACTCATTACACCGTCTAAATTTATTCATGACAATACAAGGTCTTATTCATCATTGACTGTAACTGCTTTAGTAATCTCACTGATGAAAACTCTTCTAATCATAACACAACATTATTAGTAAATCTTCAAACACTTTCGTCCATGACATGAAGTATTTATCACTTGCCTACCTCAACTCCCTTGATCATACAAGTTTAAGGTGTCACTTGGTCCTCCATCCAACCTTGTGGATTTTGAATCGTTAACTTAAGGATTAACCATCATAGGATCTTAAATCAAATCTTGATTAATCCCTATAACTTATCAAAATATTCACACTCTCCTAGTGTTTACCATCCTTTAATAGACACTCCAAGCTTACATTGCAAAAATCTCTAAGTATTCCCGTATTGTGTACTTCCAATTCCACTTAATAGCAACATGTGGTTCAATACATCAAGGCTTAACTCCTTCTGTTTACCCGAACATCACTCAAAATTCACACTTACGCGTCAATAGTTTCATCTACAATCACTATTCATACTTATTATCTCCTAAACCACACAGAGATTTGTCACTTACCAACAAAATGTATAGTCTCACTCCTTTAATCGTCATGAGGTTCATACCTAAAATCTAAATCACGAATCTAGTTTAACTCGAATGTTCGAGCTTACCCCTCAAGGTATCGACTATTCCTCAAAGCGTCCTTTATCTAACCAAGGTAGTATTCAACCCTAATGTGTAGCACCCCTTAACTTCAATACAAGCCTCTTTTGTTGACACTTAAGCACCTAATGCTATTCCAAATGAAAGCCTCGTCTTTTCAACAAATCCATGGTGTTCACATCTCTTTGACAGTTATCAAACTTCATCCAGTCTCGTTCTAAAATCTACCAGAAAAACATCTAATACTTTTCTTAAAAAAAAAAAATTCTCCACTTAGATCTTTACTTGAAATCCCCTACCAGTCTAACGTTAATCCATCCATACCCATCATCTTCGAGTTACCACCAATAACATAGCCTCTGTATCCTTGGAACCACTTCATAAATCTCATGCCGTCATGATTCGCTTCAACCTTGTCTTTCCTAGACCGATACATTTAAGGAATTCTGAGACACTCGTCGACCAAAGTCGACTAATGTTCTACGTTTTAGCCACTCTTCTAACTAAAGTGCCACAGGGCACGCTGTTTCGTATAAGAAACAATAAACTACTTAAGCATATCATGCTTGACCCAAGACAGCAAAACACAAAGTACACGTGGACTCCAATCACTTGATACCTCTAACCTCGACTCTTGATCAACTTAGGACACCCAAATCACCGCCCCTAAGAAATTTAAACCGAAGCTCTGATACCATAATTGTAACACCCTGATTTTTAAAAGCACGAGTGTATTTTTTTTTTTATTTAAATAAATTGATAAAAATCCCAAGTTAAATCCCTAAATGAAGAAAATACTTTTGGATAAAATATTTGAGTCGTAACACCACGACAAAGGTCAACATTAATTACAAACAGCGGAAATGGTTTTGAACAAAAATCCAAAGTATCCAAGTAAAATATACACCGACTAAAATAGTTTGTTCGAATACATAAGTTCCCTTTTTACAGCAACAACTTGAAATGGGAAAGGGAAAATAAGTAAAATTCTTAATTAACACCCTAAGCTGATCATTAATCTAACTGAGGGTGACTGGGTACTGAGAATCCACGAGCGACAACAAGCCCCACTACTTTGGGTTACACAACCAACCCGTCGTTGTACCACGCCTTTGATCGACCCTGTTTCTCATATGAGGGCAAAGCCCAGATTTCCACAAAATTGTAAAGGGTCACCAACCGAAATTAACAAATACCACATAACATTTAAATTTTTAATGCACAAAATCACCTTTCAACATAGCATGCATCTAGAAAGGGTTTGCATATGCTAAAAATGCTTAAACAAGGTTGAAAAATGAAGTTTCGGACAAAACTGCATTGTTGTATTCGAATACAGCATATCTGTAGTTGAATACACTTGCGAAAACAGTGAAAAATCCTGCAGATGTTGTATTCGAATACATCTGTAAAAATGATAGATTTTCAGTTTTAAAATACACCAAAGTCATTCAAACACTTTCAACACCCAATCAATCAATCACAACACCAAATACGACACAATTCACACACCACCATCAAGTATGCATATACAACCATCACAGTATATCAAACATGAGTCGCGTGCCAAACACCCTAATGCAATGCGTGTATACCAATGCATATGACATCGTTACGTGGCCCATCCTATCACCACCATCACCATGGCCCATCTGGTCACCAAGTACTATGAAATGCATTATCTCGTGGCCCATCCGGTCACCATTATCACCATGGCCCATCCGGTCACCATGTACTATGAAATGCATTATCTCGTGGCCCATCCGGTCACCATTATCACCATGGCCCATCCGGTCACCATGTTCTATGAAATGCATGATCTCGTGGCCCATCCGGTCACCACTATCACCATGGCCCATTTGGTCACCATGTTCTATGAAAAGCATGATCTCGTGGCCCATCCGGTCACCACCATCACCATGGCCCATCCGGTTGAAGGTGCAAACACGAGAAGGGGGGTTGAATTGTGTTTGCACAAGGTTGATAACTTTTTGATAATTTATAAATAATTAAAAATTAGTTTGGTTTTGGTGACTTACTTGGATTAGAAGAAATAAGGTTTAGAGGCAGTAAGCAATGAAAGCATAAATAATTTGACTCGTAGAATTATCCTGGTTCACCACTAACTTGGCTACATCCAGTCCCTTCATTCAGATTTCTTGTCTTTCCATGTGGTTAATATAGGACAAGATATTTTATTGTGACCTTTCTTATAGCAAATAATACATAAATTATCAGAGGGAATAAACTTAGATTCAATTACTTTTTCTTGAAATCCTATTCCTCTTTTACCATTCCTACTAACTCCATAAATCATAGATGCATACTTGCTTCTTTCCATACCATTATCAGTAAAATCTTGAAATACTTCTTCATGCTTATCAGAGTTACGTGTGGTATTTTCAATTGATGTTGAACTATAATTACTTTTCAGAGTTAGATTTTCAGCCTTATGTTCAGCAGTATCAGTTTTCAGAATTGCATTTTCTGTTTTAAGTTCAATATTATCAGTTTTCAGAGTTGCATTATCTGTCTTAAGTTTAGAACATTAACATTAAGTTTTCAGAATTGCATTTTCTGTTTTAAGTTCAACATTAATATTTGTATTTTCTGTTTTAAATTCAGTACTTTGATTCTTTAAAACATTAACATTTTCAATTAGATTTGTATTTTCTTTCTGAAGTGTTTTCAGTTTTAAAGACAATTTGTGATTAATATTTAAAAAATCATTTATAGCAGTAATTAAATCAGATCGAGTAAATTCAGAAAATACCTCAATTTCTTCATCTGTTGATTCACTTCTAGAGTCAGAATCTGTGTTGGATCCAGAGGTAGAGTTGGTATGAGCCATCATACCCAAATCTACTTGTTCATCGTCAGAGGATTCCTCAGAATCATCCCATGTAGCCATCATACTCTTCTTCTTAGGTCTGGAATATTTCTTTTTTCCTTTCTCCATATTTGGACATTCTGACTTGATATGTCCAGGTTCATTGCATCCATAGCAGATGATGCTTTTATCATCATTTCCTTTGTTGGATTGCTTGGAATATCTTTGGGGAAATTTCTTCTTTCTGTTGTGCCACATCTTTCAAACTTTTCTGGTTATGAAAGCAATCTCCTCTTCCTCTAAGTTCAAATTCTGATTATCTGAATCACTATCCTCTGAATCTGATGTTGCCTTTAGAACCTTCTTCTGCTTAGATTTCAAGGCCAGAGTCTTGTTCTTCTTCTTGGGCTCATCTTCTTCAAGCTCAATTTCATGTGATCTGAGAGAGCTGATTAATTCTTCCAGCTTTAGAGTATTCAGATCTTTTGCTTCCTGAATGGCAGTGATCTTAGGTCTCCACTTACTTGTCAGACTCCTAAGAATTTTCTTCACATGATCAGCAGTAGTATAACTCTTCTCAAGTACCTTTAGTCCTGATACCAGGGTCTGGAATCTGGAAAACATTGTTTCAATGTCTTCATCTTCTTCCATCTTGAACAAGTCATATTTTTTGACTAAGAGGTTGGCCTTTGCTTCTTGAACTTGCTTGCTTCCTTCATAGGTTAGAATCAGACTATCATAAATACTCTTTGCTGTCTCTTTGTTGGTGCACTTGTCAAACTCCTTGAAGGTGATTGCATTTATCATGAATGTTCTGGACTTATGATGCATCTTGTACATCTTCTTCTGATCAGCATTCATCTCCTTTCTTGGAATTTCAATACCATCAGTATTCTTCGGAGCAATATAACCATCTTCCACCAAGTCCCAAAGTTCAGGATCTTGTGAAATATAGAAACTTCTCATCCTGTCTTTCCAATACTCAAAACGTTCTCCATCAAACAGAGGTGGTCTGTTGATATTTCCTCCAACAACTTCTTCACTGAATCCAGACATATTAAACCCTTGGATCTTTTCTCAAACACTTTAAAGTGCTCAGCCTTGAGACCAAGCTCTGATACCAATTGAAGGTGCGAACACGAGAAGGGGGTTGAATTATGTTTGCACAAGGTTGATAACTTTTAGATAATTTATAAATAATTAAAAATAAGTTTGGTTTTGGTGACTTACTTGGATTAGAAGAAATACGATTTAGAGGCAGTAAGCAATGAAAGCATAAATAATTTGACGCGTAGAATTATCCTGGTTCACCACTAACTTGGCTACATCCAGTCCCTTCATTCAGAAGGCTTTAATCCACTAATTTAAAAAACCTTGAATTACAAAGCACCTGACCCTCCAAGCCAGTCTTCCCAAACAGCCTGACAACCCCAGACTTTTGAGGAACAACACCACCTTGACCCTACAAGCCAAGTCTTCTCCTAACAACCTGACAACCCTAGATTGAAGAAGGAACTAAACCACTATCGGGTTGGATACAAGAGATTGAAACTTGAGTAGTTGCTTCTAACAAAGCTGATAATAATAATAATAATACTCTCACACTCTAAGAAAAGAATACTCAGAAAATATTTCTCATTCGAACAAGTGTTTCTCTCTTTGAACTCTAAGATGAATTTGGAATCTTGAGCTTGAGTTCTTATACTCTTTTCTACTTTTTGATGCTTTTCTCCTTCAGCCTTGAGTGTCTATTTATAGTGAAAATTTGGGCTTCAATTTAGTCCGTATTTAATTCTGAATTGTATCTTGTTTAGATTGAGTTTGTAAATTCTTCAAATTGATTCTGTTCCTATTTTGTGTTGATTGACTTTGTAAATTCTTCAGAATGATTTTTTTCCTATTTTGTGTAGATTGACTTTGTAAATTCTTCAGAATGATTCTGTTCCTATTTTGTGTAGATTGACTTTGTAAATTCTTCATATCAATTATTCTTCAAATCTTTATTAAATGTTGATCAAATATTCTTCAAATCTTGACCATATCTTCTTTTCAACTTGGTCAAAGATTTTCTTCAATTATAAATTTGAATCAAATCTTATCAATTATAAATTTGAATCAAATCTTATTTTAGATTTACTTCAATTATAAATTTGAATCAAATCTTTATTTTAGATTTTCTTCAATTATAAATTGGAATTAAATCTTATTTTAGATTTTCTTCAAAAACATGAATCTTCTTTCATACTCTTTGAAGTCAAATATATTGTTTTCACAAAATACTTTTGTTAACATCAAAACTCTATATGTAAAACCAACTTGGTTCCAACACACATTGCAAGGGATTGCAAGGCTCCGAAGGTGGAACTAGTTGTGAATGCAACTAGGGCTACTCGTCCTATTGCTAGAGGACGGATTTATTGCGTGGATGCTGAAGCTGGAAATCCATCTAGCAATCTGATTCAACATGACTGTGAGATTGCAGGTAACACTCTAAATGCACTTTTTGATTCGGGGGCAACCCATTCCTTCATTGCTATGGATTGTGTGAATCGTTTGAAGTTATCTGTGTCGCCTCTACCTTTTGATTTGGTTGTTTCTACGCCTGCTAAGACGTTGACTGTAAATACTGCATGTTTACATTGTCAAGTAATTATCAAAACAGGGATTTCTTGATTATTTTGATTTGTTTACCCCTACAATCACTCGAGGTCATTCTCGGTATGGATTGGATGTCGTACCATTATGTGATTTTGGATTGTGCTCGCAAACTGGTTCTTTTTCCCGAACCAGGAGTTGTTAAGTATCTAGCTGCTAACAAACTCGGAGTGTCACTAAGAGAAGGAACTCATGAGTTTTTGTCTTTAGCTAACATGGAGGCAAGGATAAATGTGAAAATAGAAGACGTGGTGCTTGTCCAGGAGTACTCGGACGTATTTCCAATAGAAATTCCAAGATTACCCCTAGTAAGAGAAGTGGAATTTTTCATTGATTTGCACCCAGGAACTGGACCGATTTTGATTGCGCCGTATCGAATGTCGCCATTGGAATTAAATGAGCTCAAAGGCTGAATTGAAGATTTGTTGGAGAAAAGATATATTAGACCAAGTGTATCACCATGGGGAGATCCGGTGTTGCTAGTTAAGAAGAAGGACGGAAGCTCGCGCTTATGTTCGGATTATAGACAACTTAATAAGGCAACTATTAAGAATCTTTATCCTTTACCGCGTATTGATGATTTGATGGATCAGTTGAGAGGAGCCGCAGTATTTTCAAAGATTGACTTGAAGTCAGGTTACCATCAGATTCGAGTAAGAGAAGGAGATATTCAGAAAACTGCTTTCAGAACTCGTTATGGACATGATGAATATCTTGTTATGCCATTTGGAGTTACCAATTCACCAACAATTTTTATGGATTACATGAACATAATCTATAGTCCATTTCTAGATAAATTTGTTGTGGTTTTCATTGATGATATTTTGATTTATTCAAGGACTGAGGAAGAACATGAAGAGCATTTGCGCCAAGTTCTTGAAATCTTATGCGAGAAGCAATTGTATGCCAATTTGTCGAAGTGTGAGTTTTGGCTGGAAGAAGTGAATTTCTTAGGTCATGTGATAACTAAGGAAGGAATTGTTGTGGATCAGACTAAGATTGAGGCGGTTCTTGCTTGGAAACAGCCTCAGACTATCACTAACATACGAAGTTTTGTAGGACTGGCAGGATACTACAAGAGGTTTATTGAAGGTTTTGCGAAGATTGTAGCTCCGTTGACGCAACTTACTAGAAAGGATCAATCGTTTGCGTGGACGGAGAAGTGTGAGGAAAATTTTCAGTTACTAAAGAAAAAGTTGACAACCTCACCAGTTTTGATCTTACCACAACCAGAAGAACCGTATGAAGTTTATTGTGATGCGTTTGACCAAGGTTTGGGATGTGTTTTGATGCAATACAAGAAAGCTGTAGCTTATGCCTCAAAGCAAACGAAGATTCGTGAAAGAAATTATCCTACTCATGATTTAGAGCTTGTTGCTGTAGTTTTTGCATTGAAGATTTGGAGGCACTACTTATATGGATGCACGTTCATAGTGTTCAGTGACCATAAAAGCTTGAAATACTTGTTTGATCAGAAGAAATTGAACATGCGTCAGAGGAGATGGATGGAGACTCTCAAGGATTTTGATTTCACACTACAGTACCACCCTGGGAAGGCCAATGTAGTGGATGATGCATTAAGTAGAAGAAGTGTATCGGTGTCTTCAACAGTGATGGCTAGACAACAAGAGTTGTGGGAAGCATTCAGAGACCTACACTTGAACGTAGAGTTTGCACCGGGAATTTTGAAATTCGGAATGATTAAGATTTCGAGTGGACTACTTGAAGGCATTGCGAATTTTCAAAATGACACTTTAATCCAAGAGAAGAGGTACCTAATAGTGCAAGGGAAAATGACTGAGTTTAAGATTGGGCCAGATAATATTTTGAGATGTAATGGAAGAATTTGTGTACCAGAAGTTGCAGATCTGAGAAAAAAAATTTTAGACGAGGGTCATAAGAGTAAATTGAGTATTCATCCTCGAGCAACAAAGATGTATCAGGATTTGAGGCAGAATTATTGGTGGCCAGGAATGAAAAGGCATGTAGCGGAGTATGTGTCTACTTGTCTAACTTGCTAGAAAGCGAAAGTGGAACATCAGCGGCCTGTTGGAATGTTGCAACCTTTAGATATACCTGAGTGGAAGTGGGACAACATTTCCATGGACTTTATAACTTGATTGCCGAGAACAAGTAGAAAGAATGATTCTATATGGGTGATAGTGGATCGATTAACTAATTCCGCACACTTTTTACCAGTGAAGACCATCTACAAGGTAGATAAGCTAACAAAGATCTACATTGCTGGGATTGTGAGATTACACGGAGTATCGTCGAGTATTGCATCAGACCGTGATCCGAAATTCACGTGGCACTTTTGGGGAGCATTGCATGATGCGTTGGGAACGAAACTACGGTTGAGTTCAGCTTACCATCCGCAAACTGACGGACAGACTGAGAGAATAAATCAGTCCTTGGAAGACCTTTTGAGAGCATGTCTATTGGATGATAGAGGAAGCTGGGATGATGTACTACCGTTGGTTGAGTTTACCTACAACAATAGTTTCCACGTAAGTATTGGAATGGCACCATATGAGGCTTTATATGGGCGCAAGTGTCAAACGCCTCTGTGTTGGTATAAGGACGGTGAAAGTATGAATGTAGGAACTGAGATGGTACAACAGACTACATATAAGGTAAAGAAGATAAAGGAGAAAGTGAAGATTTCACAAGATCGTTAGAAGAGTTATGTGGACAAGCGTCGCAAATTTCTAGAATTCGAGCAGGGTGACCATGTGTTTCTGAGAGACACGCCTACGACCGAAGTTGGTAAAGCCATGAAATCGAAGAAATTGACTCCTAAATTTATTGGACCATATCAGATTTTTGCACGAATCAGACTGGTAGCTTATCGGATTGCTTTGCCTCCGATACTGTCCAATACTCACGACGTGTTTCATGTGTCGCAATTAAGGAAATACATTGCAGATTTGTTGCATGTGATTGAACTGGACACAATTCAACTGAAGGATAACTTGTCATTCGAAGTACTACATGTGAGAATTGATGACATAAAGATTAAGGGATTAAGGAACAAAGATGTTTCGTTGGTCAAAGTGATTTGGAACCCAACTACGGGAGATGCGACTTGGGAATTGGAAGGCAAGATGAGAGAACAACACCCTGAGTTGTTTATCGACGCATAGTTTCGAGGACGAAACTAATTTTAGGGGGGTAGAATGTAAGACCCTTAGTTTTAATTTGTAATTTTTGTATTTTAGTGTATTTTTTTATGTTGAATTCTGAGACTTTTTAGCCAATTTTATTGGTATTTTGTGTGCTAAATGCCAAAAATATCTTTTGAGACCCGTTTAAAATTATTTGGCAAGAAATTATTTATTTACGTTACGAAAAATTTATTACCGGACAGTTTTGTTAAAAATATCTCTGGTTGCTGAAAATTTTATCTGTGAATTGAGTTGCAACGAGAGTAGATATTTTTATCAAAATAGTTTGGGATATGAGTGAAGTGATATGTGTATGTTGATATTTGTTGGTTTGGTTTATATATATATATATATATTATTTAGTGAGTTAGTAATATATATATATATATATATTGTTTTGGAAAGTTAATATATATATATATATATATATATATATATATATATATATATATATATAAATATATATATATGTATAAGTAAAGGCAAGGAAAGGACAAAACAAGAAGCAGAAACATTTTTCCTCCCTTCCTCGTGTATTCCTTTTCTTCTTCCTCTATTTCGCGAAAACCATAGTGTTACTGGTTTTCAAAACTGTCAAACACAAACCTCCACTTTTCTTCGACTTCTGAGCTCCATCTCGAGTAGTGACAGAAGAGTAAGTTGTTCATCTCCACGCTATGGTGCTAGTGAGCCAACTTTGGAAGTGACGTCGTGAACAAAGTTTTTACCAGAATTAATCGCGGTGCCGTAATCGGTTGTTAGAGCTACCGTTGAGGTAAGGGCTCCTTCCAAACTTTTAGTTTGCATTTAGGACCTTATATGTGAATTTATGGAAAATAAATTTGACGTGTTTGAGGAGTAGATTTGGGGAAAATGAATTTAATGCATTTTATGGGTGAAATTGTGGGAGTTGAATTTAATGTGTTTGAGGTGTGGGTTGTGGTGATTCATGTTTGGTGTGATTGATGTGTTCATAATTAATATTATGAATTCTTGAGATGTGTTTTATGTGTGGATTTTGTGGAAAAATGAAGTGATATGATTTGGTGTGAATTGTGGGATTATGAGTTAAATATGTTTGAGTATGCTTTGTGTTGAATTTGAAAAATCATTAGTGTTAAATGAGTATTAAAAATGGGGAATCTTTTAATAGATGCATTTACTTAATGGTTGTGGTGAAAAGAGTCAGAGTATGCTCATGCATTTTCATAGTACATGGTGACCGAATGGGCCATGGTGGTAGTGGTGACCGGATGGACCATGGGATGATGCCATGTGAATTGTTGGTTCATCTTATCCTTACGACGATTATCGCGTCATGCTGATCTGTGAGAGATTGCACTCTCGTTGTACTGTTTTTGCTACTGACTTATGAATTAGCACTGTATTCGAATACGACAGTGCAGTTTTGTTCAAAACTTCATTTTTCAACTTTGATTTTGCATGTTTGGCAGATGAAAATCCTTTCAAGGTGTATGCTAAGTTGAAAGGTTATTTTGTGCATTAAAAATTTAAATGCTATGTGATATTTGTTAATTTCAGTTGGTGACCTTTACAATTATTGTGGAAATCTGGGCTTTGCCTTTAGATGAGGATCAGGACCGTCCTACTGGTTAGTACCTTGGAGATGGGAAGGTAGTTAGTCATACCTGACCGAAGCTGTGTCAGGAGGATTTTGCGGAGCGCGTGGAGATCACCCGGGTTGTATAGTTTTTTGTAGCATGATGAGATTAAATGGCTGTATAGGGGCTAAATGTCTTTCTTTTGTGGTTGTATTTATTTCATTTTGGAAGACTGTACCTATACCTTATATTGTCAGCTTGAGTTTTATTTTGATGGGTCCTTGTACCACTTTTTGATGTGAAGTGGGGAAGTTAAAATTCTTGGCGCAGTGCTTTTGTACAGGTGTCTACCGAGAATACCCCAGGGGTATGAGCTATGTCGGATAATTGTCATAGCCCCGATGTATTTTTCTGTTTAAAATACTTTGGATTTTCGTTTCAAAAACTATTTCCGCTGTTTGTAAATCTTGTTGACTTTTGTCGTTCTGTTACGACTTAAATATTTTATCCAAAAGTATTTCTTTATTTATGGATTTGATTTTGTTTTAAAAAAAAATCGGGATGTTACAAAAACTGTTTCCACAAACGATTTTGTTATGATCAAAACAAGTGAAGGGCTTATTTATTCAAATCAACTTGTTCCAACAAAAACATCTACCTTTGGACTACTATCTAAAATTGAACCTACAACTATAGAAGATGCTCTATTAGATGATGGATGGATAATGGTTATGCAAGAAAAGTTTAATGATTTTAAAAGAAATTACGTATGGTATCTTATCCCCAAGGTTAAAGAGAAGAAGTCAACTAGAACCTAGTGGGATTTCTGGAACAAACTGAATGAGAAAGGTGAAGTGTTCATAAACAAAACTAGACTTGTAGCCCAAGGATTCAATCAGTGGGTAGGTATGGATTATACTGAAACTTTCGCTCATTTGGCAAGGTTAGAGGCTAGCAGAATTTTACTTTCATTTGAAGTCTTTTAAAAAATAATCTTATATTAAATGGATGTAAAAAGTGCTTTCTTAAATGGTTACATAAATGAAGAAGTGTATGTCAAACAACCTCCTGGCTTTGAAGATAATGAATTTCAAGACTATGTTTTTAGACAATACAAAGATTTCTTTAGTTTGAAGACATGGTCTGGAACTTCATTATCCTCATAGCCAAGAGGTTGTTTGACATACAATTCTTCATTAATGTAACCATTTAAGAAAACAATTTTCACATCCATTTGATAAAGAGTAATATATTGAATACAACAAAACAAAGTAAGAGTTTGATAGCCTCCAACCTTGCCACGAGTGCGAAAGTTTCAATGTAATCAATACCTTTTTGCTGACAGTCCCCTTGGGCTACAAGTCTAGATTTGTTTCTAACCACTTCAACTTTCTCATTGAGTTGTTTTCTGAAAATCCACTTGGTTCCAATTGGCTTCTTTTCTTTAGGTTTAGGAAGGAGATCCCATATGTCATTCCTTTTGAGTTGATTTAACTCTTCTTGCATAGCTAGTATCCATCCATCATCTGATAGAGCTTCGTCAATAGTTGAAACTCTTGGAGCCTATTTTAGACCGTACAAAGACTTTTTTAGGTTCAAGATTGTCTTTGGTGTTCAAAATATAGCATATACAACCAAACTGATGAAAATATAAAATGTTGGGCTTTATTCTTTTCCACAATTCATAAGGAGTCTTATTGAGAATAAGTAAAATATAGATTTTATTATGAATTTCACATGCAATGTTCACTACTTATGCCCAAAAGTTCTTGGGAACGTTCATTTCGTGAATCACATACGTGCCATCTTTTGAAGAGATCTATTTTTCCTTTCTACAACACCGTTCTGTTGGGGAGTTCTAAGAGAGGAAAAGTTATATAAAATACCATTCTCTTCAACGAAGTTTTCAAAAAGTTTATTTTCAAATTCACCCCTATGATCACTATGAATCTTTGTTATACCAAAACCTTTTTCATTTTGCACTTGTTTGCAGAAGGTAGTGAAAACCTTATGTGACTCATCCTTGTGTTTTATAAATTTTACCCATATCCATCTGGAATAGTCATCAACAATGACGAGTCCATACTTTTTACCACTAACAGAAGCAGTCTTTACAAGGCCAAATATATCAAGATGTAAAACTTCAAGTGGTCTAGAGGTGGAAACAACATTTTTAGAGTAGAGGAAAAAATAAGATTTTGTGTGTTTCCCTTTCTGACATGCCTCACAAAGAACATCTTATTCATACTTAAGATTTGGAACAAATCTAACTAATCAAGTCTTTCAAATTTTGAGATTAACCTTAAATTTGCATGTCCTAATCTTTTGTGCCATATCAGTTGTTCCATGTTTACAGACATAAGACACTTGACTTCTTGTTTGTTTAAATAAGATAAGTTTCTTTTGTAAATGTGATTTTTCCTTTGGCCAGTAAATAGTATGGACCCATCTATTGGACTTATTGCCTTACATGACTTTTGATTGAAGACGACATCATAACCATTGTCGCTTATTGAGTTATGCTCGGTAGCTTATGCATTTGTCCTTTTACAAGTAAAACATTCTTAATAGAAGAAGAACCATTACCTATTGTGTCGCGCCCAATGATCTTACCCTTCTAATCACCTCCAAATCCTATGAATCCTCCGTTCTTGAGGGTCAGGTCTTGGAACATAGACTTTTCTCCCATCATGTGTCGTGAGCATCGACTGTCCAAGTACCATGACTGGTGTTTCAACTTTTTTGCTAAGGATATCTGCAAGATAAATTATTTTATTCTTAGGTACCGAAATTTGGTTGGGCCTTTGTTTGTTAGTTCTAAAAGGTATCTTGTCTTTACATGTTTTCTGCATAGGACACATTATTGTGTTGTGACCTTTCTTATAGCAGTTTTCACAAACAATATCAGGCTAAGTAAATCTAGGATTTTCTTTCGTTTCTTCAAAGCCTATGCCACATTTATTGTTTCTGCTAACACCATAGATCATAGAAGTTTGTTTACTTCTCTCTATGCCATTTCAAGAAATTATTGTTGGAACCAAGTTGGTTTTATACTTAGAATTTTGATGTTAACAAAAGTATTTTATGAGAACAATATATTTGACTTCACAAAGTATGAAACAAGATTCTTGTTTTTGACGACAATCTAAAATAAGATTTGATTCATATTTATAATTGAAGCAAATCTTTGACCAAGTTGAAAAGAAGATATGGTCAAGAATTGAAGAAGATATGATCAGCATCTTATAAACAATAAGATATGAGTTATTTATAAGAATATTTGATCAAGATTTATCACAATAAGATATGAATTATTTACAAGATTTAATCAAGATTTATCTACAAGAAGATATTAATTATCTATAAGAATATTTGATCAAGATTCATCACAAGAAGATATGGATAACTTACAAGAAAATTTGATCAAGATTTATCTACAAGAAGATATGAATTATTTACAAGAAGATATGAACTATTTACAAGAAGATATGATCAAGAATTGTTTACAAGAAGAAACACTCACAAGAAGATACATTTATTATTTGCAAAGATATGATTCAGATTTTGACAAAAGATAAATACTAAATTGGACTTAGTCATATTCCTACATGTGAAAGTTCATGAACCGGTCCAACAATATGTTCCCGCCGAGTTCAAAGCATGGAATAGGAAGGAAGTTTCATTTGAAAATTTGCGAAAGAAATTTTAACAAAGTATGAATAGTATCAATTTGAAGAACTTACAAACT
The DNA here is from genome assembly GCA_037974755.1 of Cicer yamashitae. Taxonomy (NCBI): domain Eukaryota; kingdom Viridiplantae; phylum Streptophyta; class Magnoliopsida; order Fabales; family Fabaceae; genus Cicer; species Cicer yamashitae. The sequence continues at coordinate 33,359,580 of JBBPBQ010000004.1, forward strand.
CAATCTAAACAAAATATGAACAATATTAATCTGAAGAATTTACAAACTCTAATATGAAAAAAATATGAACAATATCAATCTGAAAAATTTAAAAACTCAATCCGAACAAAATACGAATAGAATCAATCTAGAAGAACTACTCATATTGGATTTGGAAAGAAAGAATTGGCTAAAGAACATATTTTCAAAAAGCATCTTGTTTAGAATTATTTTTGAATAACATCATTGTTGACCAAGCTAGGAATGAAGATACAACTCAGAATTAAACAAGGACTAAATTGAAGCCCTAATTTTATCTATAAATAGATACTCAAGGCTGAAGAAGAAGATCATCGAAAAATTAGAAAATAGTATAAAAACTCAATCTTAAAATTCCAAATTCATCTTGGAGTTCAAAGAGAGAAAAAGTTGTTCGAATGAGAAATAGTTTTTAAGTGTTTTTCTTAGAGTGTGACAATCATTGTTATAATCAGCTTGTTAGAAGCAACTACTCAAATTCCAAACCTTTGTATTCAAACTCGATATTGGTGTTAGTTTGCCTTCAACAATCTGGGGTTTTGAGATTGTGTGGAGAAGAATTGGCTGGTAGAGTCAAGGTGTGTATGTTCCTCAAAAGTCTGGGGTTGTCAGGCTATTTGAGAAGACTGGTTTGGAGGGTCAGGTGCTTTGTAATTAAAATTGTTGAATTAGTGGATTAAATCCTTTTGAGTGAAGGGACTGAATGTAGTCAAGTTAGTGGTGAACCAGGATAAATTACTTGTGTCACTTTATTCCTGCACTTCTTATTTTTGTTATTACTTCTACTCCAAGTAAATCATCAAGTCTGAGCTAGTTTAATCAAATAATGAAAAAGTTATCAACTTAGTCAAACACAATTCAACCCCGTTTTCTTGTGTTTGAACCTTCAATTGGTATCAGATTCAGTGTTAAGGCTGAGCACTTTATAGGGTTCGAGGAGAGATCCAAGGGTTCAACATGTTTGGATTTAGTGAAGAAGTTGTTGGAGGAAACATCAACATACCACCTCTATTTGATGGATAACGTTTTGAGTACTGGAAGGATAGGCTATGAAGTTTGTTTATTTCACAAGATCCTAAACTTTAGGACTTGGTGGAAGATGGTTATACTACTCTAAAGAATACTAAAAGTATTGAGATTCCTAGGAAAGAGATGGATGCTGATCAGAAGAAGATGTACAAGATGCATCATAAGTATAGAACATTCATGATAAATGCAATCATTTTCAAAGAGTTTGACAAGTGCACCAACAAGGAGAGATCAAAGAGTATTTATGATAGTCTAATTCTGACCTATGAAGGAAGCAAGCAAGTTCAAGAAACAAAAGCCATTCTCCTAGTCAAAAAGTATGAGTTATTCAAGATGAAGGAAGATGAAGACATTGAAACGATGTTTTCCAGATTCTAGACTCTGGTCTCAGGATTAAAGATAATTGAGAAGAGTTATACCACTGGTGATCATGTGAAGAAGATACTAAGACATTTGCCAAGCAAGAAGAGACCTAATATCACTGCCATTAAAGAATCAAAGGATCTGAATACTCAAAAGCAGAAGCAATTAATCAACTCTCTCAAATCACATGAAATTAAACTTGTAGAGGATAAGCCCAGGAAGAAGCAACAACCTTGGCTTTGAAATCCAAGTAGAAGAAAGTTCTGAAGACAACAACAAAATAAGAGGGTGATGATTCAGAATATCAAAATAGAGACTTAGAGGAAGAGGAACTGACTTTCATATCTAGAAAAATTCAGAAGATGTGGCACAAAAGAAATAAGAAATTTCCCCAAAGATATTTCAAGCAATCTAGTAGAGGAAAGGATGATAAATTTGACAAGAAAAACATCATCTTCTATGGATGCAATGAACCTGAACATATCAAGTCAAAATGTACAAATCTTGAGAAAGGGAAACATTAGAGGAAAGATTCCAGATCCAAGAAAAGTTTGATGGCTACATTGGATGATTATGATGAATCCTATGAAGATGATGAACAAGTATATTTGGCTTTGGTGGCTCATACCAACTCTGCCTCTAAATCCAACACAGATTCTGACTTTGGAAGTGAATCAGCAGATGAAGAAAGTGAGGTACTTTCTGACTTAACTCGATCTGATTTAATTACTATTATAAATGACTTCTTGAACAAGAATTACAAATTTCTCTTAAAACTAAAAACATTTAGGAAAGAAAATGCAAACCTAACTGACAAAATTAATGTTTTAAAGAATCAAAGTGTTGAAGTTAAAATAGAAAATGCAACTTTGAGAATAGATATTGTTGAACTTAAGGCTAAACATCAATTGAAAATACCACATGATATTGTTGAAGTTAAGGCTAAATTGAAATTGCTCAACATCAATTGAAAATACCACATGTAACTCTTATAAGAATGAAGAAGTATTTCAAGATTTTATTGCTAATGGTATGGAAAGAAGCAAGTATCCTTCTATGATTTATGGAGTTAGTAGAAATGGTAAAAGAGGTATAGGTTTTGAAGAAACTGTAACTGAACCTAAACCTAAACCTAAACCTATTCCCTTTGACGTCTTGTGTAATGTTTGCTTTAAGAAAGATCACTCCAAATTATCTTGTCCGATGTTAAATACAAGGAAAGATAAGAAACCTTTCAAGACTAACAAACCTTGACCCAACCAAATTTGGGTACCTAAGAACAAAATTGTATATGTTGCAGATGTCATCAGCAATCAAGTTAAAACACCAATCATGGTACCTGCACAGTGGATGCTCACGACACATAATGGGACAAAAGTCTATGTTCCAAGAACTAACATTGAGCAAAGGAGGCACAGTGACTTTTGGAGGAAAGCAAAAAGGCCAGATCATTGGTCAAGGTGCTATTGTTAATAGTAGTCCCTCTTCTATTAAAGATGTCTTGTTTGTTAAAGGTCTTAAGCATAATTTATTAAGTATTAGCCAGTTAAGTGATAATAATTATGATATTATATTTAATTAAAAAACATGCAAGGCAATTCGTTAGAAGGATGGATCTGTTTTCATTATAGGTCAGAGGCAAACAACATTTATAAGATAAATTTGTTTAGTCCAGAGAAACAAGAGGTTAAGTGTCTTATGTTAGTAAATGAAGAGAAACTAATTTGACACCAAAGATTAGGTCATGCAAACCTTAGATTAATTTCAAAACTGAATAAACTTCAACTAGTTAGAGGTCTATCTAAGATTAGTTACAAAACTAAAAATTATGTGTGAAGCTTGTCAAAAGGGGAAACAAACAAAGAACTCCTTTACCCTTAAGAACTCAGTCTCTACATCAAAGCCCCTTGCGCTCTTACATATAGATCTCTTTGGGGCCAGCGAAAACAACCTCCCTAAGTGGAAAAAATATGGTAGATGATTACACTACGTGGACATGAGTAAAATTCTTAAAAAGTAAGGATGAATCCCACTAAGTGTTTATCAAATTTTGCAAACAAGTAATGAATAAAAAGGGTTTTAAGATTGTAACAATTAGAAGTGATCATGGAGGAGAATTTGAAAACAAGTTCTTTGAAAGTTTTTTTATGAGAATGGAATCTCTCACAACTTTTCCTCTCCTAGAACACCCCAACAATATGGAGTTGTAGAAAGAAAGAATAGATCACTCCAAAAAATGGTCAGAACCATGTTAAATGAGATGAATGTGGCAAAACACTTTTGAGCTTAAACAATTAACACTGCATGTTATATTCAAAATAGAGTCTTAATTAGGTCTATATTGAATAAAATACCATATGAATTGTGGAAAGGTAAAAATCATAACATCTGTTAATTTAAACAATTTGGTTGTACTTGTTATATGTTGAACACTAAAGATTGGTAAATTTGATTATAGATCTCAAAAGTGTACCTTCATTGGATACTCTGAATGATCTAAAGCTTATAGAGTGTATTATAGGGAAACTTAGATTGTGAAAGAATCCATACATGTTAAATTTGATGAAAACAACTTGACCTTGAAAAGTCAAACCAACATAATTATGGTGCAGGTTTACGGGAACCAGAGGAAGTAGATGCAAACAAACCAAAAGAACCTGCAAAATTAGAGGATACAAGCAAATCAGAAGCAGATGACAAATCTTCAGGGGATGAATCTGATCAAGTTAGAAACAATCAAGATAAGTTAGGTGGAAGATCTTGATGCAAGTACAAGTCATCTCATCCTGAAAACTCTAATCATTGGACATGAAAGTGATCATTTGAGGACCAGATCAACACTAAAAGATACCACTTTGTTTGGCTTACTCTCATCAATTGAGCCTACCTCTGTTGATGAAGCATTGGCACATGATGGATGGATTCTTGCAATGCAAGAAGAGTTAAATGATTTCAGGAGGATGATGTTTGGGATCTAGTACCTAGACCAAAGAAGAACATTATTGGAACCAAGTGGGTTTTTAGAAACTAGCTAAATGAAAAAGGTGAAGTGGTCAAAAACAAGGCGAGACTTGACCCACAATGCTATAGTCAGTTAGATGGCATTGATTACATTGAGACATTTGCTCCAGTGGCCAGGTTATAAGCTATTCATATCCTACTTTCTTTTGCTGAAAATAATAACATTACAATGATACAATTGGATGTTAAAGTGCTTTGCTGAATGGTTATATAAGCAAAGAACTCTATGTTAAACAACCACTAGGTTTCGAAAGTTCTAGATTTCCAAATCATGTTTTTAAGCTTAGGAATTCTTTGTATGGTTTAAAACAAGCACCTAGGGCATGGTATGATATACTTAGTAACTTCTTGCTTAAAAATAACTTTGAAAGATGACAAGTAAATCATTTATAGCAGTAATTAAATCAGATCGAGTAAATTTAGAAAATACCTCCATTTCTTCATCTACTGATTCACTGAATCTAGACATGTTGTACCCTTGGATCTTTCGTCAAACACTCTAAAGTGCTGAGCCTTGAGACCGAGCTCTGATGCCAATTGAAGGTGCAAACACGAGAAGGGGGGGGGGGTGAATTGTGTTTGTCAAAGCTGATAACTTTTTGCTAATTTGTTGAAGGTTGGTTTTTATGAATTACTTAGATAGAAACAATTAGATTCAGAAGCAACAAACAATGAAAGCATAAATAATTTGACACATATATTTATCCCGGTTCACCAATGACTTGGCTACATCCAATGCTTTGGTTCACCAATGACTTGGCATAAATAATCTGAATAAAATCTTATTTTAGATTTTCTTCAATTATAAATTTTAATAAAATCTTATTTTAGATTTTCTTCAATTATAAATTTGAATCAAATCTTATTTTAGATTTTCTTCAAAAACATGAATCTTCTTTCATACTCTTTGAAATCAAATTTATTGTTCTCATAAAATACTTTTTTATCATCACAACTCTAAGTATAAAATCAACTTGGTTCAAATACTTTCCAAATTTTAAAAAGAGTTGGGTCCGTTGCTTATCAATTAGCTCTTCCCTCAAATTTATCTAACCTTCGTGATGTCTTTCATGTTTCTCAACTCCGAACATATGTGTTGGATATTTCACACGTGATAGCTCTTGACTCAGTTCAGTTGAAAGATACTTTAATCTTTAAGCCTAGACCTACTCGGATTATTGGCAAGAGTACCAAAAATCTAAGGTATACGGTGATTCCGTTAGTAAATGTGGTATGGGAAGGGTTAACTTCAGAAGAAGCTACCTAGGAACTAGAAGAAGAAGTCATACGTCAATATCCAAATCTCTTCGGTGCAGGTACATAATCTTCTTTATGTTGCATCAATTGTGGCGTTTTAACTTTATTCACTTTGGTGTAAATTTCAGGGACAAAATTTATTTAAGGAGGGGAAAAATGTAACGTCCTAATTTCAAGGTTTAGAAATATTAGATGTTTAAAAGAAAGCAGTAAATTATAAACTTAGAATTAATTAAATAGTTATCTCAAAATTAGTCAAATTAAAACAAACTAAATTATACCATAATATGATATACTTAGCTTTATTTTTGGTTGTTTGTTTTATTTAACAAATGAATGAACTATACATTTTTTAATTGGTACATGAAACAAATATAATGTAAGTTATGATGGGCTAGTAGTTACCACTAGACGTTGCTTTGATTAAAACCAATTATCCGATTAAGTGGTAGAAATTATAAGTAACATTGCTTTGATTAAAACGAATAATCCAATTAGGTGGTAGAAATTATTGGGATCAGTTGCTGTAACTACATTCCGTGAAAACAACTCTTGATTAGCACTTCAATCGACAATTTACAATGAGAAATAAACAAATTTCTCCTGTTATTTGGAGCTGATAACACATTAATTGTGTAAAAGTAGGATACATTTGTCAATTATCTTATAATAATTTAAATATAAATAGATACAAAGACAAAAATACTTAATTAAAAACTTAAAAGTGTTGTTTTCAGAGACTAAGACCGCCGATGACGTCGAGAGCTGAGAAGTCCTTCCTCCTTTGTGAAGAGTAAATTTCTTAGATTAGGTTAGTAGATCAAAAATAAGTTGACATAGTGTCTACATCGCATTTTATTTCGAGATTAGCTATTAAATGTCCAGTTTTGAATATTTTGATTATTAAAGAATTTGAAGCTGTAAGGTTTTATTTTTAAGAATTTTACAACACTATTTCTTTTGGACAATTCATCATTCATTATAGTACCTTATTCTCTTATATAAATGTGAAATTTTTCGGTTATTACTGCAATTGTTATACCCACGTAACTAGGTGTTGCAGGATACAGTTGTTAGAACATGTATTAAGATCTATAGACAAGTAGCAGATTCGGGATGTTCATTAGAGGATGCACAAATACTTTGTCTTCTTTGGACCGTTGACTTTCATCAGAGCATACAACATAAATCAGAGTCAGTCAATCAGATGCTTGAAGTGATAATGTGATTATCATAGGCAGACGATCACTTGCTTATTAAGCTAATTCGAGGCAAATGAATAGAGCATAGCTACGTTCAGTAGAGGCAACTGAAACATAATATATCATGTATTATCGAAGTCACCAGAGCATTGTTTGTATTATCGAAGTCAACCAACATAGAGCGTCGCTCGTTTCACTAGTGGCCCGTGTTAGAGCGCTTGCATCAGACATCGAAAAGCGGAGTGAAGCAAAGTCTTGTTGTTCCTTTGTCTTCGTCCAATTATTAGAGGAGACCACATCAGAATCTATATAATACACTTGTTCTAAGACCTGCATACTTAATCAAAATGTTGGTGCATTAAATTGTTCCTACAAACTAATTTTATTATCATCAAAACAAGTAAGGGTCATAGTTCTTCAAACCAACTTGATTCTAACAAATTTCTCAAACCTTGTTGACAATGATTTTGATTTTATTGAAGACTTTGCTTGTGTGGGTTGGTTAGAGTTATTTAACCTAGAACAAGACATGGGTTAGGACGTTCTAGTTATGGAACTTTGGAGATTTGCTGATGCAAACAAAGGCGAAGAAGTATCTAGTACCGTGCTAAGGCATCCCATTAAGATTACCCAGTAATCCCTTGCGGCTTACTAGATGTCTTGATGAAGGGATATTTATTAAGAATGGTTATGATTCAAGGGTTGGCTCATTCAACTTCAATAAGGAATTTTTCAAATATCCTAAAGTCAACTCCAAATCATTCCTTCATCAAAGCCTAGATATAAAGTACTTCTCAAGATTTTGATTGGGTGTGTAGTACCCCAAGGTGGGTATGTGGACCACGTTAGCAAAGACCACAAAGGTCTAATGTAATGCCCCATATTTTGATTCAAGACATTACTTAAAGATATTTGTTTTCTTTTAAAAATGACAATAATTTATTTTTCCTTAGGAGTAGTTTATCATGTAATAAATAAAAGATGCTCTAGAAAATGACTTGATATATTTTTTGTAAAAGCACACAATGCAATTTACTAAAATATTATTTTATTTATGTTAATTTTCCAATTGTTAGATAGATGTTCATTTACGCCCTAAAATAAATTAAATTCTCTTAGGTGAAATTCAAGAGAAACAAGGTCGACTGGAATTAACTACGATTCAATTATTTCCTAGCGGAAGAAAACTCACTTCCGCATTTCTATTTAAAGTTGACGATGAAAAGTAAATGACTTTAAAACGTACCACATCGGTTTTATTATTACAAAATATTATTTTTAAGTAAAAGTCCCATTCTCCTACACGCGTGCACCGAGCAAACATCATTCATGCAAATAATAAGTTAAAAGCCATAAAATATAAATATAAAATCTTTTTGTAATAAAAGATTTAAAGAAATTGATTTTTGAATAATTTGCAAAGATGTATCAAAAGTCATAAAATATGGCTAAATAATTATAGTAGCAAATAAAAATAAAAATATATGATGCAAATTATGCATGCTCCATAAGACAAACATAAAATCAACCATTTTCTTATAAGATATCAAAACATCATATCAATATCTTACAAACCACTAATTTAATATCTAGCCTAACTTTGTATGGGGAAAAACTCTTACCTTAGGCGCTTTACTTCCTAGCAACACGTTCTAAGCACGAATCATAGAACAAGACAAAGGTCCAAACTTTACTTGAGATTATATTAAAAGAAGAAAGAAAATTGTAATTCGACTTGGCGATAATGATGATGATAATGATGGTGTGAGAAAAAAAGGAAGAAGACTATGTTTCTCTTTGGTTTTCTTTCTTTTGTTTGTGATGGAAAATTTGGGAACCTAGGAGAAAACAAATATAGGTATGGGAATAGAATAGGAAGGTGTGTAGACTACCTTTTAATTTTTTTGTGCTAATAGTAATGACACAAAAAATTGCCTAGAATTCTTTTTGTAGAGAATTAAAATAAAATTATAATCTTGGTTTATGAGAGAGGGAAGCGTGAGATATACTTGCACAAAAAAGAGGAGGAGATTTTTTTTTTCCTCTTTTAATTGCACAAAAAAGATAAGATCCATAATTAAATTTGTAACCTTCCTTTCAAAAATGAATTAAAGGTGTTAAGAATAAGGGAATGTACATTATCTCTTCTCTTAATTCGTTAAGACAAGGACATAAAGTTTACATTATGTCAAGACAACACCATGAATTGTCATAAAATCTTGTCATGAAGGAGAGTAAAAGGAATGAGGTAATCACATTTTTTTTATACTAAAGATTGATGGACCAAAAATATTTTCAAGCAAAAACACTCATACATGAGAGTCGGGACTCAATAACTCTAGTATCTCCTAGGCCGAATACTTATTTGGTCTAACATAAAACTAACAAATAATACAACTTCTATAAATTCTAATTTAATTAAATAATTCAACTAATATTTGCATCAACAAAATAAATCAAGCAAGACAAAAAATATCACTGCAGGTCACGCATAACAAAATAAAACCAACATATCTTACACATCGATTCCATGATTATTGAAACTAATCAAGTAAACAACATACACAACAGTCAATTTAGGAAATAAGCATGTCATACATCGTCCTCATGAGGTCATGTGTCATAAACTCTAGGTCAAGAAAAATCAGAACAATCCCCTACCCTAGACTCATCTCTGTTGTACTAATGAGAACTTCCTTCATTAAAGCTCTAGAGGAAGTAGGAGGAACTATTCAAGAGGAACACGTGGTTTCTTTGTTTGCACCCTTATTCAATATTTCCAACGTCATCAAGATGAGGCTGATCTTTCCTAAGAATTGCATTCGACCTAGTGGTGATGCCAAAAGGATATTTGGTCAAACCTATTGATCTTAGGCCATTCCTTTTGTGGTTGAAGACTCTTATGCTCCTATATTTGAGGAAGATAATAAAGAAGTAGTTCTGCAATACTTAAGAATGTGTCATTCTAATCAAGAGATGGCTCTAGTTTTCCTTCCTCTACCCAAAGCAGCTCAAGTCTTTGAGAAGGAAAGGAAAAGAGTTGTCAAGATGTTGAGTATAGAAAAGGAAGAAGAAATAGGAGCTAATGAGGAAAAGGCTTCCCGCACTCTAAGGAAGAAACAAAAGGTAACACCAAACCTAAGCAAACTGCTCCTACTATTTTTGGTAATACGAGTATTAATGAACAACCTAAACCTCTCATTCCCTCTACCCAACATACGAACTTAGTTGGCCCATCCTCTAACCCTGCACCTAATACACTTGTTGACTCTAACACTAACACCTCGGGAAAAATGTTTGAGGCTACCTTAGCATAACACTTTGCATCCCTAAAATATAAAAAACATTCTCTTCTTCTCAAGACCAACACTCCAAACCAAACACCATCACCTACTCACACTAATTCTCCACAAATACCTACCAAGTCTACCATTCCATAAACAAATACCCTTTCCACCCCTACATGTGACCTTATCGCACCAAGGCTTGTTAATCCCCTTCCCTAAGCAGCTAAGACAGCAGCTCAAGTCATCATTGACTTAGTATATGATACATCTTCATAAGACTCGTCTACTCCTCCTTCACCTCCTTTTCACTATGAACCTGCCACCTCCACCATGCCTTTAGACCTCATTCCCCTCGCACATTGCATTCCTTCTGGCTTTCCAAACCTCGACTCATTCATTACTTCTCTTATTGCCAAAATCACTTTAGCACGCAATAGGAATGCTCAAATTTTTGACCCTAATGACGTTTCAAACCAGTGAAACAAGGTCTTCTCGTTTGTCACCAACTGGATAAGAGACAATATGGATCATGGAATACAGTTGGCCATCCAAAATTCCACTGCTTTTAGACAAATAGGTGAGATCCTCTATCTTTGGATCTTGTAGTGTTAGTTGGTTTGAAGAACTATGACCTTACTTGTTTTGATGATAACAAAATTATTTTATGGGAACAATTTAAAACACTAATGTTATGTTTAAGTGTGTAGTTCCCAGATCTGGTTTGTTTTGAATAACTTTACACAATTTCCTCTGATGTTTGGACTAAGTTAAAGGAACACCATGACTCCGTTCTGATCTTTGCAATCTAAATCTGATGAATGCACTCTGAAATGGGTCTCTAATGATTATGTTATTGTAAGCAATGCTTTGATTAGTTTAGCTCTAATGACTACCACAAGCATCTGATCATTATGCCTCTGACATGTGTGACAAGCAAGTGATCATCTACCTTTGATAAATCGTGCCAAATATCTAATTGTTTGACTCCGATTAAATGTCAATGCTCTAATGAAAAGACAACATTCTTAAAAGACAACTATTTGTCTGAAGATCTATGTGACATACACTAATCATGATATAATTTGTGCTCTATGCCTGCATATCAAGATACAAAAAATTAATGACAAGAACTATTTCTGGACATGATTTAATGGTGAATCAATTTCTAAAGATTTGTTACGAAACTTCATGATACATGTTGGTTTCTTGCAATCAGGACAACAGCCAAAAACCCTAAAGTTTCTCTATAAAAGGATGAGCAACCCTCATTAATCTATACAAAAATTAGTGCTGAGAAACACTAATTCGTTTATGCACATTGATCAACTCACACTAATCTGTCCCTACACTTTGCTCTCTATCATTTGTGATGTCCAAGTGCTGAGAAACAGTTTATGAGAATAAAACATTGTAAATACCCTCATGTGAGAGTATTCATAAAACCCTTAAACTTTCTCTTTTGTAACCTAGCCCAGTAGTGGCTGCATTTCTTAACAGTTTGACTGTACTAAGCTAGAAGGATGGGAAGAACTGAACTCAGTCAGTTTGACTATAAGGTGTTCAATGGAAGTGTACTTTAGTTAGTGAATTAGTGGATTAAATCCTTCAGTTTGGAGGGACTAGACGTAACTATTGTGTTGGTGGTGAACCAAGATAAATTGGATGTGTTGTTTTGTGTTTCTACTTTCTATACTCTTTTTCATCACTTTGTTTTAATCTTGTTAAAACATTTTTTTTAAAAATAAAACACAATTCAATTGTCCCCTTTTCTTGTGTTTCTCGTTCTTCACACAGCTTCAAAAAGCCTAGAGTAATCGATCTAGAAAGCTACTGACAGCCACGACAAAAGGCTCATCAAGGAAAAACCCATATCCCTTTAGTGGTGTTCATATGAAACACCCAAATGGTTGCTCCCTTAGTACCATTGTAGTTTCATGCGACTATTCCTCAGGTTGAGATACCTTTCTTGGATGTTCTTGCTACAACTATTTCATGTTCTACAGAAGCTGCCTCTGGAAATAAATCTATCAAACCCTCTAGCACCGTGTTTGAGCATTCCTAGTTTGTCAAGAAGAAAGACTTTGATCGACTGGAAGCTAAGACTGAGGTGTTCATGGAACAAATAGCCAAGAATCAGGAGAACATTCAGACTATCCTAAGTTTAATCTTAGCTAGGTTGACCCCCTCAATTTTTAGTTGTCTTGTTTTTTTTTTGTCTGTGTTATTTCTTTTCCTCTTTTGTACTTTTTTCTTTTATGCTTGTTGGCTACTCTACTCTTTCTTTCTGATGACAAAAGATAGAGAATATCTTGAACACTTAAAATGAAGGTTTCAAGTTCTTTTATAATTTCATACTCTTACATTTAAACATGCATATGTTAAGGAGGAGTCTTGCTGTGATACTCTATGTAATTCATTTTACTCCTTTAAAATTAAAAGTTTTTCACAAAAATAGATATTTGTGCTGCAACCAAGTTCATTTGATACTTAGAGTTTTTATGATAACAAAAGTATTTTATGAGAGCAATATATTTGACTTCAAAGAGTATGAAAAAAGATATGGTCAAGATTTGTAGAAAATTTGATCAAGATTTATCTACAACAAAATATGCACAAAATAAATCTGAAGAATTTACAAATGCAATCTGAACAAAATACGAACAGAATCAATCTGAAGAATTTACAATCTCAATCTATACAAAAAAGGAACATAATCAATTTGAAGAATTTACAAACGCAATCTGAACAAAATACAATTCAGAATTAAACAAGGACTAAATTGAATCCCATATTTTAACTATAAATAGATACTCAATGCTGAAGAAGAAAATCACCGAAAAGTAGAAAAGAGTAGTCTTAGAGTTCAAAGAGAGAAACACTTGTTCGATTTAGAAATATTCTCTTAGTGTTCTTTTCTTAGAGTGTGAGAGTTATTATTATTATCAACATTTTTAGAAGCAACTACACAAGTTCCAATCTTTGGTATCCAACCCGATAGTGGTTTAGTTCCTTCTTCAATTTGGGGTTGTCAGGTTGTTAGGAGAAGACTTGGCTTTAGGGTCAAGGTGGTTAGTTCCTCAAAAGTTTGGGGTTGTCAGGCTGTTTGGGAAGACTGGCTTGGAGGGTCAGGGGCTTTGTAATTCAAGGTATTTGAATTAGTGGATTAAAGTCTTCTGAATGAGGGGACTGGATAAATCTACGTGTCAAACTATTTATGCTTTCATTGCTTGCTGCCTCTGAATCCGATTGCTTCTACTCCAAATAAGTCACCAAAACCAAACTAGTTTTTTATTTATTTATAAATTATCAAAAAGTTATCAACTTTGGCAAACAGAATTGAACCCCCCCCCCTTTCTCGTGTTTGCACCTTTAGTTTGTCATCATCAAAAAGGGGGAAATTGTTATAACCATGTTGGTTTGAAGAACAATGTCCCTTACTTGTTTTGATGATAACAAAATTATTTTGTGGGAACAATTATAGCACCAGTGCTCTATTTAAGTGTGCAGTTCAAATATCAGGTATTTTATATGACTTTGCACTGCATCCTCTAATGTTTGAGCTAAGTTAAAGGAACAACAAGACTGTGCTTTGATTTCTGTATTCTAAGTCTAGTGAATGTATTTTGAAACGCGCCTCTAGTGAATCTATCTAATACAAGAAATACTCTTATTGGTTTGCCTTTAATGCATACAACTAACATTTTTTTCCTCTGCATCTGATTGTCTGCCATTAATAATCTCGTCCAACACCAAATTATCTACCTCTAATAATCTTGTCTAGCATTTGATCGTCTGCCTCCATTAAATAGTCAATGCTTTGATACAAAGTTCATAGTCAAGATAGTCAATGCTCTTATGGAAGTAATCACTCTTAAATGACAAGCTCTAATAAAGTCAACACTCTGAAATAGGCAACACTTTAAGGAAAACAAATTTGTGTATCATCTAGTCAACACCCTTAATTCGTTATTTGTCTAAAGAACTATGGGACATACTCTAATCATGATATCCTGTACTCGTTCTGATTCCATATGAAGATACATAGAATCAATTAGAACGACTATTTCTGGACAAGCCTTAATGGTGAATCAATCTCGAAATGATTTCTTGCTATCAGGACAACGACTAGAAACTCTAATGCTCTCTATAACAGGACGTGCAACTCGTATTGAAATATATAACAACAACAATAGAATAACATATCGAAATAAGCACATTACAACCGTCTTGTTTTGTCTTAGTACTGAGAAACAGTTTTTTGAGAATACAATATTGTAAACACCCTCTTGTGAGAGTTATTCAGCAATCCTTAAACCTCTCATTTTTGTAACTTAGCCCAGTAGTGGTTGCATTCCTCAATATCTTGAATGTAGTAAGTTAGAAGGTTGAGGATGAAGTAGCAATGTCAAGTTACAAGGAAGGGGGTTTGAATTGTAATCTTGCCTATTTAAAATTTCCTGTTAAAAACATAAGAAAAACAACTCAAGAATGATCTTGGTTATGAAAACAGAAACGGAGAACGTTCTTGGTTTTGAAACAGAAAACGCAGAACGTTCTTGATTAGTTAAAATCACAGTTTTTAGTTTCACTATTTAACTTTGACAATAACAATAACTGAATGTAAATAGAGATAAGGAAGAGATACCACACAAGGATATATCCTGGTTCACCCAACGTGGGCTACGTCCAGTCCTTACAACTGTGAGATTTTCACTAAGTGTTCAAAGAACGGAGAACAATCTTTTGGTAACACAGTTAAAGATCAACCTTGATCTGTAACTACACTTCCTTTCCACCCAGAAAGGATTCAATCAAGTCACCTAACTAATCTGCTAGGATTTTACAGTTAACTCTTTTAATCAACCTCAAACTATAAACAATCCTTATAGTTATGAGTTTACAATAATGATTTAAAGAATTGGTTGAAACTGATTATGCTGAACTCTTGTTTGAGAATTAAAATCAAGATTAAGAACTCAATAATATGATCTATAAGTATGAAACGATTTCAGCCTGATTTCTTTCGTGAATGAGATAGCTTCAAGAATGCAAGTGAATGTGATTTAATGAGAATACTTGGCACTTGAAGTTCTGAATAATGCTTGCGAATTTGCCTTCCTTTTATAGATGATTTGAGAAATTAATTCTGGTCAGAAAGAGCTGTTGGTAGTGCTCTGTTTTCCTTCTAACAAAAGCAACGAATCTATTGACAAAATGCACCATTCATGTGACAGTTTTGGGCTTTGTTGTTTGGGCCGTTTAGCTTAATTTCGCACAAGCTTCCTGCGCGCTTAATGACCCATTAAGCTTTGATAATACTTGATGATAATTGGGCTTTGGTCTGGACACTTGATTTGATCCAAAACGGATTGGAAAGGAGTGAATAATTTTCTGCAGAACTGAGAAGTCTTCTTCTGCAGAAACAGAGATTGTTCTTCTTAAAAACGGAGAACGTTGATTAAAGGTGGAGAAAGATGATCAATCTGGTCTGATAGTCTTCTGGACAATCTGAGGACTTATAATCAATCTTGAAGTTCAGTTTTGTTCAACTTTCTTGACAGTTCCAGACTGGAGAAAGTTGCAGTCCGTTTTTGACATGCTTAGATTCATGATGATTTATCTTAGTGATTCGAGAACAGTTTTGAGTAAAAATGATTCCTATCTGTTCTTTGCCATGTACTGATGAAATTGATATAAAGGATTAAGGCAGAATCAATGTAAAAGTGTTGGAGAATGATTGGTGAAGTGGCTGTGACAATCATTCTTGATTCTGCTGATCTTTCTCTGTTTGGTACAGTTTATGATCATGACTGTTTTATTTGTTTTTGATCTGATTTCTTTGCTTTGCTTGGTTCCTATCTTTAATAAAAACATTCAAGAGCACAGATTAAATTAACATAACATTTAGAATCATAATTAATATTCTTAATTAATCTTTGTTTATTTTCATCAAAACTTAATTTGAGAGTTTGTCTTAACAGAGAAGACTTTAACACATTCAATTTGACTACCAGGTGTTCAGTGGAGGTGTGATTCAGTTGGTGAATTAGTGGATTAAATCCTTCAAATTTGAAGGGACTAAACGTACCTACTGTTTTGGTAGTGAACTAGGATAAATTGGATGTGTTTATCTGTTTTGTTTTCATCATTTTGTTTTAATCTTGTTAAAACGGTTTATTTATTTATTTGAAACACAACTCAAACCCCTTCCACTTTCTTGTGTTTCTCGTTCTACAGTTAGTTTTGTGTTTTCCTTCTTCAAAGAGGCGAGATTATCTTCAATCATCTTAGCTTATCGTTAGCATCAGAAATAAGTTTTTCAGTACGATCCAATTTCTCCTTCAAATCGATTATAGTGTTCTCATTGTGGATCTTTTATGTTTCCAAGTCTAATATCTAGAAAAAAGTATCTCAACCTCTAAAAATTCCCTGTCTGTAGTCATCATAGAAGCACAAAAAGCAAAAACTATAAACAAGTACGACAATCTTTGTGCAAGGATGGCTTGACGCCTCAGAGCACTCACATCGACAAGGCAAGCCACATTAAATTCCCAAACGATCGTTCGAAGTGCAATTGAATTATTTGGAATTTTAGCGGCAAGCGCACACAAAAATATTTGAGCATCACCATTCACCACCAACTTATTTGATGTTGGATTCCATGTCGCATGTGCACAAATATCAACTTTCTACCCTCTATTGTTCTTTCTTTTTCTAGTAGGGCCCTTGAGATCGACATACGCCAAAGTCTTCTGAGTCATATTGGGTGTTGTTTATAGAGGATAAATCGGAACCCTAGTTGAAATCACCTTATTTCGACCCGTTTCATCTTTATTGGTGGGAAGAGGAGAAGAAGACGCTCCTAGATCCTTAGGGTCATAGTTCTGCATAAATGAAAGATAAGTTGTTTTTCTTGTAACAAAGCAACGAAAGCATATGCTGAACAAGTTATGATAAAAACAAGAAAAGAGAGAAACAAAGGTTACTTAAAACCAAGTAAGGAAGCCACCTAAAAGAGCATCGGCTTCAGCATGATCTTCACAAGCCAATAGCTCTTTGGTATAAATACAAGAATTTTGTATTACAACTCCCCATTCTTGTTCTATAATGGAACCCCATTCTTGTTGTAATAGAGTTATTTTTCAAACGTTTCCACATAGGCGCATAAAGGATTAGCATTGTAAAGGTCAACTTGGTTGAGCTCGATAATCTTAAAAGTTAATTCTTCTCTTCTTTAAAGGAAATTATGTTTTGTCCAAACATTTCGAAATCGACTTTGACAAGTCATCACGGGCTACCCCTTATTTTTTCCATAATCGGGTTCCATCCTCACCAGCTACCCATTTGGCACATAGAGAAACTTATACAATACATCGATAAATGGGCAAGGGATACCACTCCATCAATGAAATGACCGTCCGTGATCCAAATTGAAGTAGCAATGTGCAACTTTTATCGGAAGTTCAAAAACCAGTAGAGTAATATAAGTTAACCCAACAAGTAGTGTGGTCCAAAGTCATCAAGGATGGAAATTATCCGAACTCAAGTCAACAATTGTCTTCGTCAAATAATTGACTTAAGGGCAACTGTTTTTGGTCGGACTCATAATAATATAGCCCAAGCCCATCAAGAAGATAGGCCCATTTTGGGTCAAACTGATCCAACTGATAATGATACAAAAACTTCTCGAAATTAAGGCATACTCCACTCCATAAAGGGATCTGAATCTGATGACTATAATAACTCACCTATACTCTCAATTATAGCCACCAAATGGCCAAAATAGAGACGATAGCTCACCTATGTTCACATCTTAAGCTACTTGATGACAATCTAACCATTATTACAGTCATTTATGATGGAAATCGCTTTTTCTACAAGGAAAGACACGTGTACCATATAATATGGGGATCCAAGAATCACAGATCCCTTCTCTAATGATCGTAACATAATTCTTCTAAAAAACTCTAGAGAATCTTGTATAAAGGATTGACACCTGAAGCAATAAGGGTACACTAAATTCTAATCTAAAACACATTTCATTCTCCAACAAAACTTACTTGATCATCAAAATATATGCATGTACACAATCCCAAAGAAGAGCTACGATCCTTCGCCATCACCTTCTTCAAAGACAACATCATATTTCCTCCGGGAGCCAGGAGTCAAAGTTTAGTTTTGAACAATATTAAAAAAATATTAATTGGGTTTGCTATACTATTGGGTGGCTATGGATACGTGTCAACCTGACATGATGTGTTTGGTTTGGATTTTTTAAAATAGTTTGTGTCAATCTGAATCAACTTGATCAAACGTAAAGTGGTTTGGCTCAGGTAGATGATTCATGATTTGGAACCTAAACAATTCAAAAAAATTGTTAACATTTTTTTAATTTTGTTAATGTAGTTTAAGATTTTTATGTTTTAATCTAGAAGATTTTCAATTTAGTTCAAGTGTTAAAATTTAAAATGGTAAAATTTAGTATAAATATTAAAATAAATTATGAAATGAAATGTGATTTAATTTTACCTTTTTTTTGGATTTTTTATGTAAAAATTATGTCTTAGGACTCAAACTAACCTATTTTGGTTTCGTTTTTTAAGTAAAAATTATATCTTAGGTTTTTTTGGTTTGATTTGAAAGAAAAACAACAGTTTTTGTATTCAACACAATCAATGTATTTGATTCAGTAGGGTAAACGAGTTTGGTCCCTAATATAACGTGATCGATGATGAAAACAGCATAATGAAAAAAGGAGAACATATTGAAATGCAAATGCCGTGACTTTGACATACGTTTTTTATAATTTAATTTAATAAAACATTGGACTATCGACATGGTGAAAGTAATAAGTTGAAATTTCAAAACTATTATTTTTCCCTAAATATAAACAAAAAATTCAGGATCTTCATTTGAATCAAAATTTTTTGAACACTTAGTGGAGGTGAAAAATTGAAATTTCCGTGATAGAAAATAAAATCCAAAAATTTTAAAATTAAAATTTACAATTCTTGGAATATTCAATTTTAAAATTTCCAAAACAAACTTTATACACAAAAAATTATTTTTTATTAAAAGGTTGTGAAGCGCAAATGCAATATTAGAAAGGCATGCATTCAACTAAGTTCACACCTCAAATCCTCTACAACACCACATTAAAGTATATTTATGAAAATACAAGAAATAAATTTTTGTGGAGAACTAGACCAAAATTCAAGAAAACAAAACAATTATTTGAAATGACAAACACTTAGACTTATTAAAAACCTTTTCAAAAAAATTTGGTTGAATAAAATCATAATGAAGATAAAAAGCGTAAAGAAAACAGAAAAATAAAAATCCTATTGAAACGATAATTTGAAAGATCAAACCTAGCTATTACAGAAAATATTTTCCTTAATACAATCTGGTAATGAATTCCATCAAACAAACCCATGACTACAAAAAGCAACATTTGCTAATCTATCAGCACAAGTGTTCCCCAACTGAAAGATGTGAAAATTTTTAAAACAAAAACCTGTAATAGTATTAGGCTAATACTGTGAAAGCAGTTATTCCATACATTTTGCAAAGGCCACGGAACATTAGCAAGATCGGTGAAACCTTGAACCACCAACAAAGAATCACATTCACCTTAGAAATTAGTCCAACTTTTAGAATAAACAATCTCTATAGACAACATTGCTGCAATCAACTTAACATTTAAGAAAGAAGAAATACCAATTTAAGAAGCAAATCCCCCAAAGAAACTTCCTTTAGAATCCCTAAAAAGTGACTGCACAAGTACAAAGATCATGAGAACCTCTGGATGCACCATTAGTGTTTCATTTGATCTTATAAGTAGGAGGGGCCATTCAAACATTTTAATTATTATGAATTCCTTCATACAGAAGAAAAACCAATAGCTTATCAGGAAAATCCAATAGCTATCAATAATTGAGAAACACCAGATCCATATTTTCATGGCAAATGGACAATCAAGAAAAAGATGATGAGTAGATTTAAAGGCTACAATAAGAGACTATATCAAAACCTCTCCTTCTAAGATTATCATCAGTTAACAGAACATTTTGAATATGCTTCCACATGACCAAAGTCTTTGATAGAGGGTTCACAGAAGAGCAAATGAACTTTCTTTAACTAACAGACTGTCTTGAAGGGTTTCTTGATAAATAAGCTTCCTTAAAAGAGAGATGCTTAGAAGTTGATTGATCCCAACAAGTTGATTTGGAGCAAGAGCAATAGGAATAACCAATTTTTTTACAGCATTGATCAAATTTGGATGAGCATTTGAAAACAAGGAAGGATAACTCCAAGATCAATTCAAAAGGAAAATTGCAGTTGTAGTAGATAAACAATGTATGATATTATGATAAATATTTAAATCATCTGCAATTATGTTAGAATGCCACTTATCAGTCTAAAAAGATATATTAGTTCCATCTCCATTTTTCCAAGCTCTACAATTGACAATGTTGTCAAACATGTGTCTTAAAACTATGCCATATTCAAGAAGACAGATACCCAACAATAGGTTTCATATTTATTAAAAAGTCTAGTTTTAAGAGTGGTTTCCCATTGAAGATTTGAATGAAGCATGTTTCAACAAAATTTCATACAACCATCTTCATTAATATTAGATATACTTGTCACTCCAAGATCACCATCTTACAAAGTAGCACAAACTTTGCTCAAAGATAAAGTGACCAGCTTTCCACTTTCAATGCAGCCAGTCTAAATAAATTTTTAAACCATTGATGAATTTTGATTTAGTATATCGAAGAATATTACTGATAGAACAAGTTGAGCTTTCCCCATCATAATCAGCAGGTGACCTTTCAAGAGATGGTTGAACTTTGCTTTGAGACATTTCAGCAAATCGAGGGTCTTCACACAGAACAGCGGAAACACTTTGTTGTTTCAAGTGCCACATGGAAGCTCAACTTATGGTTCATTTCACTGTTTTTTCTCCACCACCACCTCCACTTGGACCATCAGATGCTTGATCGCACATGTTCACTTGTTTTTGTCATTTTTTTCCAGTTTAAGCATGCACTCTATTTCTTGGTTTCTAGTTTCATTTCACTTGACTACTTGGTTTGTAATGACTTCCTATGCTCCTTTGTGAGTGTATGCACTTTGTTGGATTGGTGTTTTGTTTCACGTTTTATTTCCTTGGATCCTTTTTAGCTTTGTTATTATGTACGTTTTTTAATATGATAATTCTAATTTGCTGGGTTTTTTTCCTTCACTTTTTGATAATGTCAAAGGGGGAGATTGAATATAAAGCACAACGTTTTGAAGTTTTTTTCAAAGTTTAAAGCACACACTAAGGGGGAGCTAATTCCTTGAAGTCTTATGAGAAATGGAAGTTTGTAATGCCGTCAATCAAATTGGGGGAGTATGTGAGTGTATGTTTCCTAGTTCTAGTTTATTTTGATTGATGTCAAATATAAGAATTAGATTAGTTTGATGTAGCAAAGTGATATCAATAATCCTTTTGACGGGGAATAAACACAGAAACACAATAACAAGTAATAGGCAGCGGATGTAAAATTCCCCCAACTTGCAAGAACCCGTGAGGAGCAACAACAGATATATGACAGCAAATTAATTAAAATAAAAGAACGTAAAGAACACCGATATTTTAACGTGGAAAACCCCTCAATGCAAGGGTAAAAACCACGGGTCGTCCAGACCAAAAAAATAGCTCCACTATAATCAAATAAGTTACAAGAGAGTCTCAAAAAGATGCACAAAGTGTGCCTACAACCAGCCAAAATAACAAAGCACTAAAGCTTACAAATGAAAAGCAAGAAGAAGAAAAAAACTAAAAAACCTGCTGTTGTGCAAGCACGATTCCTCCCCCTCCAGACATCTTTTCGCCGATCCGACCGTTGAAAACAAAGACCTGAGTGTTGCGAACCTACTGTCCACAAATCAGCTCGATCCAACGGTTAACGAATGCGCAGTCCATGTTTTTCTGAGACTGATTTAACAAACTCGGGAATAGGGTTTACTCTTCTCTTTTTTCTTTTAGTGATTGTCTTTGCTCTCAAAATAGTCTCTCTTTTACCACCCTAATTAAACCACTCTCCACTTAAATAAGTGAGACACATGGGCTACAATATTTGGGCTTTTCTCCACATAGGAAGGGAGTCCAATACCCAACACATATCCCCCTCACAACTATATGTGGAGATAATCGCCAAACCGGCGATATCACAACAAGTTTCAAACTTCCCTCTTGGTAATGCTTTAGTCATCATATCAGAACCATTATAATCAGTATGAACTTTAACCAACTCCAACAACTTAGCTTCCAAAACATCACGTATCCAATGATACCTCACATCAATGTGTTTGGACCTGCTATGAAACGTCGAATTCTTACCAAGATGAATAGCACTTTGACTATCGACAAATAATACATATTTGTCCTGAATAAACCCAAGCTCCTACAAGAATTTCTTCAACCAAATCAACTCTTTGCATGCTTCGGTAATGGCAATGAACTCTGCCTCAGTTGTAGACAATGCTACACATTTCTGTAATCTCGACTGCCAAGCCACAACTCTCTTTGCAAATTTAATCATATAGCTTGAAGTGGACTTCCTTGAGTCAATATCTCCAGCCATATCTGAGTCGGAGTACCCCACCAAAATAGGTTTGTCACCTCCAAAACAAAGCCTCATATATGTAGTACCACGAAGATACCTCAAAATCCATTTTACAACATTCCAATGCTCTCTACCTAGATTAGACAAAAATCTACTGATTGTACCAACAACATGCGCAATATCTAGTCTTGTACACACCATTGCATACATCAAACTACCCACATCAGAAGCATAAGGAACTCGTTTCATGTATCTTTTCTCATCTTCACTAGAAGAACTTTGTTTATAACTCAACTTAAAATGAGCAGCAAGAAGAGTACTTACAGCCTTAGAGTTTTCCATTTGAAACATTTGCAACACTCTCTCAATATAGTGTTCTTGTGACATCCAAAGTTTCTTCTCCTTTCTGTCACGCATGATTCTTATGCCAAGAATCTGTTTAGATGCTCCCATGTCTTTCATGACAAATGACTCACCCAACTGCTTTTTTAACCTGTCAATCTTGGAAATATTTTTCCCAACAATAAGTATGTCATCAACATATAATAACAGGATAATGAAATCATCGTTAGAAAATTTTCTAACAAATACACAATGGTCAGAAGTAGTCTTCATGTATCCTTGGTCACACATAATAGACTCAAACTTTTTGTACCACTGCCTTGGAGCTTGCTTCAAACCATATAGACTCTTTCTTAGTCTACACACATAGTCTTCCTTGCCTTCAACAAGAAAACCATCAGGTTGCTTCATGTAAATCTCTTCCTCCAAATCACCATGAAGGAAAGCCATTTTTACATCCATTTTCTCTACCTCTAAGTCAAGAGTAGCTGCCAAACTCAACACGGTTCTAATTGATGACATTTTTACCACAAGTGAGAAAATCTCATTAAAATCAACACCCTTTCTTTGACGGAAATCTTTCACCACTAATCTGGCTTTATACCTCGGAGACTTTGAGTTACTCTCAAGTTGCACTCTATAGATCCACCTGTTTTCCAAAACCCTTTTGCCTTTTGGCAACTTCACCAAATCATACGTGTGATTATCATGCAAGGATTTCATCTCATCATGCATTGCATCCAACCACTTTTGACTTTCTTCACACTCCATGACCTCTCGAAAACACTCAGGTTCCCCTTCATCAGTCAAATTCACATACTCATCAGAAACATACCTTGTAGATAGTTGTCTCTGCCTTTTAGATCTCTTGAGTTGGGTTAGAGATGATTCAGAAGCATCACTAAGATTCTCATCGTGTGACAACTCATGATCTTCACTAGTTGGAATATTTACCCCATCTCTAAGTCGATGATCATCAACACAATCATGTGGCTCATCATTCTGAACATTACCATCAGTAGTATACAAATCAGGAATAGGTGACCGAATTGGATCACCATCAAATAAGACGTTATCTCTCTCAGGTGTAGTCTTCTCCACCTTATCAATGTCTTCAATAGTTTGGTTTTCCATGAACACTACATCACGACTTCTAATAACCTTTTTGTTTATAGGATCGTACAACTTGTAGCCAAATTGATCCTCACCATAACCAATGAAGATACATTGCTTTGACTTTGCATCCAACTTGGATCTTTCATCCTTCGGAACATGCACAAAAGTCTTGCAACCAAAGACTCTCAAGTGATCATACTTGACATTCTTCCCAAACCATACCTTGTTTCGTACCTCACTATTCAAAGCGACAGTAGGAGTAAGATTAATAACATGCACCGCCGTGTACAGTGCCTCACCCAAATAATGTTTAGGCAACTTAGCTTTAGAGAGCATACACCTCACTCTCTCAACAAGTGTTCGATTCATCCTCTCTGTTAAACCATTCAGCTGAGGAGTTTTAGGAGGAGTCTTTTCATGTGCTATACCCTACTGTTTACAATAGACATCAAAGGGTCCGCAATACTCACCACCGTTGTCAATACGAACACGTTTCAGCTTCTTGCTTGTCTGCCTCTCAACCAAAGCATGAAATTGTTTGAATTTCTCCAACACTTGGTCTTTTGTCTTCAGAACATAAACCCATAGTTTCTTGGAGTAGTCATCAATAAAAGTAACAAAATAAAGTGCACCACTAAAAGATTTTACCTTTAAAGGGCCACAGACGTCAGAATGTACCAACTGAAGCAACTCTGACTTTCTAGAGGGAAGATGCCTTTTGAAGGATACTCTAGTTTGTTTACCAATTATGCAGTGAGAACATTTCTCCAAATCTACATTCTTCAATCCTGGAAGCAAATCCTTTCTAGCTAAGCAATTTAACCCTTTTTCACTAATATGGCTAAGCCTTCGGTGCCACAAAGATGATTCCATATCCACGGCATTCACACTGTATTCTGCAACTAAAGCTTTTGTCCAATACAGTTTACTAATTTTCTCCCCTCTAACCACAACCAAGTTGCCTTTACTGAGTTTCCACTTTTTAGAAGCAAAATGATTATCAAAACCACTTTCATCAAGCATATGCATGGAGATCAAATTGAAGCGAACATCTGGAGCATGTTTGACACCTTTAAGCAACAATTGCATTCCCATGTTGGTTTGCAAGCATACATCACCAACACCAATTACCTTAGATACACCATCATTACACATCTTCAAAACTCCAAAGTCACCTGAAGTATAAGATGTGAAGAACTCCTTCCTCGGTGTAACATGTATTGTAGCACCACTATCACTTATCCACATGCTCTTATCAGATACAAATTTAATTGACTCATAGTCACGGAGAATAACAAGATCATCACTAGTAGCAGTAGTAACATGGTCATCATCACTATCATCATCACGACCCCTTTGTTTCTGCTTACCCTTCTTGCCTTTGTTCTCCTTTTTCCACATAAAACAATTCTTCTGTATGTGCCCTGTTCTATGACAATAATGACACTCCATATTTTTGTATCTAGACTTGGACTTGCTTCTGTTGTTTTCTCTACAACCCTTCGGTTCTTTTTTCTGACTTCTTCCCCTATTTTCAGTGACAAGAACTTCAGATTGAGAAGAAGAACCCTGTGCCTTCCTTCTCATCTCCTCATTCAAAAAACCACCCTTAGCCGTTTCCAAGGAAACAACACCATTAGGAGCTGAACTCGTTATAGAAACCCGAAATGTCTCCCAAGACTCTAGTAAAGATAACCGTATAAATAGTCCCAATAGCTCATCATCAAACTTGATACCCATTCCAGACATTTGATCAAGGAACCCTTGAAATTCACTCAAGTGGTCCGAAATAGACGTTCCATCCTTATACTTCAAACTTATGAAACTATTCAGTAAGAATAATTTATTATTCCCTGATTTAGAGGCGAACAAAGTCTGCATCTTATCCCACATAGTTTTTGCATTTGTCTCATTAGCAATATGATTATAAACATTATCTTCTACATATTGCCTAACAAAACCACATACCTGTTGATGTTCAAAATCCCAGTCTTCCTTAGATTTATTATCCGACCTTTTAGAACCAAAAGTAGGAAGATGCATTTTCTTCACAAATAACAAATCTTTCTTCTTGCCCTTCCACAAATGGTAATTAGTACCATTCAAGCATACCATCTTTATATTCATATTTGCCTCCATCCTTCAAGCAAGTCAAATAACCCTTTAACCAAGAACTCTAATGCCACTCTGATGGAGAATAAACACAGAAACACAATAGCAAGTAATAGGCAGCGGATGTAAAATTCCCCCAACTTGCAAGAACCCGTGAGGAGCAACAACAACAGATATATGACAGCAAATGAATTAAAATAAAAGAACGTAAAGAACACCGATATTTTAACGTGGAAAACCCCTCAATGCAAGGGTAAAAACCACGGGTCGTCCAGACCAAAGAAATAGTTCCACTATAATCAAATAAGGTACAAGAGAGTCTAAAAAAGATGTACAAAGTGTGCCTACAACCAGCAAAAATAACAAAGCACTAAAGCTTACAAATGAAAAGCAGGAAGAAGAAAAACACCCAAAAACCTGTTGTTGTGCGAGCATGATTCCTCCCCCTCCAGACGTCTTTTCACCGATCTGGCCATTGAAAACAAAGACCTGAATGTTGCGAACCTACTATCCAAATATCAGCTCGATCCAACGGTTAACGAATGCGCAGTCGATGTTTTTCTGAGACTCATTTAACAAAATCGGGAATAGGGTTTACTCTTCTCTTTTCTCTTTTGGTGATTGTCTTTCCTCTCAAAATAGTCTCTCTTTTACCACCCTAATTAAAACACTCTCCATTTAAATTAGTGAGACACATGGGCTACAATATTTGGGCTTTTCTGTACATAGGAAGGGAGCCCAATACCCAACACCCTCACACCTTAGTTGATTTTGAAATATTCCCTAAAAGCAGCACATGTCTTGGAAAATTACTTTGAAAAACATAAATCATTCAAAATAGGTTGATTTGAATCACACCATATATAATTCAAGTCACCCTATCAAAAACAACGTACAAAATGGTCCAGAACAACACTTTATAGACCCTGATTTGAATCATGATTCGCTTCACCTTGTCGTTTTTTGCTTTTTTTTAGTGCATTAAAATTGATTTATCATATACTACAATAAATATCAATTACCCTCACTCATTATAACTTAACATTCATAATTATTCTCTATTTTCTCTCATACAAAGAACTCTTTTAAAACTCTTAGAAATTTGTTGGTGTGTATTTGATTGTGAGAAAACTTATTCTTGAGTGTTTCAAGGTTGCAATTGAAAAAGGAAAATAATTTCAACACCTTACTTATAGAAAGGAAATTCTAGGATTTAGGTTTGTGACCTTCAAGATTGAAGGAAAGCCAACTCAATTGAATGGAAGACTTTAGAGAATATTCAATTGGAGATTGAAGAATCAAATGAAGGGTTTTATCAATTGGAGTGTAGCAGATCAAATTGAAGATTGTGACCAAATCTTGTGGATCAAGATTTGGGGTTTTTTAAGAATAAATAGAGATTGATGATCTTTTGAAGGGTAATTTGCTTTAGATTCATAAGATTTGAAGGAGTTTTATGTTGTATTCAAATTAAAGGATGAAAATCTCTCATCATTTATGAGAGGACTCAATGTAGGTCATGCAAGGACGAAGTGACTAAACCAAGGTAAAATCTTGTGTTATGTTTCCTTTTTCCTTAATGCAATTATTGATGAATGCAAAGTATTGATTCTTGAAACGAAATTTTTGGTCCATGTGAAAAAGTTTATGCACAAATGTTGATTAAAATTGTTTATAAATATTTTTGTTTAGTTGTGTGTAGAAAATCATTTCACAATTGGTTGAAAAACAATCTTTCAAGAACATTGATTAAAATGATAATCTTACTGTGACTTTTGCTTGTATTGATAATTGTTTTTTATCTAGTTTTTAGACATAAGGTGAAAAACAAAAGTCTAGTGTAGTACATAATTTTTATTGATGTTCTTCATAATTTTTGCATTGTTGTAGTTCTTAGTTTTGGTATTTGTTGTTATTATGTTTGGTTTAGATGTTATTCAAAGTGGTATTCAATTTGTGTATTGGTTGTTGATTGATCTTTATTAATTACCTAATTTAAGTCAAAAGAGAATTAACAAATTGAATTGTTGTTATTAAAGTTTAGTTTTTTGCAATCAATCTCATAGTTTCTATCAATAGTTCTAGTAAGCATCACTTTCATTTCGCAAAAATGTTTTAAAAATGATTTTTATCCGTTGCATACAAAGGAATCTATTCACCGCCTCTAGATACGGGTAGCCATTGGGCCTAACAAGTGGATCATGAGCCATGTCGTTTTTGTTTAAAAGGTGTAAAAACCTTAAGAATTAGTCTTAATGGGTTACCCAGAATCCTAGAGTGCCTATAATTGAGCCCTTGTATTCAAATGAGAAAACTATGCCTATTGGAAAGATTTTATGAAAGTCCATATCTTGTCTTATAATATGGAGGTTTGGAAAGCTATTGATGATGGACTTTTTGGCCCATCAATTGTAAAGGATGATAAGGCGATTGATAAACTCGAGATTGATTGGACTATCTTAGATAAAAAAAAGGTGCAAAATTATTGGAAGGCACTAAAGATGTTGGAAAACATTAGAAATGGGGGTTTGAATTGTGTTTTGCCATTTCTGAAAATTATTTGAGTTGCATAACCAAAAGATATACTCTTTATTAAATCATAAAGAACTTAGATTATTAAAATAGAGAGAGGGAGAGAGAGAGAGAAAGGACACAAGGATTTTTATACTAGTTCACAACAGACTTTTGTTACATCTATTTAAGCAATAGCATAGTTGATGATTTAATCCACTATTTAAGCAATAGAATACAAGTATTATTTACTTTGCCTCTTCAGGCTTTGAGTATTTTTCTTATGCCTCTCAAGGCAGTTATCATCAGCATCCTTCTCAACTTTTGATTCATGAGTATTGTTATACCTCTTCAAGTACCTCTTATGGGTGAAAGAGTTGTTGTCACTATCAAGCTGACTTACATCAGTTCCAATTTGTGTCTGATTTGATACACAGTTTGTTTCTAGGATTCTAACTCTCGTTGAGAGACTTTTACATTTGAAAGCCTATATCATTTCAAGTGTATCAAACAACTTGATTGATTTACATCAATTCTAATAACTCTAAACAAAGAGGATTTTTCATTCTTTTCTTTTGATGTGTTTTAGGAATTTTTAAGAAATTCTTCTTATCACATTTCTTTTTTCATTCTCTCAGTTAACTTTTTCATATTGACTGGTTTCTACTTAAATATTGATAAATATATATGTTGAGAATGTTACCCACAGAGATCTTGAATCAACATTTAAGACAAATCAATCTTTAAGACACATCCATATATATCGTCATAATCAATTTAGCGTATCTTGATTTGAGAAGACATATCTCAGAGAATGAAACTATTAGAGGATGTCATGTGCTTGTTCGTTTAGAGGATAAGTCCATTATGATGAGTAGAGGATGTTAGAATGTCGACTTCTTATCAAAGAGTTGACTTGATCATAATGTTTATTTGAAGCATTGACCAGAAGGTCAACTGGTATACTAGAATTATCGGACGCAAAGCTTTCTTCCTTTGATCTTTAAAGGGACAATCATTGACTTGTATATTTTTTGACTTTAACGCTTTGACTCGGACTGTAGATTATCACACGTTTATTACAATACTTCGTATTGCTATATTATGACTTACACTATTAGTAAACATGATTACTTGTTTATTTAGTGATAATATTTTTTGTGTTAAAAACACTTAGATTATTATCTCTAATTTACTCATAATTTATGCTACCTTAAAATAGATAGTCATTAATATAAATATTTGTCTTTTAATCTAATATGCACACTGAACGACTACAGTTAGCGGATAATTGTTTTTACTTGTTTGTTTAGTTATCATCAAAATATCAATAAGAGGATTGTAGCTAAAACAACTTGTGCACTAACAATCTCCCCCTTTTTAATGATGACAAACAACTATATAATTAATAAACAATTTTCCTTCACAAAATAAAGTTGAAAAGAATTATCCCGTTGAATGTAGTAGTCAAAAATTGTTTAACTTAAAAGTCCTTTGAACATCTTAAAAAAACTTTTAAATCAATATTCTTGGACTCCTCCTGAATATGATAAACATGATTCTTAAGAATTTCAAACTTATTAAGTTATTTTATATATTTGGTACACATGAGGGTAAAAATTTAAAAAAGGAATTAATAGAAGGGATGGACACATAGATAAGAAAACAGATAAGGAATACACACATTATCATAATTTTTACAATTCTTTTCAATTTAATTCACATATTACAAGGATATTAATATTGGAACCAAGTTGGTTTTATACTTAGAGTTTTGATGTTAACAAAAGTATTTTATGAGAACAATATATTTTACTTCACATAGTTTGAAAGAAGACTTGTGTTTTCGAAGACAATCTAAAAGAAGATTTCATCAAAAAAAGATATGAATTATTTACAAGAAGATTTTATCAAGATTTATCACAAGAAGATATGAATTATTTACAAGAAAAGTTGATCAAGATTTATCTACAAGAAGATATGATAAATTTACAAGAAGATAAGAATTATTTAATAGAAGATATGATCAAGAATTGTTTACAAGAAGAAACACTGACAAGAAGATACATTTATATTTGCAAAGTTATGAATCAGATTCTGATAAAGGAAAAAATCCTGAATTGGACTTAGTCATATTCCTACTTGTGAAAATTTAAGAATTGGTCCAACACTATGTTCCCGCCCAAATCAAAGCAAGCAATAGGAATGAAGTTTCATCTAAAAATTTGCAAAAGCAATTTTAACAAAATACGAATAATATCAATCTGAAGAACATAAAAACTCAATTTGAACAAAATACGAACATAATCAATCTAGAAAAACTGCTCAGATTGGACTAGAAATAAAGAATTGGCTAAAGAACATACTATCAAAAAGCATCTTGTTTAGAATTATTTTTGAATAAGATCATTGTTGACCAAACTAGGAATGAAGATACAATTCAAAATCAAACAAGGACTAAATTGAAGCCCTAATTTTATCTATAAATAGATACTCAAGGCTGAAGAAGAAGATCATCAAAAAACCATAAAAGAATAGACAAACTCAAGCTCAAAATTTCAAATTCATTTTAGAGTTAAAAGAGAGAAACACATGGTAGAATGAGAAATATTGAGTGCTTTTCTTAGAGTGTGATGGTCATTGTTATAATCAGCTTGTTAGAAGCAACTACTCAAGTTCTAAAACTTTGTATTCAAACTCGATAGTGGTGTTAGTGTACCTTCAACAATCTGGGGTTGTCAATATCAATATTTGACACAAGATCATTGTTTGACAAGACTTACTTGGAGGGTCAAGTGCTTTGTAATTCAAGATGTTGAGTTAGTGGATTAAATCATTCTGATTAAGAGTCTGGAAGTATTCAAGTTAGTGGTGAACTAGGATAAATTACTTGTGTCACTCTATTCTTGCACTCCTTAGTTTTGTTATTGCTTCTACTCTAAGTAAATGATCAAGTCTGAAACCAGTTTAATCAAATAATAAAAAAGTTATCAACTTAGTCAAACACAATTTAACCCCTCATCTCGTGTTTGCAACGTCAATTCGTATCGGAGCGCGGTGACAAGGCTGAGTGTCCTTTTAGTAATTGTCATGATTTATTATTTAATTAATAATTATTCTATGTGAAAATAAATAAAATTAAATTTTATCACCCTCAATTTTACCTGAATAATTATAACCTTTATTTTTAATTAATTTTTTTGGCATGATAATTACATGTGGACGATTTATGACGTGATTATTTCCTAAATGGACTATTGTGTATTTTGTTTATTTGATTAGTTTCGATAATCATGAAATTGATGTGTTAGATATATTTGTTTTATTTTGTTATGTGTGACTTGTAGTGATATTCTTGTCTTGCTTGATTTATTTTAGTTGATAGAAATATTAGTTGAATTATTTAATTAAATTAGAATTTATAGAAGTTATATTGTTTGCTAGTTTTATTTTCGATCAAATAAGTATTTATTTTAGGGGATAATAGAGTTAGTGAAACACAACCCGTATAACTGTTTTGAAAATATTTTTGGTCCATCCATCTTTAGAAAAAAAAATAGTGATTTGACTCATTCTTTTTACTCTCCTTCATGACAAGATTTTATGACAATTCATGGTGTTGTATTGGCATAATATAGACTTTATATCATCGTCTGAACCAATTAAAGAGGAGATAATGTACATTAACTCATTCTTAACACCTTTAATTCATTTTTTAAAGGAAGGTTACAAATTTAATTATGGGTCTTATCTTTTTCGTGCAATTAAGAGAAGACAAAAAAAAAAGACTCTCCTCCTTTGTTATATCTCACGCCTCCCTCGCTCGTAAATCGAAATTATAATTTTATTTTAATTCTCTACAAAAAAAATTCTACACAATTTTTGGTGTCTACACACGTTCCTATTCTATTCCCATACGTATTTTTGTTTTCTCCTAAATTCCCAAATTTTCCATCACAAACACAAGAAAGAAAAAAAAGAGAGAAACATAGTCTCCTTCCTTTTCTCACACCATCATTATCATCAAGTCGAATTACAATTTTCTTTATTAAAAATCTCAAGTAAAGTTTGGACTTTTGTCTTGTTCTTTGATTCGTGGGGCTTAGAACGTGTTGCTATGAAGTAAAGCACCTAAGGTAAGGACTTTCCCCCATGCAAGGTTAGGCTAGATATTAAATTAATAGTTTGTAAGATATTGATATGATGTCTTGATGTCTTAAAAGAATAATGTTGATTTTATGTTTGCCTTAAAGAATTTAACTATAATGTTTTGTTTTTATGAGTAATATGTTTGCCTTGATAAACTTAATTATAAAATTTTGATTTTTATTATCATAACATGAGTAATATGCTTGTTGTCATATATTTGATGTAAAGTTTCTATTTTTGTGTTGTCTAGGTGTACTTAATTATAAAGTTATGATTTTTTATTATGATCTCATGAGTAATATGTTTGTTAGGATATTTTTAATTTAAAGTTTCAATTTTTGTGCTATTTCATTTCAAAGTTTTGATTTTTATGAATACTATATGAGTCTTGGGGGAATTGATAAAAAGTTTTAATTTTTAATTGTGATAACATGATTAAGTTGATTTTTGTGATGTGTTTAGTGGTAAACCTTGATTTGTATGCCTAAATGGCTAATAATGGGAGAAATTTTATAGTAGAAGAAATAAAGTTTATATTTGTATGTGTTCTTCGTTATTATAGTTTTGATGTCTATCAATAACACATCGCTAATCCAATTTTATAGTTTATAAAATTTAAGTTGTGACTCTAAGACATTTATTCACGTGTTTGTGTGTTATATATTTCGGATAGCAAAATTACTGATTCTTGATTGTAAGCATCCATGAGAATAAAACCTTGCTGTCATATGTGGTTAAAATTTAACCTTGAATATTTTATCTTTGTGGTTGCCTAAGTGGCTGCTGATTTGTGTTTTAAATATTGTTATCTTTGTGGTTGCCTAAGTGGCTGGTAATTTGGGTGTTGGACATTGTTCTCTTTGTGATTATCTAAGTGGGTGGTGACGTGTACATTTTGAGCATCATTATCATTTCATGACATAGCATATGCATCTTTGTGGACGCCTATGTGGCTAGTTTAATTTTCCCCATTGGTATGGGTGACTTCTGTGTGGACGCCTGTGTGGCTGGTTATATCCGGATCATATACTTTTAGGAGCATACATAACTTGCATACATTTTATAGTTATTTTTATTTTGATCTAATTATTTGTTCTAAGGTGAGTTGCCACTTGATTTATTTAGATGCATATTATGACTTTTGATACATCCTTGTGAATAATTAAAGAATCAATTTTTTTAAATCTTTTATTACGAAAAGATTTTATATTCATATTTTATGGCTGTTATCTTACTATTTGGTTTAATTTTTCCGTGGGATGAACTGACCCCTTACACCAACATTTAGGTACTAATGATATCTAAGAGGTTCATGAATGATGTTTGCTTGGTGCATGCGCGTGGAAAAGAGGGGATTTTGACTTAAAAATAATATTTGTATTGATAAATCTGAAGTGGTACATTTCTAAATTTTCTTTTCATTTCATCGTTAATTTTAAATAGAAATGTGGAGGTGAGGTTCCTTCCTCTAGGAAAAATTTGAATCAGTCAACCTTGTTTTTTTTATTTCACTTAAAGAGAATTTATTATGTTTTTGGACGTAAGTGAATGTTTTTCTAACAATGAGCATATTATCCTTGAAAGAATAATAATAATAATAATAATAATAATAATAATAATAATAATAATAATAATAATAATAATAATAATAATAATAATAATAATAATAATATCTAATAAATCGCATTATGTTCCTTTACCCAAAATAATAATAATAATATCTAGCGAAATTTTCCTTTATTACATGATGTACCACTCCTAAGAAAAAAAATTATTTTCGTTTTTAAAAGAAAACAAATATCTTTAAGTAATGTCTTGGATCAAAATATGGGGCGTTACACTAAGCATTTTACAATGTTTGAGGAAAGATCCAAGGGTTAAACATATCTGGATTCATGAAGAACCTGTTGGAGGAAAGATCAACAGACCACCTATGTTTGATGGACAACATTTTGAGTACTAAAAGGAGAGGCTGAGAAATTTCTTTATTTCACAAGATCTTGAACTTTGGGTCTTGGCGGAAGATGGTTATACTGCTCCAAAGAATATTTATTGTATTTAGATTCCAAGGAAAGAGATGGATGTTGATCAGAAGAAGATGTACAAGATG
The DNA here is from genome assembly GCA_037974755.1 of Cicer yamashitae. Classification (NCBI taxonomy): domain Eukaryota; kingdom Viridiplantae; phylum Streptophyta; class Magnoliopsida; order Fabales; family Fabaceae; genus Cicer; species Cicer yamashitae. The sequence goes on from JBBPBQ010000004.1 coordinate 33,394,717, forward strand.
CATCATAATTCCAAAACATTTGTGATAAATGCAATCACTTTCAAGGACTTTGGCAAGTGCATGAACAAGGAGACAACAAAGAATATTTATGACAGTTAGATTCTGATCTATGAAGGAAGCAAGCAAGTTTAAGAAGAAAATGCCAACTTCATAGTATAAAAAAGTATGAGTTGTTCAAGATGGAAGAAGATGAAGACATTTAAATAATGTTTTCTAGATTCAAGACTTTGGTCGCATGATTAAAGATTCTTGAGAAGAGTTATACTACTACTAATCATGTGAAGAAGATACTAAGAAGTATGCCAAGCAAGTGGAGACCTAAGATCGCTGTCATTCAGGAAGGAAAGGATATGAATACTCTTAAACTAGAAGAATTAATCAGCTTTCTCATATCACATGAAATTGAACTCGTAGAGGATAAGCCCAAGAAGAAGCAACCAACCTTGGCTTTGAAATCCAAGCAGAAGAAAGTTCTGAAGGCAACAACAGAATCAGAGGATGATGATTCAGAGGATCAAAATGAAGACTCAAAGGAAGAGGAACTTGCTTTCATATCCTGAAAATTCAGAAGATGTGGTATAACAAAAAGAAGAAATTCTTCCAAAGATATTCCAGACAGTCCAACAAAGGAAATTATTATAAATCTAACAAGAAAAGCATCATCGTTATGGATGCAATGAACCTGGACATATCAAGTCAGAATGTCCAAATATAGAGAAAGGGAAATGACTTCTTGAACAAGAATCACAAATTGGTTTTAAAACTGAAAACACTTATGAAAGAAAATGCAAACCTAAATGAAGAAATTAATGTTGTAAAGAATCAGAGTGCTGAAGTTAAAACAGAAAATGTAACTCTGAAAACTAATATTGTTGAACTTAAGGCTGAAAATCTAACTCTGAAAAGTAACAATAGTTCAACATCAATTGAAAATACCACATGTAACTCTAATAACCATGAAGAAGTATTTTAAGATTTTCTTGCTAATGGTGTTAGTAGAAATGGTAAAAGAGGTCTAGGATTTGAAGAAACTATAACTGAACATAAACATATTCCCTTTAATATCTTTTGTACTGTTTGCTCTAAGAAATGTCACACTAAAATATCTTGTCCTATGCTAACCACACGAAAAGACAAGAAACCTTTCAGAACTAACAATTCATGACCCAACTAGATTTGGTTACCAAAGGATAAATTGTTTATGTTTCAGATGTTCTAAGAAACCAAATTGAAACACTAGTCATGGTGTCTGGTCAATGGATGCTTGGAATATATGAAGGGAAAAAGGTATGTGTTCCAAGACCTAACAAACAGAAGCCATGTGACTCTTGAAAGAAAGCTGAAAGACTAGATGATTGGAACTAAAATATCAAATGAACCAGAAATATCAGAAAAATATGGATCTTCAACAGAAGCAAAACTGTGAAAGAAATCACACAAATCAATAGAAGCAAAACTGACAGAGTAATGACACATATCAATAGAACTGGAACTACTAGAAGAATCAAAACAACCATCAATTTCAGAAGAACCTAATACATCAACAGAAACAGAAGTGTTAGATGAACAATTCGAATCAAGAGATTTCTCTAAACACTTCTATCAAATTCATCAAGACTACAAACCTAGATGGGAATTCAAATCCCCTCATCCAGAACCTCTAATAAGAGGATATGCAATACAAAATCTGAAAGCCAGAAAAGAAGAACTAAGAGGGTTTTTAGAGTAATGTAGAAACAAGTTGGTTTCTAGGTTGTATTTCTCTAATATTTATTTATCTGTTTGATATTATGTTTACTGGGATAAGAAGCTGATTGATCTTAAAAATCAAAGCAAGATGAGTATTTTGCAGGTTCTCAAAATTTAGAGGAGCAAGGATAATCACAGAATCTGAACAGTTTAGCAAAAGCAGAATACAAGTTTGTTGTTCAGAAACAAGTAGAAACCACAAGAAACAAAATTGATGTTTTGGCTGTATTGATTCCACTCTTCAATTATCTAATTTATATTATGTTTTATGACAATAAGATTGACCTTAAAAAGTCAAAGCAAGTTGAGGATATTGCAGGTTTAGTAGAACTAGAGGAAGCTAATGTAGACAAACTAGATGAACATGAAAAATTAAAGGATACAAGCAAATCAAATGAAGATGACAAATTTTCAGAGGATGAATCTAATCAAGTCAGGTACAGTCAAGATAAGTCAGAAAGAAGATCTGGAAGGAAGTACAAGTCATATCATCCTGACACTCTAACCATTGGAAGTGCAAGTGATCATTTGATGACCAGATCATCACTAAAAGATACCACTTTGTTTGGCTTACTCTCATCAATTGAGCTTATCTCTATTGATGAAGCATTGGTAGATGATGGATGGATTCTTGCAATGCCTGAAGAGTTAAATGAATTAAAGAGAAATGATGTTTGGGATCTAGTACCTAGACCAAAGAAGAACATTATTGGAACCAAGTGGGTTTTCAAAAATAAGCTAAATGAAAAAGGTGAAGTGGTCAGAAACAAGGCAAGACTTGTCACACAAGGCTACAATCAGCAAGAAGGCATTGATTACAGTGAAACATTTGCTTCAGTTGCTGGGTTAGAAGCTATTTGTATCCTACTTTCTTTTGCGGAAAATAATAACATTACATTATGGATGTTAAAAGTTCTTTTCTAAATGGTTATATAAGTGAAGAAGTCTATGTCAAACAACTCCCAGGTTTTAAAAATTATGAATTTATAAATTTCTAAATCATGTTTTTAAACTTTGTAGAAAATAATAGGAGATGACATTCTTATTATTCAAATTTATGTTGATGACATTATTTTTGGATTTTACTGATGACACTCTTTGTCAAAAAAATTTAAATTATATTTGAAATTTTCACTCATAATAAATTTGGTATAATTTTTTGTTAATATTATTACTGATAAAAAATTCCATAAAAAAATAATTACTTTTTGATTCTGAGTTCCAAATCTTTCACATAATGAGAGAAAATAATATTTTTGTGAATTTTAAAATTCAAAAAAATATTTTGATATTTTCAACTAAGATAGAAAGGCTTCTGAAAACAATAAATTAGATATAAAGGTGTGGGAATTTGGTGTGGGCGTATCACGTAGATTCTTGTCCAGTTAATTTTTTTTTTTTTTTGCTCTGTTAAACATTTAATCTTTTATTAGATAAAAAAGGTCGTCGATCTGTCTATGATTTTTTTTTGGATGGAGTTGGCGCGGGTCCACATTTCAACCAATATTTTTTTCTGTCTTTTGGGTTTATTTGTGTTGCATTCGCTGCAATTATTTTTGTATCGATCAACTATGATTGTTTTTGACTTCTGGGGTTCCCCAAAAGTTACTACTGCCTAGTGCCTACCTAAAATTGAGAAGTTAGCGGCTAAGAAAGTAGGTTGAATCTTCTCAAAGGATCACCAATACTTCAAAGCATATAATATTAAATGTATTTTTAATTTTAACTAATGAATGTGTGAGAAGTTTTTATAATTTTTATTAAAATTATAAACATTTTCATAACTGTCTTTTTTGTTAGTTGAATTGCTTTTGGATATATTTTTAAATAGTTAATTTAATCTCTAAAAATATTGTTTTTATTCAATTAAGTTTATAATATTATTTATAAAAGAGACACCAACTTTGATATATCTAGAAATAATAAAGCATTTTATTAATGACTAAAATAATTTTTTGACTTGTACTTTAATATAATGTCACCCTCTTTTATTTTTACACATATATATATCGATCTATGATCTCTAAATATTTCAAAATGGAAGAAGAATATGTGTTGGATATGATTCAAATATATTCGTAGAATACTTCCGTATACATATTCTAGAGGAATCCAGAATCTTTACTCATTTTAAAAAAATTATATTATTCCATACCTTTCAGATACCTCTAGAGTACTTTTGAATATATATCCTATCAATATATTTGAATTCTTCTATATAGACACGACACAATGAGAGCAGTACACTTTTAAATTACTTATTTATAGATTTTTAAATGTTTTTTAATAAGTTAAATACATTTTCAAATTAGTAAAATGATACATTTTAAAATATGTAGTTTTTATATTTGTAAAAAATATATATATCCCCACATAAACAAAAGAGAAGCTCTGACCCTTGTTATAGCTTCTTTGTTGACAACCGCGTTAAAATATAATATTTCTATTTAGGCAAAAACTCTACAACTTTTATTTTCATCACAATTATCATTAATGAATTATCATTTCTATAGTTATACAATAATGAAACTATTATGTCTATTTCTTTTAGTTAAAAGTATTTTTTACATACATATTTTTATTAAATCTTGTTAACATATCTAAACTGTCTTGTATGTTGAATTTAAAAAAAAATGCATAACATGTTTACATGTCGTACGTAAACAAAAATTATTTTAAAATTGTTGATATATTTAATATAAATTTTAGATTAAATACATTAATATTTTAGAATCATTTTTATTTATATTTTATTTAAAAAATATAAATATTAAAGTCCAAATATTTATTTGAGATTTTTAAATAACAATAAAATTTATAATCATATATCATCTCAATCACACTACAGTGATTTTTAAAAACATTTTATAACTTGATTAATTTAAAAAATATAAACAAGTCCCCTTCCATATTTCTCCTCAAACAAATCCTAAGCATATTCGTATGAATGATGTCGCATTACTAGATGACTTTTTTTTCTTTTTCTTTTTAGATGGTAATACTTGTAATGTAGGGGGACCATTGTATTAGGTGCCATAGGCACTCATAAATAATACTATAAATAATTAAACTTTTGTAACGTGTTGACAAGAATTCAAAGGACAATCGATAATTAATAACCATCTTAGCTTAATTATTTATGTTAATCTGATAGATTAGATTACCACAATAATTTTGTTTTTTGATTCCCACTGTCCTTCCGTTAAAGTGCATTTAATTGGATGCATTTCATTAAAAAATTCAAACGATAGAAAAACTACAGATAATATATGTACTATGGTGGATTTGTTAATATAATATAACTAGAGCCATTATTGGAGCACAAGAGGCATAAAGCTCCAAACCTTTCACGACGCTCTTATTGGTGCCACTAATCAACTGAGATGTCTATTATGAGTTATGACTTTTGGAGCCATATTTAATTATGCATAATGGTGAAATAGAAATTTCTAACCTATGGCTTGTGCATTTCAATTACCACTACGCCAAAAATAGCATTTTACAGCGCGTTTTTTACAGTGTTTTTTAATTAAAAGCGCTGTTGTATAATATTCTAAAATTAATGGATGATACAACAATGCTTTTCTGACAAGCGCTTTTGCAAAAGCGCTGTTGTAGAGTCGTATAGGGTCATAACGTTTACAGTGCTTTTTCTGAAAGCGCTGTTGTAGGGTCACATAGCGCTTTCACATAATGTGTACAACGCTTTTAGAGCGCTTTGTATACAAGCGCTGTAAAATATAGCGCGCTCCTATACAAAACGTTTACAGCGCTTTTTAGAGTGCTTTGTATATAAGCGCTGTAAAATATAGCGCTTCCATATTATGTTTACAACGCTTTTAGAGCGCTTTGTATATACGCGCTATAAAATGTAGCGCTTTCACATAATTACAGGGTCTTTTAGAGCGCTTTATATATAAGCGCTGTAAAATGGTGTGTATTTGATAAAAATCATTCCCTTTAAAAATCATTCCCTTTAAATATATAATTTTATTTTTAACTGTGTATACCACAATTTTATATATAACTGTACAGAACCTTTAAATAAATAAAAACATATTTAATACGTTGTCTCTCTAACCCTACGAACCCTCTTCTCTTCTACCGTGCGCCCTCTTCTCGCTGAACCCTCCTTTATTGTGCACCCAGTTCTACTGAGTGATTGTTGTCTCAGGTACTGTATTTATTAATTTGTTGTTGTCACTAAAACTGATAAATTGTTACCTGATAAATCATATAAAATGTTACCTGATAGTAGATGGCATAACCTTGATAAATCATATAAAATCTATTCTATTTTGAAATCTGTTCGATCTTTTCTGTTTTGAAATTAGACTTGTATGCATAACCTTGGACCTTGGTTTCCAATTTCCAATATTAGACTATATATACTATAGATTGGTATAATATTATCAGTAGCTTATCATTTGTGTAACACTGCATTCATATAGGTCATATAAATTGGACCGGTAATGGATGTTTGCCAATCGATTGTCAAAAGAGTATGAAAATGGAGTGAAGGAGTTTGTTGAGTTTGCAGTGAAGAATGCAAAAGACCCAAATCAAATCATTTGTCCTTGTATAAAATGTTGTTTTTGAAAACGCGTTAGAGCAGATCAATTGGAAGGACATTTAGTATGACATGGAATTGATCAAAGCTATACATGTTGGATAAGACATGGTGAGAAAAAAAACGGGAACACTAATTTTGAGAATGGTTCGACATATGCTTCAAATGATTTCGACACAGATCCATATGAACGGGACCGAGTTGAGGATATTGCAAAAGCAGAGAAACCATTATATAATGGTTGTACTAAATTCACAAGACTGTCGGCGATATTAAAATTGTACAACTTAAAAGCGAGTAATGGATAGTCTAATAAAAGCTTCATAGAATTATTAACACTCCTAAAAGATATGTTTCCAGATGATAATGAACTTCCCAATCGAACCTACGAGGCTAAACGAATTTTGTGCTCTATTGGCATGAGTTACGAAAGGATTCATGCGTGTCCTAACGATTGCATTTTATTTCGAAAAGAATATGAATTACTAAAGGCGTGTCCGAAATGTAATGTCTCTCGATATAAGTAGAAAGAATCTACTCCAGCAAAAGTCGTGTGGTATTTTCCTATAATACCAAGATTTAGGCGCATCTATCGCAGTGAAGAAGATTCAAAACACGTTACATGGCTTGCAGATGAAAGAATTAGAGATGGAAAGTTTTGACACCCTGCAGATTCTACACAATGGGCAAAAATTGATCACGAGTATCCTGATTTCAGGAGAGAGTCAAGAAATCTACGACTTGCACTTTCTACTGATGTAATGAATCCACATGGTATTCAAAGCATCTCACACAGCACGTGGCCTGTGATTTTGTTGATTTATAACCTACCTCCATGGTTATGTATGAAGCATAAGTTTGTGATGTTGTCTTTGTTAATTTCTGAACCCAAACAACCGGGGAATGATATCGACGTATACTTGACTCCTTTAATTGAAGATTTAAAAAATATGTGGGAGACGGGTGTGGAAGTTTATGATGGGTATAAAAAAGAATGTTTGAATTTGAGGGCTATATTGTTCGGCACAATTAATGATTTTCCAGCATACGATATTTTATCAAGATATAGCATTAAAGGTCAGTGTGCATGTCCTATATGTGAAGAAAGTACAGATTGGACATCGTAGATTTTTACCTTTTAGTCATAAGTATCGTGGGTGGAGAAATGCATTCAATAGTAAATCAGAGGAAGGTACTGCTCCTTTAGCACCGACTGGATATCAAATATTCAATAGTAAATATTTGAAGGATACTCTTCAAACATTAAAAATTTAGTTTGTATGAAAGACCTCAAGTTAAAAGGTTTGAAGACTCATGATTTTCATGTTCTAATGGAGCATTTGCTATCAATAGGTATACGTTCCATTTTACTTGAAAAAGTTCGACGAGCCATAACTAAATTATGTTTCTTCTTCAGGGAAATTTGTAGTAAAGTGATCGATCCTCAGAAATTACTGACATTGCAGAGGGAAATTGTTGTTACTTTGTGTGAGCTTGAAATGCATTTCCCACACTCGTTTTTTGATATAATGGTTCACCTTACTGTTCATCTTGTTAAGGAGACACAACTTTGTGGGCCACCTTATATGAGATGGATGTATCGATAAAATGATATATGAAAATATTAAAAGGGTACGTAAAAAGTAGAAGTTGACCAGAAGGTTGTATTGCTGAACGGTACATTGTCGAAGAAGCTGCTGAATTTTGTACTGAATATCTATCCAATGTTGAATCCATAGGGATTCCCATGTCTCGTCATTCGGGAAGAATAATAGGAGAAGGGATAATTGGAAAGAGAGTAATGACTATATCAAGGACAGAATGGGAGCAGACACAATTGTATGTTCTGCACAATGATGATGAGGTTCAACCATATGTTACAATACACATGGATCAGTTATCTAGTTTGAACATGAATATGAATCAAAATTGGATAACACGAGACCACAATCGAAGTTTAATAACATGGTTAAAAAATCACATTAACTCAAAGTTTGATATAGACGTCGGTTCAATTTCACAGAGATTGAGGTGGCTAGCAAATGGTCCGAGTTTATATGTCTTTTCTTACACCAGTTATGTAATTAAAGGCTACACATTTTATATCAAAGAACAAGATGATCAAACCACTATGCAAAATAGCGGAGTCACTCTCGTAGCTGAAGCGATGCATATCTCAAGTGCAAAAGACAAAAACCCAATATATGCAAATCTATCATATTTTGGGGTTATCGAGCACATATGGGAGTTAGATTACACAATGTTTCGTGTTCCCATATTTGGTTGCAAGTGGGTCGATAATATTAATGGCATTCGGATTGATGAGTCAGGGTTCTTGCTTGTCGATTTTAATAGGGTGGGATACAAAGATGAGCCTTTTATTTTAGCGTCGCAAGCTCAACAAGTGATTTGTGTCACTGATCTTGCTGATGATAAATGGTCAATTGTCCTATCGACCAATAAAATAAGTGATGATAACAATAACGATGAAGATGTTGATCCAACTGATGATGGTTTATATCTTAGACATGATCATGATGAGGGAATTTGGATTAATCCATCGTTTCGTATCCTTAAGGGACAAACAAATGTGAATCCCACCAGGAAAAGAAGAAGGGCATCTTAAGGTGTTTAAGTGTTTTATATAAGCCATGTAATTTGAACTCATCATGTAATTTATACTAAGTTCATGTAACTTGAACTGCCAAAACTAATTTCATGTAATTTATACTTAGCAATCTGCTAGAATTGAGCATTTAGCATTTAGCTTGAACTGTATTTGATTTTCTACTTATACTAATTTTCTGCCAAAACTAAGTCTTGAACTGCTTAATTATACTGAACTTGAACTGAACTTGAAAAGGCTATGTTTGGTTGGGCATTTTCCTTGAACTTGAACTGATCCCAATCTGAACTAATCATGTAATTTAGTATTTATCATTGATATATAGGTATTTAACTAATTATTTGGAAAAAAAATCCAAATATATGTATTTTACAGAAACTGAATTGAAATTGTAATTTAGCATTTAGCATTCATATATAGGTATTTAACTAATTAATTATTTAGCATTTTACAGAAACTGAACTGAAATTGTAATTTAGCATATTTAACTTGAACTGAACTTGTAATTTTACACTACTTTTGATCATAAGCACTGTAAAAGGCTTTTAAAAACTAAATTTCAAACCATTTATAGCGCTTTTGTCCATAAGCGTTGTAAAAGGCTTTTAAAAACTAAATTTGAAACCATTTTCAGCGCTTTTTTCTATAAGCGCTGTAAAAGGCTTTTAAAAACTAAATTACAAATCATTTACAGTGCTTTTGTCCATAAGCGCTGTAAAAGGCTTTTAAAAACTAAATTACAAATCTTTGACAGCTCTTTTTATATAGTCTTTTAAAGAGCTTTTTGTGGAAGCGCTGTAATAGGTTAGGTCTTTTAAAGCGCTTTTTGAAAAAGCGTTGTATAAGGGTTTTTTAAAGTAAACTGATAATAAGAAACTGCTTCATTTTCCTTTTCATTACGTACTCTCCCTCTTCCTTTTCATTTTCCTTTTCCTTGGCAATGCGAAACCACTTCATTTTCCTCCATCTTGGTTACATTCCATCTTCGTTACACTCTTTCCCCTATTGCGAACCCTAGTGACCCTCTTCTCCTTATTGCGAACCCTCTTCACTACTATCCCTACGAACCCTCTCCAAACAAACCCTACTGATACTCTTCTAACTAGTGCACCCTCTTCTCGCTGTTTCCCTGTCATTTCTACGTAAGCGAAGTCGTAACCCTAAACTCAGGTATTGTATTTATTAATTTGTTGTTGTCACTAAACTGCATGTTGAACTTATACTGCTACTTAGACTAATGCATGTTGAACTTATAATGTTAAACTTATTAATTTGTCATATGTTGAAATGTGTAGATAAATGGATTCCAATAATGATTTACATCGTCAAAATGATGAAGTTGTCAATACTAAGAGTTATGAAAACGAAGTTAAACGTGGAGCAACTATTATGCAAAAGGTCATCAAAGCAAGAAGTAACGAAATTAAATTTGAGGTATACTATACTTCTTTTAGAATTTATTTTTTATCTTTTTTGAAAGCATGCACTTATACTATAAGTTTATTAGGTGGGATGGAATCAAAGTGGCCAGCCAATTGAGCCCTACACTTCATTGATGTTAAGTTACATTGGTGCAGTTTTTCGTCAAAAATATCCCAATAACAATTGATGATTTGGGGTATAGGGTTTGGGGCATGCACGTTTAGATCAAAAAGTTGTAAGTAAACATCACTTTTATATAATGTGGTAGATTATAAACTATAGTTTCTAACTAATATTTTGGTTATGCCTTAACGAATAGCTTCAAGAGACGAAATCCGATCAACCATTAGGTCGTCATATTTTGTGGAAGGAGGCTCGTTTGAATAAGGATGGAATAGCTGATAATGAAAATGTTCAACAAGTGATAGAACAATGTGTAAGTATATTATCACTCTAATATTTTTTAACTTTGTCTTTAAAAAATGATATTGAACTTATCTTTTTAATACTACATGTATTTTAGGAGAATCTAGAACAATGTTCTGAAAATCCAGATGAGAATAAACAAGTTAGTTGCAGGGACATACTTGGCAAGGTATTTAATGTCCCACCCAAAATGTTAAGAAAGTTGATTCAAAAAATAAACCTGCCGCACCGCAAAATTGCCAAAAATCCGCCGCACCGCAAATGCAGGTTCGTGGTAAAAATAAATCTGCCAAAATTCAAAAACTGGATCATGGAAAATCAGTTGCCGCTCCTAAAATAAGTCATCCACGCCTTTCTCGATTTGGGTCGTGTCTTGACATACAAGCAAAAATGAATATGGACAGCAATGATTCACGTATCATACATATGGAGAAAGGTATATTTGGAGATGATTATGAAGAATTACTTGATAAAGAGCACATATATGAACTTTTCAATCATAAGGAGCTGAGTGCTACTATCATCAGCATATACATTAGGTAATGTAAAATACTTTATTTAAGATAAAAATTACTTTTAATTGCATCACTGCCACATTTATTGGTAATTAATCTAATTTGATATTTTCATTGAAGGTATTTGTATGAAAAGTTGGTGTGCATGCGCCAATTGACAGATAGATTTTCATTCTTATCTCCACATAAGCTATCCATGTTTAAACTCGATCCAGTTAACGTAAAAAAATATGTCGTTGATATACTTTTGGAAAATAAAGAGAAGGATACTTAGAAATTCTTTATCTATATCTTTTTTAATTTATGATACTTTATCAGTTGTGTATTTTCCAACCAAATTTTTGTTGTTGTAGGCAACATTGGGTGTTGTTTGCCATCACTGCCACCTCTGAAATTATATACTATTTAGATCCACTGCAAGGTCATTATAACAATCACTCGGATATAAAGAATATCTTCGATACGTAAGTAATATTCATACATTTATTACATATATAAATAATGTGTTTGGTAATTGAATAATAATCACATTTATTTGATAGTGCTTTACAAGTTTTCCGCGCTCAAAGGGGTACTACAGTGTCGAAGCATAAGTCAAACAACATCACAAGGATTCCAATAAAGGTTTGAAATTTTTGTTATAGAACTTAATTATATGCCTTTAAAATTTCCTTTACAATCAATGCATAAATATTTATTGGCGTACATGTTTTATTTTATAGTGCCCTCGCCAAACTGACAACATAGATTGCGGATACTATATATTGCGATTCATGAAGGAGATTGTTGATATGAATCAAACTATAATTCCAGAAACGGTACGTTAAATACAACTGTATTTTGATATTCATATATAAACTATATATATTTGATTCTAACTTATTTATGTTCAAATATTATATCGCATAGTACTTTGACAACTCCAATTCAACATACTCTGAAAGTGATCTAACTGAAATAAAGGAAGATTGGTGTCAGTATGTGATCGAACTGAAAGTTATATAATTTGTTAATAGGTGAGTTTCACATTGTAATTTATTATATATTGTATATTTTTTGTGTGAATTGATCATTATTGTAATTAGTTTATTTTATTTTTTGTTTCAGTAGGTAAAGTAATAAATTGCTGGGAAATTGGCATGCTGAAAATTGTTGAAATTGCTACTGATGTTGATAATAGTATTGATGTAATTAGTTTATTTTATTTTTTATGTGAATATGTAATTGATATTGTGAATATGTTGCTACTGATGTAATTGAACTTGTTACTGATGTAATTGTGAATATATATAGTACTGATGTAACTGAACTTGTTGTTGTGAATGAATTAAAAAATTGCAATTGTGTCAATATGTGTTTGATGAATATAATTTTGGAAAAAAATTGAAATCTCATTTAAAGACAGCGCTTTTTTAAAAAAATGTCATTAAAGACCTGTTTATACAAACCAGCATTTTACAAAGACCTATTACAGCGCTATTTTGAATAAAACGCTGTAAAACTATAATAAGGATGCACCTATTAGAGCGTTTTTTTTTATGAAAAGCGTTGTAAAACTAGTATAAGAAGCGCTGATTGTATATGCACTTATTACAACGTCTTTTTAAGAAAAGCACTGTAAAAGTAGTATAAGAAGCGCTGATTATATATGCACCTATTACAAGGCTTTTTTAAGAAAAGCACTGTAAAACTAGTATAAGAAGCGTGCTATAAAATTACAGTAAAACGAATGAGAGTAGTAAAACAAAGTGGATGATCATAGTAACAGGAAAATAACCTTGAAAGAAAGAAGAGAGCAAAACTTGAAAAAGAGCGAGTTTTTGAAACTATACGGTTGGGCAAAAAAAATTGATGGAAAATGAAGAAAAAGAAAATAAGAAGAAGAGAGTTAAAGCACTCCCTTGTACTTATAAGCCCATATCCAAAGGCACATATCCAAAAGCACTTTCAATCCAACAGATACAACCTTCCTCGAACGATGCAATCTAGGGGAGAAGATATTCTTAGGAAACTTAAACGTCATCTCATGACATCAAACCCAAGATATGGTTGCTAAAAGAGCCAAACTGACACATAAATAGTTGTCATGTCATATGAAGTCCAATTAGCAAATTAAAAATTATCAGAAGTCAAGTTAACCACTAACCCTGTCAATGGTCAACTTAAAGGAAACTGTTTTAGGCCAAAATCAGCTTAAAGTGGCCCAATTCACTATTTTAATGGGTTGAATTTGGATCAACTCGACCCGAAATTTAAAGTCATGGAAGGACCTTGAATTAGGGCAAATAATCATGAGATAGACGAAATCCATAGTCGACTGGCCATAATATCTCACTTGTTCCTTCATTCCTAGCTACTAGATGGTTGTGGTACAAATCCGAAGTCGAAAAATCACAAGCTCCTTTGTTCCTAGCATTTGATGATTGTGAGAGGAATCCAAATTCGACGAACCACGCTAGCTCCCTTGTACATCAGTCCACATCCACTCGATTGAAATCAGACCGTGACCACAACCACCAGATGACAATCATCATCTTGTATCAAGGACACCCATCCTATATTCTAGGGTGATCCGAGAATTACATAGCAAACGTAAAAGAAATCTTATAATACTCTAGGGATGTTATGTAAAGAATGACATATGGTGAAAACTTCTCACTCTTTAACCATAAAAACCTTCCACTCTCTAAAAAAAACCGACATGATCGTTAAAGTGTATGTAGGTACACTCCCCCAACAAGGAGCTTGGAATCACATCAATTGTTATCACCACCAACAAACAACTATAATACATCATTTAATTCAGGGCTACTTTGAATCACATTAAAATATTACAATTGGTATATATATATATATATATATATATATATTTGTGAGTGTGTGAGTGTGCGCGCACGTGTATTGTTTCATGCACAATTAAGTATTTAATAAATTTTCAAATTATGAAAAATTAGGGTACTACAAAGATGGTGGGTATTTGGAGATCGAGGAGTGGGGTGGTGGGATAAAACCTACCATGATTTTTATGGTTACATGATGCATAATTGCACAAGCATCAAGTGGCTGGCAAGTCACATCTTAGAAGAGTAACACTGTGTGGGCCATGTCTCTACAATGACTAGTTTTTCCTTCAATAATGGGACCCTCTGAGGTGTGTGTATCCATGTAAAAAAGAATTGAACCACTTCAAAAGGAATGACATCTGAGATCTTGCCCAAAACCAAAAGGTAAAAGACCAATTGGAATCAAGTGGGGTATTCTAACAAACTTAAATAAAAATGGACAAATGGTAACAAATAAAGCTATACTTGTTGTACAAGGGTATTGTCAACAATAAGGCAATGATTATAATGAAATCTTTGCTCCAGCAGCAAGATTAGATGTAATTAGAATTTTATTATCATTTGTTGCAACTAATAATATTACCCTATATCCAATGGATAATAAATGTATTTTTAAATGGTTTTATAAATCAAGATATGTATGTTAAACAACCATGTGTTATTGAATATTATCAATTTTTTAAAGATGTTTATAAACTTAAAGAATGTTTATACGGTCTTAAATAAGCTTGAAAAGCTTAGTATGCTAAACTAGATAATTTTCTTTTAGAACAATTTCACAAGAGGAAAGTTAGATATCAATTTTTTTAGAAAATATCTGAAAATGGTTATCTTATAGTTCCAATTTATATTGATGATATTGGCATTCCACCGGAATGAGATCTATATGATGTTCAATTCCTTTTAGAGGTGGTAGCCCACTAGGTACTTCTTTGGGAAAAAGGTCCTCAAACTCTTGCAAAAGAAACTCAATGCAACATGGCACAACATGTATGTTAAGATTTTTAGCAAGTATAAGGGCTGTTGCAATTAAACTCTATTTTTCTCTCTTTTTTATCACTTTTTTTCTCTCCCTATGTTTTTATTTTGTTTTCTATATATTCTTTCTTTTCTTTTTCTTGCTCTTTTTATTTTCCTCTCATTTTCGTTTGATCTTCTCTCACCTCTCAAGGATTCAATGGTACAAGGATGACTTTTTGCTCATGATGGATAAAATAGTAATTATCGGTACGCCCTTCATGATTGACCTTTTTGTAAGTCAAATTGCCAATGTCTTCCTACTACATCTTAGAACACCATATTTTCACACTTTCCAATTGCAAAACAAACCTCACTAAGTATTTCTACACTTTCACTAAGACATTGTAGTTTGTAAGGCTTAAGATGAGGCTTTGTTTCCAAATTATGTTTGGACACCAAACATGTACTAGCAACATTTGTACAGCTTCCTCTTATTGGAACCAAGTTGGTTTTATACTTAGAGTTTTGATGTTAACAAAAGTATTTTATTAGAACAATATATTTGACTTCATATAGTATGAAAGAAGATTCATGTTTTTGAAGAAAATCTTTTGATTCAGATTTATGATTGCAGAAAATCTTTGACCAAGTGAAAAAGAAGAAATGGTCAAATATTTTTGAAGAAAATCTAAAATAAGGTTTGACTTTGATTTATGATTGAAGAAAATCTTTGACCAAGTTGAAAAGAAGATATGGTCAAGATTTGAAGAAGATATGAATTATTTACATATGGTCAAGATTTATGATTGAAGAAAATCTTTGACCAAGTTGAAAAGAAGATATGATCAAGATTTTGTTATTTCTTCTACTCCTAGTAAATCTCTGTTTGATGGAGAACATTTTGAGTACTTGAAAAGCAGGCTGAGAAGTTTCTTTATTTCACAAGATCCTGAACTTTGGGACTTGGTGGAAGATGGTTATACTGCTCCAAAGAATAGTGATAGTATTTAGATTTCAAGGAAATAGATGTATGCTGATCAGAAGAAGATGTACAAGATGCATTATAAGTCTAGAACATTCATGATAAATGCAATCACTTTCAAGGAGTTTAACAAGTGCGCCAACCAGGAGACAACAAAGTATTTATGATAGTCTAATTCTGACAAATGAAGGAAGGAAGGAAGTTCAAGAAGCAAAGGCCAACCTCCTAGTCAAAAAGTATGAGCTGTTCAAGTTGGAAGAAGATGGAGACATTGAAACAATGTTTTCCCTATTCCAGATTTTGGTCTCAAGATTAAAGATACTTGAAAAGAGTTACACTACTGCTGATCATGTGAAAAGATACTAAGAAGTCTAACAAGCAAGTGGAGACCTAAGATCACTGCCATTCAGGAAATAAAGGATGTAAATACTCTTAAGCTGGAAGAATTATTTAACTCTCTCAGATCACATGAAATTGAACTTGTAGAGGATGGAGGATGAGACCAAGAAGAAGCAACCAACCTTGCCTTTGAAATTGAAGCAGAAGAAAGTTATGAAGGCAATAGCCGAATCAGAGGAAGATGATTTAGAGGATCAGAATGCAAACTTAAAGGAAGAGGAACTGGCTTTCGTATCTAGAAAAATTTAGAAGATATGGCACAATAGAAATAATAAATTTCCACATAGATATTCCAAGTAATCCAGTAGAGGAAAGAATGATGAATCTGACAAGAAAGGCACCATCTTTTATGGATGCAATCAACCTGGACATCTTAAGTCACAATGCCAAAATCTGGACAAAGGAAAACATTAGAGGGAAGATTCCAGACCCTAGAAGAAGAGTTTGATGGCTACTTGGGATGATTCTGATGAATCCTCTGATGATGAAGAGCTAGTACATTTGGTTCTAATGGCTTATACCAACTCTGCCTCTGGATCCAACACAGATGCTGACTCTGAAAGTGAATCAACAGATGAAGAAATTGAGGAATTTTTTGGCTTAACTCGATATGATTTAATTACTATTACAAATGACTTCTTGATCAAGAATCACAAATTTTCTTTAAAACTCAAAACTCTAAGGAAAGAAAATGCACACCTAACTGAAGAAATTAATGTTTTAAAGAATCATGATCGTGAAGTTAAATACTACTCTAAAAAATGATATTGCTGAACTTAAGGCTGAAAATCTAAGTCTGAAAAGTAATCATAGTTCAACATCAATTGAAAATACCACATGTAACTTTGATAAGCATGAAGAAGTATTTCAATATTTTGTTGCTATTGGTATGGAAAGAATAAAGTATTCATCTATGATTTATGGTGTTAGTAGGAATGGTAAATTGAGGAATAGGATTTCAAGAAAAAGTAACTGAACCTAAGTTCGTTCCCTCTAACGATTTATGTACTACTTTCTCTAAGAAAGGTCAAACTAAAATATCTTGTCCTATGCTAACCACATTAAAAGACAAGAAACCTTTCAAAACTAACAAACCAGGACCCCAAAAGATTTGGGTACCAAAGGATAAAATTGTTTGTGTTGCAGATGTTCTAAGCAACCAAATCGAAACACCAGTCATGGTGTCTGGTCAATGGATGCTTGCAATATATGAAGGGAAAAGGGTCTTTGTTCCAAGACCTAACAAAGAGTAGCCAAGTGAATCTTGGTAGAAAGCTGAAAGTCTAGATGATTGGAACCAAAAATATCAGAAAAATCTGGAGTATCAAAAGAAGCAAAATTGGGAAAGAAATCATACATATCAACAAAAGCAAAGCAAGCAGAGAAATCACACATTTCAGTATAACTGGCACTACCAAAATAATCAAAACTACCAGAAGTCATATGTACAATCAAAATCAGGAGACTTCTCTAAACACTCCAATCAAATTAATCAAGACTACAATCCTTGATGAGAATTAAAATCCCCTAATCCAGAACCTTTAATCAGAAGATATGAAATTCATAACATGGAAACCAGAAACAAGATGAGTATTTTGCAGGTTCTCAAATCTTAAAAATCAAAGCAAGATGAGTATTTTGCAGGTTCTCATAACTTAGAGGAACTAGGAGAATCACAGAACCTGAACAGTTCAGCAATAGCATTATACAAGTTTCTTTTTCAGAAACAAGCAAAAACCACCAAAAACAAAGCCGATGTTTCAGCTGTATGGATTCCACTCTTCAATTATCTGATTTTTATTATGTTATATTACAAACAACTTGACCTTAAAAAATCAAAGCGAGAAAAGGATATTGGAGGTTTACTGGAACCAGAGGAAGCAGATTCAGACAAACCAATAGAACCTGAAAAACCAGAGGATAAAAGCAAATCAGAAGAAGATGACAAATCTTCAAAGGATGAATCTGATCAAGTAAGAAATAGTCAAGATAAGTCACAAGGAAGATCTGGATGGAAGTACAAATCATCTCATCCTAAAACTCTAATCCTTGGAAATGCAAGTCATCCTTTGAGGATAGTTAATCACTAAAAGATACCACTTTGTTTGGCTTAATCTCACCCATTGAGCCTACCTCTATTGATGAAGCATTGGCAGATGATGGATGGATTCTGGCAATGCAAGAAAAGTTAAATGAATTTAAGAGGCATGACGTTTGGGATCTAATACCTAGATCAAAAAAGAACATCACTGAAACCAAGTGGATTTTTATAAACAAGCTAAATGAAAAAGGTGAAGTAGTCATAAACAAGGCAAGACTTCTTGCACAAGGCTGCAGTCAGCAAGAGGGATTTGGTGATATTATTTTTGGATTTACTAATGGCACTCTTTGCAAAGAATTTTCTAAATGGGTGCATCTTGAATTGTAAATGAGTATAATGGTAAAACTTAAGTTCTTCTTAGGGATACAAATTCAGCAAAGTCAAAAAGGTATATATATTGATCAAACTAAATATACAAAAGAGCTTATCAAGAAGTTTAAGAGGAGTTATTGCAATCCTATGGCTACACTAATGCACTCTACTTGTTCACTTGAAAAAGATGAATCAAGCCAAAAAGTTGAATAGAAAATCTATAGAGGAATGATAGGATCCCTACTTTACCTTACTACATCCAGACCTAACATCATGTTTAGTGTATGTGCAGGTGCAAGATTTCAAGCTGACCCTAGGGAATCACATTTAACTACTATTAAGAGAATACTTTGATACCTAAAAGGAACTACAAATATTAACTTGCTCTACGAGAAATCTTCTGAGTACAAACTAAGTGGGTATTGTGATTCTGGTTATGCTCGATATAAACTTGAGAAAAAAAAAAGCAAAAGTGGAAACTGCACATTTCTAGGTGACAACTTAATCTCTTGGTCAAGTAAGAGACAAAGCAGAATTGTCATGTCAACTGCAAAAGCTGAGTACATTTCAGGAACTGGTTGCAGCTCTGAACTACTTTGGACGAAACATCAACTAGAAGACTACAAAATCCTACAAACTAACATTCCCATATTGTGACAACACTTCTACCATTTGCCTAACCAAAAACCCTATACTTCACTCTAGAGCTAAAAACGTAGAAATCAAACACAATTTCATTAGGGACTTTGTTTAAAATGGTGTGCTTAATATCCAGTTTGTAGACACCGAACATCATTGGGCTAACATATTCACGAAACCACTAACTGAAGATCGGTTTGACTTCAGTAAGAAAAACCTAAATCTTATTCTTTTATATACTAAAGTTGTGCCAAACTAAGAGTAGTTTAGTTTTATACTTCGGATAAATTTTATGTTTATGATATTTTCATTTTTAAAAAAAAAAGCAAATTAAAAAAAGGCAAATTAATAAAAAATATAGTTGAGTTTCCCTTTCAAGTCTTTTTGTATGAAGACAATAAGGGTAAAAAGATGTTTGATAATATAGGGAGAAAAAATACTTAGACTTAGGGGGAGCCTTACGTAAGGGGGAGTCAAAGTATTTAAAAAAAATTGTTATAAAAAATACAGTTTTGTCATCATCAAAAAGGGGGAGTTTGTTGGAACCAAGTTGGTTTTATACTTAGAGTTTAGATGTTAACAAAATTATTTTATGAGAACAATATATTTGACTTCACATAGTATGAAAGAAAACTCATATTGTTGAAGAAAATCTAAAGTAAGATTTGATTCAGATTTATGATTGAAGAAAATCTTTAACCAAGTTGAAAATAAGATATGGTCAAGATTTGATCAAGATTTATCACAAGAAGATATGAATTATTTACCAGAATATGAACAAAATATGAACAATATCAATCTAAAGAATTTACAAACTCAATCTGAACAAAATACGAACATAATCAATCTAAAGAATTTACAAACACAATCTGAAAAAAATACGAACATAATCAATCTAGAGAGAAACACTTGTTTGAATGAGAAATATTTTCTAAGTGTTCTTCTTAGAGTGTGATAGTCATTGTTATAATTAGCTTGTTAGAAGCAACTACTCAAGTTCAAAACCTTTGTATTCAAACCCAATAATGTTGTTAGTGTGCCTTTAATAATCTAGGGTTGTCAGATTTTGTGGAGAAGACTTGGCTTGTAGAGTCAAGGTGGGTGTGTTCCTCAAAAGTCTGGGGTTGTTAGGCTATTTGAGAGGATTAACTTGGAGGGTTAGGTGTTTTGTAATTGAAGTTGTTGAATTAGTGGATTAAATCCTTCTAAGTGAAGGGACTGGGTGTAGCTAAGTTACTTGGGTCACTTTATTCCAGCACTCCTTAGTTTTTTTATTGCTTCTACTCTAAGTAAATCATCATGTCTAAACCAGTTAGTCAAATAATGAAAAAGTTATCAACTTAGTCAAACTCAATTTGACCCCCTTTTCTTGTGTTTGCACCTTCAAAAGTGACCAGAGAAAGTCACTAAAGGAAGTTACTAGAGGATGAGATCAGAGGAACACAATGTATACTCGTCTGCCTACAAACCTATGCCTTGGAAAGTAATGCGCTTCTAAAGGTTTCAAAGATTGCCTCTGATGTTTGGGTCTGATAATTAGGTCAGAAATTGCCTCTAAAGAATGGCTCTAAAACTGAGTCTGAAGATTGAATTTCAAGAATGCCTCTAAACCCCTTGCATGTCTCTAATGTGCACAAACTCATTATTGCTCTAAAGAGTTCATATCAAGGTAAAATTAAATCTGAAGAGATTGTTCAAATCATAAATTCAAAGCTCACCGTTTGTTGATCAAAATGGTGCAACACACTCCAAATGCTGCCTCTGATATGCAACCTCTAATATTGCACTGACTCTGAACTTTCAACAAGGTTATTTTCCCAATGCCACTAATTCTAAGTCATGCAATTCTGCCTCTGACTATCATTATTCAAGAAACACAGTTGAATCAATGTCTCTGATAGAAAGTCAACAACTAAAATTGAAAGAATTAAATATGAAAAGAAGACTTAGCTGAATAAAAAATTTGTGAAGATCTTAGAAGAACCTGAATCCATTCCAGCTCAAATCAAGCAAGAGTTGAAAGAAGATTTGTGTTTTTGAAGACAATCTAAAATAAGATTTGATTAAGATTTTTAGTTGAAGAAAATCTTTGACAAAGTTGAAAAGAAAATATGGTCAAGATTTGAAGAAGATATAATCAAGATCTTATCAAAAAAAAGATATGAATTATTTATAAGAAAATATTATCAAGTTTTATCTACAAGAAGATATGAATTATTTACAAGAAGATATGAATTATTTACAAGAAGATTTGATCAAGATTTATCACTAGAAGATATGAATTATTTACAATAAGATTTGATCAAGATTTATCTACAAGAAGATATGAATTATTTACAAGAAGATTTGATCAAGATTTATCACAAGAAGATATGAATTTCTTACTAGAAGATTTGGTCAAGATTTATCTACAAGAAGATATGAGTTATCTACAAGAAGAGTTGATCATAATCTACAACAAAATATGATCAAGAATTGTTTACAAGAATAAACATTCTCAAAAAGAAACATTATTATTTGCAAAGATATGATTTAGGTTTGTCAAGGATAAAGGAGAAACCCTAACCTATTCTATAAATAGACACTCAAGGCTGAAGAAGAAAATCAAAGAACTCACAAACACAAAATTTCCTAAGTCATTAGAGTTAATAAGGTTAAGGTCTAGAGAAACACTTGCTCAAAAGAAATATTTTCTAAGTGTTTCCTAGGGTAAGAGTCATTATTACAATCAACTTGTTATAAGCATACCAATTTGTTCCAAACTCTTATAACCCAGCCCGATAGTGGCTTTCGTGTTCCTTAAGCAATCTATAGGTTTTCAAGTTGTGTTGAGAAGACTTGGCTAGTAAAGTCAAGGTGTTTGTGTTCCTCAAAAACTTTGTAGGTGTGAAGTTATGTTGAGAAGACTTGGCTTATAGTGTCAAGGTGTTTGTGTTCCTAAAAAATTGTGTAGGTGTTAGGTTTATTCTAAGTAAATCACCAAACTTGAACCAGTTTTAAATAAATTAGCAAAAAGAATCCAAATTAGTCAAACACAATTCAACCCCTATTTTCATGTTTGCACCTTCAACACCACTAGAGGGAGATGGATCGTCCCTTGATGAGCTTATTGATGTGGCTGTTAGGAGCTTTTTGAACCGATTGCTTTTGGCTTTCTTAAGATTCAAGGTCCATAAATAGAGGATCTTAACTTTTTGTCTAAAAGTTGTTGAGTTCTGGGAAGTTAGCTACATTCGATGATCCTGGTTTTCCTGGATCCAGGTTGTGACAAAAGAGATGACCTTGTTCCATTGGGTGGAAACATCATTTGGGTCCAAACTTTGAGCATTCCTATTGCGTGTTAAGGTGATCTTGGCAATAAGGTAGGTAAGGAATGTGTCAAGGAATGGGAAGCCAAAGAGGATGGAGTGAGTGAAAGGTATGAGGTCTAGAAGGTTGGGTGAGAGGCAAAGGGCTGGGTCAGGGTGAAAAGGTGTGGAGGGAGGCGTAGAGGAGTCGTCTAATTACGTATCAGAGACTAAGTCAACAGGACTTGGAGCTGCTGTCTCAACTTTTTGGGGAGGGGATGCAAAAGGCTTAATGAGGTGGGGTCAAGTACAGAGGTGGAAGAGGCAGGTATTGGGGCAGGTATTGGAGGAAAGGTAGATGAGGTAGTAGATTGAGTTGGAGTGTTAGGCTTGAAGTGGAAATGATGAGTTTTGTATCGAAGGGATGCAAAGTGTTCAAATAGGGTAGCCTTTAACATCTCATCCGAGGTGTTAGAGTTAGAGGTAGGAAGGGTGACAAGTGCAGGGTTGGAGGAACGGCCAACTACGTCTGTATGTTAGGGATATGGTATGGGATGTTCACGTTCAAAATGAAGGGTAGGAATAGTTTTCTTAGATTTTGGAGTTCCCTTTCGTTTCTTCCTCTCAAAAAGGGGTGTTGTGTCTTCGTTTGCGTTGGTTTCTTCTACTTCATCTTCTTTAACACTCAACGGTTGGACAACTTACTTTCTCTTCTTCTCAAACACCTGATCAGCCTTGGGCCATGGGAGATAGATACAATCCATTTCTTGGTTGGACTGTCACTTCCTCAGGTATTCTAGAACCACTTCTTTATTGTCTTCCTCAAAAAGTGGAGCAAAGGAGTCCTCGACTATGGATGAGATGGCCTGACTTCCATTGGGTTGAACTGATGACCTTCTGGCGTCACAACTTGGTCGAATGCAGTTCTTAGGAGAAATAAACTGCATCTTGATGAGGATAGAGATGTTGAACACTAGTGTAAATGATGAAACTTGGTGTTCCTCATGAATAGTTCCTCTAACTTCCTCTAAAGCCTAAATGAGAGGAATAGGCATGAGTACAACAATGATCACCTAGCGTACAAGATGGTCCTTATCTTCCCTATCCTAAATTTGATGACACACGACCTCATGTGTTCCAAGATGACTTTGGGAAGATTTGTCTTGAATCGTTTAGAGATGTTCTACATTAAACCCTTGTGGTCTTTGCTAACGTTGTCCATAAACCCACCTTTGGGTACCACACACCCAATTAGAATTTTTAAAAGAACTATGTACTTAGATTTTATGTGTACATATTTAGAGTTCACTTGAGGATCTTCGAACAACTCTTTATTGATTACGGATGAGCCAACCTTTGACTCGTACCCATTTTCAAGCACTATAACTTCATTTTGGCACCTTTTAATGGCAAGGAAGGATTTATGAGTAATCTTAATCGGAAGCCCTAACACAGTACTCGATAGTTCACCGTTTGTGTTTGCGTCAGCGAATCTCCAAAATTCTTTAACTAGAACGACCAAACTTACCTCTTTTTCTAAGTTGAAATACTTAGACCAACCCACTCTAGCAAAATCCTCAAGAAAGTCAAACTTGTTTTCAGCAAGGTTATCGCAGTTGACCTTGAGTTCATGAAGAATTTCCAACTGATCAAGGTTACATTACATTAAGGGAACATAGGGGACATTGCTGAGTGAAGGGTTTGAGGATGAACTTGAAGCCATTGAAGCAAGAGAGATTCAAGCAGAACTGGGGAAGTTTAACGGTTTGAAAAAGAGAAAGTGTGGGAGTATGTAAGCGTTGTGAGTGATTGACGGGTTTTAAAAAACCGGTTGAGTTTCTAACCCCGTTACTAGCGTGCAAGCGTGAGTTACACCTGTCATAGTATCTTAACTTACAAAGAAAACTATTCATATACAAGATTAATTGAATTTAGATTGACCAAAGGCACATATAAATTCAATGTCATCAGAGGCAGAGCAAATATACACTAAACATTCACTCTGTTTTACCAAAGGCAAAAGCATAGAGAATTCAATATCATTCTTTAATAAAAAAAAATATTTAGATGTTTCATTATAAAACTGAATTTGTCCTTAGAAAGGGGTTTTGTGAAAATATCAGCCATCTGATGATCAATGTCAACAAATTTAATTTCTAAAATACCATCTAGACATAATTCTTTATCAAATGATGTTTGAACTCAATATGTTTTTCCCTTGAATGTAAAATAGGGTTTTTGGTTAAACATATAGCTGAAGTATTATCAAAGAATATAGGAATGTTACTCTCATAAATTTTGAAATCTTCTTAACGTTGTTAGAGGTAGTGTAGCTCTATTGGAGAACCATCAATTTAGAAAAAAGAGTTTAGTATCAAGAGAACATTGTCTCAATATCTTCATCTTCTTCCATCTAGAAGACTTCATACTTCTTGACGAGTAGATTAGCTTTAACTTCTTGTACCTACTTATTTCCTTCATAGTTGAGAACAAGAACATCAAAGATACTAGTTGTTCTTTCTTTGCTACTGCATTTTTCAAATTCATTGAAGGGAATAGCATTCATCATTAAGGTTTTGGCTTTATATTGCATTTTGTATTGTTTCTTTTTATTAGTATTGAGATCCTTACTAGATATTTCAACGCTAGCAACATATTTTGAAGCCTAATAGCCATCTTCTACTATATCCTTGAGTTCACAATCATGAGAAATGAAGAAACTTTTGAGCCTATCTTTACAATACTCGAATCTTTCTCCATCGAATAGAGGGGGCCTGTTAACGCTTCCACCTATAACTTCATCACAAAAGTTAGTCATAATTACACACATCTATATTCAAACACGGTTAAGTGCTTAACTTTTACACCAAGCTCTTATGTCAATTGTAGAACGAGAAACACAAGAAAGAGCATGTTTGATTTGTGTTTCAATTTAAAAATCTTTTTCAAAAGACTAAACCAATGTAAAGAAAATAGAGCGGATAAGCAGAAAAACACAATAACAAAAACAAATATCTTGGTTCACCTCCAACATTGCAACTACGTCTAGTCCCTTCAACCTGAAGGATTTGATCCACTTCTTCACAATTGAGTTACACTTTAACTGAACACCGACTAGTCAAATTAACCATGTTCGAGTCTTCTTAACCACATAGTTTTGTGCAGTCAAGCTGTTTAGGCATGCAGACACTACTGGGATAGGGTTTAGGGTTTAGGTTAAAGTTTTATGAAAACAATTTCTTACAAAAAAGGTGTTTACAAAGTTGTACTCTCAAAAATATTTCTCAGCATTATGTAAAACAAAAGTTAATAGTAAAAGTGCAAAGACGAGTGTATTATGCTTATTACAGTGCGTTGTTTCTTGTTTTTGCATGTAAGGATTTAACGTTCTTTTATAGAGCTCACTAGGATTTATGATCGTTGTCATGATTGCAAGAAACTAGCATGTATCATGCAGTTTCGTATCAAATCTTCTGAGATTAATTTACGATTAAAAACTTGTCAAAACGAGTCCTTGTAATTGATTATGCGTGTCTTGGTACGAAGACAAAAGGAGTAGAGGATGTTATGAGTATGTCTCATAGACCTTCAGAGTGTTTATTACAAGATGCGCAAGAACTGTGTCTTCTTCGGAGCTTAGCTATCATCCGACCATTTTCTTCTATCAGAGTATTGACTTTCGTTAGAGCATACATTATTTGCTAATTCAGATGTTTAGATGCTTGATGTGATTATCAAGGGAAAACAATCACTTGCTTGTGAAGTTTATTAGAGGCAGAAGATCAGATGCTTGTTGTAGTCATCAGATGCAGACGAATCAGTGCGTTACTTGTATTTTTTGGAAACACCTAATGCGCATATCAGAACGTGTTCACCAGACTTAACATTAGGACTTAGAAGAAGAGTCTTAGTGTTGCTTCATCTTAGTCCAATTACCAGAGGATATAGTGTAGGATCATACGAAATTCACTTGATCTGGGAACTACAAACTTAATCAAAACATTAGTGTTTTAAATTGTTCCCACAAAATAATTTTGTTATCATCAAAATAAGTAAGGGTCATAGTTCTTCAAACCAACATAGTTCTAATATGTTGTTGATGTCTTGCTTGAAAAGATTGAAGTTCGAAAAACAATTCCTAATTTAAAACAAAAGTTTTGAACTGGCTCCTTACATTAAATTGAATTTGAGTTTTTCTATCCAAAATTTAGGGGAGCAAAACCTTTTCCAAGATCTGAATGATATATGCCTTTGGAATTGTATTTTTTATATAAAAAACCCAAAAAGAAACAATAGCTAGCCCTTACAGTCTTTCAAATTTTCCTTCTACACTTGGTATTGACTTATATTTGAGTAGGACTTTCCTAGAGCCTAATGGTAATTTCGATGCTTCTAACTCATTTATTTTCTTTTAAACGGATGCATTTCCTATCATTGTTTCAAAGAAAACTACTTTAACTAGAAAGAAGAAGAAACTTGAACAACCTTCGCTTGTTGAGATTGAGTCCTCAAATGAAGAAGAATCTGCAAAAGAAAAAAAAAACCTAAATTCAAAACAAGTGCTTCAGCTCACTTTTTTGCTACCGGGGTATCTACCTTTTCGTTCTTCATTTTCGGTTCCGTTTTCTTTGGTTAAATCACTCTTTCTTTATTTATGACCAATAGATCACTTCAAAGAAGGTAAAACGAAAAACATTTATCTCCCACTAAAAACTCTACCGACTCTTCTAAAGATGTGACTTCTACTTTCTAGAGTTTAAAAAGTCCAAGTATATTTTCACTGCTACATTATAACTGTCAATATGTTTGAATTGAACAGGATGAACCAACCGAAGTTCTTTTTAAACGCAAACCTCGAGTTTAAAAGACTCAAGAAACTCTAATGCGCATCAAGAAGTCATAGGATGCATCAACTGAACTGTCTCCCACTCGAAACACGGATAAAAATAACCACTTAAATCCATGTGAGTCAAACCCTCAATCCCTTGATTCTAACAAAATTGTTGAGGTATTTATTATTTGGCCTGTCTTATGTCTTTACCTTTTACCCAAACGTATTTAGTTTCTGAACTTTTTTGTTTGTAGGCAGAATTTACAAACAAGGGCACCTCGAACATTATACAACATTTAAATCCCTAAAGTTTATGTAGACTGTTAGTGTCCCATTTTTCTTCAATACTTGTACTATATTCAAAATCCAATCTACATACCTGGAAGTTCTAATGAACTTTGCTTCGAGCAATGTTTCAATTTATAATTTGATTTTTGTTATGATTTTTGGCGCAAATCTTCGAGGACTTTGTTTCACTGGTTTCTTTCTTGGTTTCATGGGTAATCTATGATCAACCAGCCTTCGATCCAACCCTGGCATATCTTTGTATTCCCAAGAAAAATAATCCTTGTTCTCATGGAGTAGTTTTATAATTGGTTTTTTCAAATCTTCATCTAATTGTGCGATAATGTTAGCTGGCTTAGGTTTTTCTCCATCTTCTTCCAAATTAACTTCCTCGAGTGGATCTTGGGCTTCTAGCTATCCATCTTCATCAAACCATTCAATTTCAAACCCTAAAGGCAAACCATCAAGTATGCAATATAGAGATGTATCTAAGGTCGTTTCAACCTCTTTCTTTGTGGACATGTTATTCGAATGAACATCACTCGAATATTCCCTTTCAAAAGAAAATCATATTGGCTTTTCTATGTGTTTATCCAAACTATACATGGATGTAGCTAGGCCCAACGCTTTGCTACTTGTAACTTCTTTGAACTCATTTCTTCAATGTTGGCTATCACAATCACTTAGTCACTTTTGGCTTCGAGAATTGCTCTCAATTTGTTTTAGGCCACATAGGCCGAGATTCCAGCTATATAGCTTGACAAACTCATCGTAAAATCTGTTTTTGGGCCTTATCACGGCTTTGATCTACTTCTCTTATGTTGAATACAACACAAGTTTCAAAACATACCTTGGTTTTCTCCTTTTGGCTCACTTTCTTTTTAGATTCATCAACTTCTGATTTGTATTAACCTAGCTTATCCTATATTCTTTCTGCGTTGAGAACTCCAACTTCTACTCCTTTGAAAGCACTTTGATCAACTCCAATATACTCACAATGTCCTTCTTCATCCTAAAGTATCATATATTGGTGTACATTTGCTAGAACAACACCTACTGCATGGATCCTGTAACGCCCCGGATATTTAATCCAAAATGTTACTTAAAAAAAAATACTTATTGTTTAGAAAAGTTTACGAATTTTTTGTTTTGAATACTTAGCATTTATTCATTTAAATAATTATTAACAAGCACGTTATTTAATATCATTAAGAAAATATTTATTCATAATTTAAAACAAAGTAAAGGCAATTATTCCTAACGGAAGGGAACCACTTCCGTATTTCTACAATTCTAGTACATATCAAAAGTTTGTGACAAACGATTAAAAAGAAATTAGAAATATTGGACAATTCTATTATTACAAAATTGTCTTGAAAAAGCCATGTTTACCCCACGTTCGCCACACGTCAATACTCATTAACTAATCTTGAACCTCCTTGAACTCATTAGTACCTAAAATGTTGTTGTAAGGGTCACTTTTTTCCATCATCCACATCAAACCAAAGTTAAACATATAGAAGAATAACACAAAACATATAAAAGTAAAAACTTCCAATTTAAAAGAAAAAAATGCGCACACCGGTAGATTGTATATCAAAATATATGCATAATGCATGCTCCTAAAACTATATGATCCGGATATAAACCGGCCACTAAGGCAACTTCCACACAAAAAGGGCACCCATACCAATGGGGAAAACAAACCTGCCACTAAGGCAACTCCCATGAAGATGCATATACCATGACTTTATGATATAGTATCAAGAGATATATTCCCACACATTCCACTAAGAATCATGTCATATGCATTCAAAATTACTTTTTAAAATCATCACTTATTCACATATCACTAAGAACACATACCACACATCCTTATCATGATTATCACATATTCATAGACAAATAATCATAAAAATTATGACTTTCACTACATACACATAAAAATAGAAACTTTATATCATATAGGCCATAAAAATTACACTTCCACATATATAACAAGAAAATTCAAACTCCAACTCATATACATAATAAAAGTTAAAACTTTATCACATATAAGGTAAAAATTCAAACTTTATTTCATATTCATCGTAAAACTACAATTTTGTCACACATAGCATAAAATTTCATACTTTACTCCATAGAAGTCATATATTACAATTCAATGTCAATAAAAATTGGGGTTTTATTATTTTAATCCATTAGTCTACATTTATTCATTTTAAAATAGAAGTAATTCATGATTATTTATTTCATGTCATCCAACCAACGACCTAACTCTAATTTGTTCACAAGGAAAAGAAGTTCCAAACTTGGATACACGAAGAAAATGAGGTGTGAAGGTGATGGTGGCTAGGGTTTCGGAATTCTTTTTTGTTTATTATTAGTAAGTATACAAAAATTGTGGACTTAGGGAAATTTAAAGTGGAAATCGTTGGTTAGATAATGTTGGGCCTAAATGAAGAATAAGAGGGATAAAATGTCACTTTTTATTTTTTTTTAACCTTGATCATAAAAACCAAGCCACAAACACATAGCCCAAATATATACTCATTCAAGTGGGTTGGGTCGCACTAAGCCTCAAACCCTTAGCCCAAATTCTTCTTGCACTAGGAAGACACATCTACATATAATATATCTCTACTTAAATATATATATATATATATATATATATATATATATATATATTATATTTAAACTCCCCATTGATTAAATAATTCTTACTAATAACTTTATCAACTACAAAAATCGAACAAAGCAAATAATTATCACACATAATTTAATATTGAATAATATTGATAGGTTCTAATTATTTTTAAATAATAATTTAGAGGATGTTACAGATCCACTCACGTCCTAATAAAAGATTGTAATTCCCTTTTGAAGAAACTACTATAAACATTATGGGACTCATGATGGACCCTACTTTCACATTCAGAGCCAAAACTCCATCTGAAATCAACATTCCATGAGGTATTAAGTCTTCCTCACTTTTCTTTAAATTTTTCTTAGTTCCCTTAAGGTGACTCTTCATTTTATAAAAAGGACAATCGAAGAATGCATAGTTCCATATTGGTTTACACAATGGTTTGGGCACATAGGCAATGCTTTGGCCTTAATGAATCGATTCTTGTTGGAAATAATCCTCTAATGCCTCAAGGCTTGGTACTTCCTTTTCATATTCTACAGGTAGTATCAAAATCATGTCAACACCACATATTTCATGGATCTCATCTTTAAAACCTATTTTGTAATTGCATATGATGAGATCATCCTTATTTTCATAATTCACTGCGTTAGTATTCTCATTGTTTTTCGCCATCGTACCTTGATATGTAATTTCATTGTCACCACCCTGCTTAATGGTAACTTTTACAGGTTTGAACTGTTGCCTTCAATAACAGGAGTTGGACTGCTTCATACATAAACTGGATTGATTGGAGAAATTTCTCTTCTCATCAAACTAACCCTGTTGGATCATGTTATACAAAACATATGTTTTGTTTCCATCATGCAAGTATAAGGTTTTTTTTCTCAAAAACTTCTTGGTTTTTCTCCACAAACATTTTTGCAAGCCTATTCTTCCTTTCTATTAAGGGCTTATTTACCTCTTTACTTTGTGAAACTCCTAATCCTCTCTGAACGGTCAAAAACTTTGGTGGCATCTGTGACACCCTAAACCCCAAAATAACATTTATAATAATTTATACTAAATTATTTGAAGAAAACTCGCGGCGGATGAAGAAAATCTTTTCAAGAAAATAAAAACTTTTATATCTATTTTAGGATATCACGTTTCTCTAAATACAAATGTAACAATTCAACTTTGTTCCTCAATTAAAATTCAATGAACTTGATTTAACTAGAATTTCTTGATTTAATTCCCAAGACTTACTCGTACTAAGGTTTTCATATAAAAACTCATTTGTAATTACATAAGTAACATACATATTACAACTCTTAATTCCCAGTATCACCTATCAGAGCGGGGTTCCTCCCAAACTTGAACTTCAAGACTCATTAACCTGTAATGAGATTTCGCAAACGTAGGACCAAGCCAGTCAAACACAAACAACGAAGGAGGTGAGTTTTGAAATCTTGTTAATAGTATAATATAAGTAAGGAGAACACGTATTTAATCATAAAAAAACCGTATCATTAAACAAACATTATTCAAGGATTAACATCACATGATAAAGTCAAAATCAAAATCACGAAAAATCAATACATTTCACTATAATAGCAAATCGTCTAAGAGAAATTATAATCACATGCGACACACATTAAGCACAACAAAACAATCACAATAAAATGCAATGCTATGCATGAGCATAGACTCTACTTCACAATGTGGTACCATTCTAACTCTGAAGTACTTGGTTAGGAGGCCTGATAGTATGCCACCATCCCGGTGGACGGACAATTCAAATTGGCCTTGTTCTCATAGATCCCCTCAACTCAACTAGAGACGCATATACGCGACAGTCGAGGTAAACGTGTGTTGCATGGTAGCTCCCGACATTTGGAGTGCTACCTCCAAGTCACCTAGGAATTCCCTACCCGAATACCTCCAAGGTCTAACAATCTTGCCTTAAGGCTCAACAGTAGACCGCCACGATCAGGCTCAATTCAGTTGTACTTCCTCGAAATCGCTAGGCTTGTCAGGACCTACCTATATGATGACAAAATAATCTCCACTTCACAAAATCTCAATATTTATTTTTTCCCCTCGTTGGCGTATGATACTCCATTAAGACCGTCATCTCAAACACAAATTGGAATCACAATTATCTCATTAGAGGTTACTTCAATCTTTTCATCACCAATTCATAACATCACTATTATAAATCACATATCATCATCATTACATAACTCATCTAATCAAACATATACATAAAATTAATTCGATACTCAATATCACAATAACATCAAATACCACACATTTAAAGAAATTAAATCAATCAACACCTTACAAATATTTCTATTCTATATTTTAATATCACAATTTCCATATTTGCACATTAATTAATTTATCCCTCAAAGGGTTACTGCCGTACGTAGCAAGCCCCGGATTAATCTTTGGGAAATACGATTTTCCCGTTCACCTCACAATATATTACACCCATGAATTCAAACGCTCTTTCACCCCTTACCTTATTTCGACGCTTTCACACACAAATACGATTCCACGAGCAAACAGTGTTTGTTATTTGACTCTTTATCCTTGAATCGATCTAACTCGACAGTTTATGGGTAAACATCAAAAATAAATTATGAGAAACTACTCTAAAAACTATATTCGAAATTCGGTCAAGGAAAATTACCATAAATCAGAAAACCAATGAGTGGATAATATAGCCACTTTTCACACGATCGTTTTGGCGTTGGTTTCACTTAAATCGGACTTACGGTGAAGAAGAACGATGCAAAATAAGGAATTTCATAGACAGAGAAGTCGGGTATTTTAGAGAGAAATTGGGATGCTTAAAAATCTGAGGAAGTATGTTTATTTGACTAACTAAATGAATAAAACAACATACTAAAATTTGGGCGAAAATGGAGAAACTTTTCTGAAATAGTTATCGGTTATCGATGCCAAACGATAATCCTAATTTATGTTTTCTATTCCTTAGGCGGCTCCTGGTACTCTTCCTTCCTTATATTTTATTATTATTATTATTATTTAATTAGGTTTTACTTCCATATGGGTCTAACCCATGAGTCACATTACTAATATTTAAAATAATTATTTATAAAATAAATAATTAAAATAAGAGATACTTAAAATAATTAAAATATAAATACGTGCACATTTAACATTAGTTAAACATACAAGAAAATATGACATTAATTACCAACTCACATATACACGTAAAATCACCTAAAATATGTACAAATATACTATTATTCATATAACATATTTGGAAATATTAACAAATATGTACAAATATATTATTATTCTTTAAAATATTTACACTAATATATTATTATTTTTAGAAAAATATATAAAATAATAAAATATAACATTTATTATTCATATAACATATTTGGTCAAATATGTACAAGATTAGCACATCATAGAAAACGCATCTATATAGAAAATTAATCATAAAACTAATCAACATATATTCTAAAATAATTTTAACACCAAATTAATTATCTAAAATCCTATTTAAATAAGTTTACTATAAAATTTGGAGTGTTACAATTCTCCCCTCGTTAAAGAAATTTCGTCCTTGAAATTTTTGGTGAATAATAAGTAAACTAATGTCTTACTAACTACCCTCAACATTCAAACTTAGTCACAAATGATATAATAAACATATTTACGACATTTACTACTCACTTAAACATAATATGTCAAGAATCCTAGCATGATAAGGTTATATGACACAACAAATCAATTAACACATATCAAATACGCTATCAAGTTCAACTAACAACTTAAACAATATTCTACTAGTTTTGTTCTCTTTAAATAATGTCTAAATCCTAACAACAATTACTCTACAGGTTTCAAAAAATTAGACATCTAGAGAAACTTTTAAAATATTTCACACCTTCAAGAATAACAAACAAAAACGCATATAACAACTCAATGAAATGCAGTCACTTAAGCGTATAATCATAGTGAAATAGGACAAATATTTTCACATATGGTTTCAAACACACTCAAAGTATAACTTAATTTCTAAGTCTTATACACAAGATTCATTTATAGAACTCATACCATAGTTCTAGATCCTTACCAAGGGTGAGAATATAGAACAAATAAGAAACTAACACAATGTCCTTATTCATTTTAAGCAAATTACTTAGAAGATCAAACATACTTAATTGAATGTTTAATTTAAGTACACACCACCAACCTAATATTCGCGTCACATAATCAGTTATGAACATTAAACATTGATGCCACATAAGACTCATAATCACTCAAGGTTGTATAAGAGGTGAACATGGTTTCTAACTATTTCCAAAATAAAATTAATAAGTATCTATAACAATAATAACAATAGGTTATCGTTGCCTCTTTTATCGACGATGAGTCATCGGGACAGCTAGTCCCTCCTACTCATGTAGTCAACTACTTAAGGTAACTATAACTACAGTCATTCAAATTCAAACATGGGTAATTAAAAGTATTTTTAACGTGGTTCAGGAGTGCGAAGGTGGCGCCACAACTCCTACTCCTTACTTCAAGTTAAAAACTTACTTAATTACACATTCACAATAATTTATTTGTAATTTACAACTAGTTACAACAACAAAAGAAATGACACTTACATCAACATATAATCAATAATC